>JAZKJV010011636.1:0-85000 GCA_037367405.1 Ottelia alismoides
TAATGGAGTGTGATGCGAGGCCTGTGAAGCTGTGAAAGTGATCGCGTGATCGACCTCCGCCACGTGGCGAGCCGGCATCGCTGTAAGGTGAAGTCCCTCGTCGGAGGAGACTAAAGGTAGCGCGAAGATCAGAGCTCCTTTGCGGAGCTCGGAGGATGCTTGGCGGAGCGAGAAGATGCTCGTGGAGTGCGAATTAAATCGGAGAAGAAGAAGAAAAAGGAAGAAGATCGTGGGAGAGATATAGGAGTCTACCTGGGGTTAGAAGCTCCGGAGAAGCTTCCAGGTCTTCGCTCGAAGGCTGGTAGGAGGACTTGAGCTCGTGCAGCATCTTGGAGGAGCTGCGACACGGCGGTGTCGGCCGTGGATCTCGCCGGAGGGGTTCTCAGTCGTCGCTCGACCTGGGGTCAAATCACTGTCACAAATTGGAAGGTGGGAGCTCGGAGTCACTCTCCGCGGTGGCGGATGAGGGTGAAAGTGGCCGGAGATGGCTGATTTATAGGATGAAGGTGACGACAGGGATGGCTAGGAGGTGGTGTTCGTGGATGTCGTGGAGCGACTCTGAGGGTTGTCATGGAGATCAAGGGGGCTGGCGAGGATGAGGGATGAGTGGGCTCCATCGTGGTGGCCTCAGTGGTCAGAGAAGGTGGTCGGCGTGGAGCCAAAAATAGAAAAGGGGCGCGGCCCCTGCGCACGGTAGAGAACGTGGGTGCGTGGCGTGTGGAGGTTGACGTTGGATCTCGCGATCCAACGGTCCAGATGGAGGTACGGATCGACGCCAGAGATCAGATCTAAGATGCGACATCGGAGGGCCCGCACCGCACCACGTGGCGTGCTGAGGATGCGACGTTAACGGGCGGCTGAGATGGACTCAGGGATTCAATCGGATGGTTAAAACCAATTGTGGTGATGAATGGTGAAGATAAAGGCGCCTGGAGCGAGATCGGAGGGCGCTCAGAGTGCCACGTGGTGGACTCTGGGCGAAGCGCGAACAGGCGGTACGGATGAGATCCAGGGAGTGATCCGACGGTGGGGGAGAATGGGGTTGGCGTGGCGATCAGTAGGCCATTGGATCAAGATAAATTCCAACGGTCCAGGGCACGGGCGGACTGGTTAAAGGGAGCAGGCCGCGTGGCGCAATCAGAGGGCGCCATGTGGTCAGCTGTGAGTTGCTGAAGAGAAAAATAAGATTAGAGGGGAGAAGGAGACCGAATTTGGAAAAACTCAAAAACATGAAAGTTGTAGATCTCGATGAGATCTACAAGTTTCATGTTGATCAAAACGGAGATGAGGTCAAATATGATACAAAAATACAAGAATATAAATATACATATGTATAGTATACAAGGAGGCCCAAAAACCCAACTTTTGCCTACGAGATCCAAATTGGATGAAATTTAGTCTCATTTTAAATTCTCTGGATGTGTATTCATCTGAAGGTGAGTAGACCTAATTTGGAGTTGGTAAGAGAGAGCTATGGGCCTTCTAAGGTCCAGGGGGTTTAGGGCTTCATTGGGTATTTTACAAGAGAGAACTCTGGCCTTCTTCCTCATATTATTAACTAGTAGTGTACATCTTATAAGGAATGTATTATTTTATTTTGGAGGGGATAAAATACAAGTAATTAGGTGGATGTTTTACAAGTGAACTTTACACAAGGATTGGCTTCTTATTTAAATGCAAAGATGGATGCTAAAATGCATGTTTTGTGGATTGATGCATGAATGCTATTTATGCAAGATAAAGGGAAATATGATGCTAAATACCTAGGGACAAAGCTCTATTTTCAACTTTAAGAGTAATGAATCACAGATTCATCAAGCATAGAATTTTTATTTTGGTAAGAGAGTGACATTTCTAATTTGTAATAATACATGACATACTCTATGGACACTTGGACTTTGCATATCTATTTTACCAAATGTTTGTTCACTTGGGGATCTATTGGTTACTACACGATTTTCCTCGCATTCTCGCTTTTATTCTCCATGTTTTTCTTCTTCTTTTATTTTATTCCTCATGATTTGTGATTTTTTGCCTTTTTTATTTCACGTCTTTGCTAATTAAGCATATAGATCTTACGATTGCTTGAATCGGTAAAACATGTCCAAATCCCTAATATATGCATGTTCCCAGTTTCTTGCACTTGAACTTAGTCAAATCTATTGATTTCTTCACAATAATAGCAATTATGGTATCTAAGGTGATTTCATCATTGCATGTGCATATAGATTAGTTTTAATTATATGCATGGATCATTATGCATGTAGTGTATTGGAGAAAGGTACGCCTTATATCCCATCAATGCATTCATAGTTTTCTCACGCATCGGCTTTTCCGACTTTCTCCCTCAGTTTTTTTGGTCTTAGAATAATTAAGAACCGGAAAACCTGTTAGGCAAATTACATTGAAAAGTATTGAAAATTTTGAAAATTGAAAAATATAAAAAAGGGAATGCTAAGAAAATCTTGATCATAATTAAAATTCATTAATGGAATTCACTGTATTGGGTTCATAAAGCCTACATTGTTATCAAGTGCCATCGAGATAGACTAAGGCACTCCCTAAAGGATTAGAGCCTAAATCCCAGCATGGGTACTACCTTGACTATGGACTGGGTTCACGAAGTATTGGATATGTGAAGCCAAAAAGGCCTAGAAGAAAGCAAAGGAGGTAGGTTACGCAGTCATACCTGACTGATCCCTGGGATCCTCAACAATCTTGCTAGAAGTTTGTGTCGAGTTGGAATTAGGGACTTCGTTTAACTCATTCCTTTCGATATGGGATCATCGATCATCTACCACTTCTTCACTTTCCCTTTCGTCCACCCTCATTATAGAGCTAGACTTGGGATTACTCTTGTCCCGAACTCACTCCCTTTTGGATGGAGATCGACCTATCTCCATACATATTCATCACCCTAATAAAGTTCAGTATTGACCTTAATCTTGAACAATTCTACTCGTTTGGTGCCTATTTCTAGTATGATCAGGGATTGTTTCCTCTTACAGATAAAAGATATGATTTGGAATTATTATTGGATTCAGACTCAGACCTGGATCCTAAAGGAAAGGGACAACAAATTAATCACAAAGAAAACTGAGGAGGAGAAGCGCGTCATGGAGGAAAAGTATTCAGGGCAGGTGAACGCGTGGAGAAAAGGAGCAGAGGAGAGATGCACTGAAACCCACATTGAAGGAAACATATAACCCCAATGATGATCAAGTGACTGAGTGGATCCTCATCTCGCAAATCCACAAATATTATGAGCTCAAAGCCGCAATTGCTCTCCTTGTTGCCTATCTTTCGTGGCAATATTAACGAAGAACCCTATGTTCACTCGCAATAGTCTAACCACATATGCGGTACCAAGCACTATATCAACAAGCGGTTGAAGGTAGTCAATAAACACCCTTCCCATTTAGCCTTCAAGATAAGGATCTGTATTAGATCAACCGTCTTGTGAAGGTGGTGATGACATGGGAGGGCACTTAATTTTGCCTTTCTACACATGTATTATCCTTTGGGTTTTCTCAATCCGATGAGAGCCTTGATTTCAAACTTCTTGCAATTGTCCCATGAGCCTACTAACGAGGCGTGGGAATGTTTCGAAGGTCCAAATGAGAAGTGACCACATCATGATATACCGAGGATCAACTTGGTCCAGAATTTTTTGGTGGACAGAATCAAGATAGCCAGAAGCTGGTGGATGTCGCGTGTGGAGATCGCATTTCAACAATGATGAAGATGTTGTTTGTAGATATTTGAGGAGATGGCTGAGGGATCTACCACCCTTTCTTCATCCCGTGTATTTCAGAAAACTCCTCAAATCCTCCATAAGACTATGAATATGGCACTGTCTTAGTATGAAGAGGATAGGAATGAGAGTTCTAGTCTTAGCATCATCGAGAACCGCCTATCAAGGTTCAATATGATCGAGAAGAGATCACAAGATCTTGAGAAACTCAATATTATCAAACAAAGAATTAAGAAGTTGGATAATCTCGAGCAGATAACAAAGCAGCTATAGCTCTTGGTCAGCACCATCATTCATGCCAGTCCGTAAGCCCGTCAGCTGAGACAAAGGAACCATCACAACCGTAGAGTCTTGGGCATCCGTCATCGGTCCAGCACGTGTATTACGTGCAAACACTCGATCATTCACTACCACAGCAACAACAGATACATATGGTCGAATACAATCCTGAACGCTCGACGATTATCGAGCCATTATTTCCACCACCACCCCACATTTAGGAGTTGAATGACGTATGGAGTAATGAACATATTTGATCCATCTCAGAGGACACACTCAGGGTCAAACATTGGCCATGCGTCCATTCCACCAATATCAAGGTGGAAGGAATGCCCAATAAAATCTGCTTCAAAACCAGTTTCTGACTCTACCACATATATGGAGACAAAAATTATCAACAGTCGGCTTATCACCAACAACAGTCGTATCATTATCAGCCAATTGTTCACTACAACAACCAGTTCCATCCTCCTCGACATTACCAACATTTCTCTCCTCATCATTCTTATCTGAGCCACTAGCCACCGTCTCAGTACCACTATCAGAACCAGCGAGCACAACCTACTGAACATATTGACACAATTGGTGAAGAGTTTGAGTAAGATGGGTCAGAACTCATAAGCTTGATAGTCTGATAGCTGCAAATACTATCATTCCAACATAGGTCGAAGCAAACCCTAACAATTTATGTGGTAAGGAGCATGTAGAAAGTAGTGACTCGTCTGATACTGAATCAGGTACGAATGAATTATTTATGTTATCTAACGTCGTTACTCTCAAGAGCGATAGGACTCTGCAACCATCTGCAACCGCGTATCGAAAGAATAAAGCTTCACATGGTGAATCTTCATCAACCGTTCCCGCACCAAGTTTTGGAGAAGGAGGAGAATGAGGGCGCATCAAATTAAAAAAATTAAAAAATGAAGAAAACGAAAAACAAAAGAAAGAGAATAACAACCAAGGCCTCGTTGAGACAAACAATGAGAAGACAACATATGTAGAGATCTTGTGCCAGTCGACAACACCGAATTTCCTGCTTTTATTTTCCTTCTACTTTGAACGACTATATCCCTCCTCGTCATTCAAATGTGCAAGATGAATCTCATGCAAATATAAACATTGCTTTGGGTGATGTAAATATTCTTTTTCCTAATGCTATGAAAAATGCCAAAAATATGTGAAATTGAAAGCAACTTATCCGATCCCGTCGCTATTGAATTATTACAAAATATTATGCTTGAAATGCCTTTTTGAAAGCCATGGAGTACATGCCTAGTGTGAAGCAATGATTGAAAGAGGCATGTATGTCGAAGCGTCAACCGCGCAAGAGCAGAGACAAGAGAGATGAAAGCATATTCTGACCATGGCCACCATAAATGCCATCAGCAATCTCCAGAGTAAAAAGAAATACAAGGGATCACCTCTCATTAGATGTGAGATTTTCAACCAGGATTTGACCACACACTTCTTGATAGTGGATCATCTACCAATTTGTTACCTTTACTGCTACTTAATGAATTTGGGTTAGGATCGTTCAAGTCAATCAGAATGATCCTACAATTTGCAGATCAATCAATTAAGAGGCCTAGGGACATTTTAGAGGACGTCATCTCCGCAGTACAAGGAATGCAATTTCCAGGGTACTTCATCGTCCTATATGCATGAACACCTTTGCTGAAGGCTAGGACATTAACTAGTCATACTAGTTGTTCGGGACAACATGATTTTAAAAATTTAATGAGATGAAACAACCATGATATTAAAACACTTTCAAATCATGTCATGAAGATCATAAATGAGTAAAAGAATTACTCTTGGAGCATGTTTGCGATTGCTTGTCTCCAAATGAAGAGGCATCCTGTCTCAACTTCGATCCAATGAAAGATGAATTTGCGGGCACGTGGATGGGACGTGAATCTCCTGCAATACGAGTTGATGGTTTAAGGTCGGAGTCTCCTGATTTTGTCTCATGAAATACAGATCCTTCTTCACAAGCAAGAAGCATCGAAGAAGGCAGAGATCCATGGGTAGATGATCAGCTGGTACAACGGCGTTGCCTTGATGGCGGGACTCTCAACAACGATATGGTGGATGACCACAATATTGAGAGGAGAAGCTTGGACGTGTGGATGAGAAGAGAGAGTGAGAGAGAGATATTTTCCTCTTTCAATTGTGTAGTAGAAAAGGCTATGGCTACCCTTCCTTTTATACTAAATTGGATGATGGAGATGCACTCCTAATTCAAATCAATGGTTGAAATTTTGTTGCACCAATTTACAACAACAATAATTAATTTAAAAGAAAAATAAGCATGTTACAAATAATCTTAACATATTTAATTTCAATCAACTCAACTAATTGTCAAGACTAAATATGACTAGAGAGCTTCCTTTCATGCAAGGGGAAAGGAGAAAACCCCCTTCCCATTTAAGAGCTTGGACGTCCACCTTGACTGGATAGAGAAAAATCTCTCTTTCATCCTATTGTAATCTCATTACATTAATTATTTGTTCATTGAATTAATTGCTAAAACAGTTTTTACAAATTATTTTGAAACAGTTGTAAGCAAGCCATTGACAATTATGAATCAAATTAAACCACCAATATAAAATGTAAGTTGCATTTACAATTAATTGTACAATGTAAGTCCAAATCACATCAACATTTAATTTGTGAATCCTAATTACAATCAAATCTCTCCAACATGTTATAAATCACATTTATAATATTTGTGATTATTATGGATATTATTATCCACTTTAAATTTATCTTTGATAAATATATCATATTTAATTAACAGTTTTCCAATGCTCAGATATATTATCAACAACAAAATTATGCTTGAACTTTTTTTTAAGAATAATGACTTTCTCCGCGGATACTTGGAGATAAGAACATGCGATTGTACATTCCATGTACAGTGACTTGGATACTGAGATTGTATCTCATATCCAAATCAAGGGTACCTCTCAAAGATATTTGATTAAATCAAACTATAAATCTAATCTTCACATTGCATCCAAGTCACATTCAGATCAATGTACAACATTTAGACTAAAATCATATCACCAATCTACTGAGAGGCGTCACTACAATCCAAACCCGTTTCATCACTCACTCGGAATGGAAGTATCACAGTTAGACAATCATTTACGACCACATCACCCTCGAGTATCCTAATACCCATACATACTGCATTGTGGAAGACCTAGAATAAACATGAAGTTTTAGATTATATTTAGATTGTCCTCTTCAGGGTTTTATCATTAAGTTTCTCATTCGATCATTGGGAGTTTGGTATGAGTTATATATTTCCAAAAGCCTAAATTATAGCTACAAATTCTTGCCATGCTTCCAAAATAAGAGACCCAGCATGGAATTTTATTAGTCCCAATACCTCATGAGTGAGCTTATGTATTCCGGTTCACTAGTGAACATGTATCATCTTTTTGAGAGAGCGTATTATTCATATACCCTCATATGCACACCAACTCATCGATGTATAGACCTTGATTAGGTTATCTACCTAATGGTCTACCTAATGCATACACTTAGACATATAGAAATGCATATGTCTTCGATCAAAAGATGCATGTCTATGTCACGACAGCATACGACATAAGTCTTGGTTATCTCAATCTCACTAAGTCAACTCTCCGGCCTAATTTCCTATATTGATGACATGCATCAAGAGGTTGGTCATATACCAGCCTTTAGAAAAGGATTTCTATCTCCTTCTTAGGGTGGAGATCATCTCTTAACAATTATTTTACGTTGCTTGATGAGTCCTCAATCTAACTCCTTAGATATCATCCAAGCACCAACCTCTGTGATTCAACCATTAAATCAACATCTGTATGATTAGTAAGATGGCCATGGTATAGAGCCCTAATTATACTAAGAGATCTTATAAGTGCATGCATTCATTTAATCTCAAACGATGAGTGAAATAAACCAATAACCTTTATTGATATATAGAAAGATCACAATAACATCTATTGTATAAATGGTTCGTCCTAAGGTCACATGGCTAACAATCTCCTAATAGTCCTTAGAACCATGCAAATAAAACCCATTCTCATTACATGTTGGTTGAAAACTTTTTGGGGGTAAAGATTTGGTAAGGGGATCATCAACATTATTGGCAGAGGCCACCTTGATGATGATGATGTCACCATGCTTTTGATCTCCCAAGCGATGTGGTATTTCCTTTCCACGCGTTTGTTATTTTGATGGTTGCCCCGACATGGGACCAACCATTTTAGAGGTCTTGGATTCTATCATGCAAGATGAGTTGAGAGAGGTGTTTTAACCTGTCTACAACCTGACCAAACCCATTAGTGGATCGAACCTCAAGCCCCTCTTGAGGTTCCTTAATCGAGTTTCTACCTGGTGCTTACTTAACCAGGAATAAAACCTCACCCATGCCACTCTAGAGGTTCAAGCTCTTATTTACATTCTTTTTCAAGTTCGGCCATTCAATTGGTCTCACTATATAGGTCACCTACTCTCTCCCTCCTTGCACCCATACCCCAGATTCTTGGTCACCACATCCTTCAGCAATCTGGAGTCTTCATTCCGCGTGGCCCTTGTCGGTTCCTTCGAATCCGCCCCTTCCATGTAGAGTTGATACTCATCACCACATAAATCAATGAATCGGAATTAGAACCGCATGTCACCATCTCTAGGGGCCCACCACGTCCGACGAGATGCATTGGATGCATATATCGCAATTCCCTCCTGCACCTGTAGCACCCAGAACCCATGTTCGAGCTTGTCGCTCAACACCTCAACGATCCCCTACTCATCCTCGGCCTTCATCTCGACCTTCTTTCCTTGGTGCCTCCTCCATACCAAGAAACGAAACACACATGCCCACTCTAGTCCATGAGCCTTAAGAAGAAGAAGAAGGAACTATGGAGTCAGACAACTCTGAGTCCGCCATCCCTCGGTACGAGTACAGCTTAGGCACTCATAGAGTTATTTGAGCAGAGCAAGAGGAATCGACTTTCACCATGTACCCAAACTCCAACTATGATACTTCGACTAGCATTACAGTTATTTGTTTCTCTTAGAATTCCAGTTTCAATCTTTTTATGTATTGAAGACAGTTTGTGTGCTACACAAATATTTTGTAATTGTTCATACTATTTAGTAATGAAGTACGCATGTTTTTGTTTATTCTCTCTTGCATCTTTTTAATTGATAACAAAAGCAGAAAAATAGAATTTATCAAAGAATCTTAAACATGGTTTGACCAAGTTAGGAGGAGAATTGATTGAAGAAATAAAAGGTATAATCACAACTTTTTATAACCCTCATTCACCTTACAAATTAAATTTTTTATGATTTTTTAGTAAGGAGGAGAAAATAAAATCAATACTTAAATATGTAACTAAAAGTATTTTGATTTATTTATATAATTTGCATATCTCAAATATGTCTTGGAAATTGCTTATGCTTAAGTATTTACAACTTTTTAAGCTTTTGAAAAAAAAGATTTTGTCATTATTAAAAAGAGAGAGATTGTTTGTGACGAATTTGTGATTTATCATATTTTTACACCTTATAATGAGCAAAAACAATGCATAATTACTTGCATTTTTATTGATTTATTGCAAAATTTTCATTTTGTTATTTCATATGCAATTGCATTTCAATTCATCTGAAAATGCTATAAATATTTTCCTGACAAAATAATTCTAAAAAAGAAAAGAGATAGATATAATGGATAGTTAATTTTCTAATAAACATGGTATCTAAGCTCATGCTAAAGTTTCTAACAATTTTATTTGTTTATTTTCCTGGTCCAGCTTTAGAAGATGTTCAAGAGGAAACTCTCATCTTCCCTCTTCTTTTACAAAAAAATGGAAAAAAAATCACTACAAGACAAAATAGCCGACTTCAGCATGATGCCAACATTTGAAAAAAATAAAAACAAAAAGGAGGTGCTGATGTTAATCGCCCCCTTTCTTTCTTCAAACTCTAGGAGAACCCAACCCGTCGCACACCTCATCCCCTTCCTCGCCTTTCCCCCTCAGCTCCGGCATAACCGGCACCCCCTGCCCTCCCCTCGATGCCCACTAGAAAAGGCGAGGAGGACTGTTGACCATGAAGGAGGCATCAGAGGTCGTCGACCATCATTAGGGACTCAAATTAAAGAACCCATTTTGCACAGGGCTGGGGGGAGGGGGGACGGAGCCATCATCGGCCCCTACCACTCCCTCCTCTGCTCCTCCACATCTTTGTCGTCCACCATGCGTCATACTCGGTTGCCCCTCTACAGCCTCCTCCCCCACTACCATCCAGAAAGAAGAAAAGGGGCCCTTTGCATTTTTTGTTTTCTGTAGTTTTTTATTACTTTGGATCGTAGTGCAATTTCATTCAATACTAGATTATTTTATGCAATTTTTCCATTTTCAAATTTTATATTTCATAACATTTTCATTTATTTTTATTCTATTTTTTATTACAATTTACTCCTCCAGGGATCTTCTTGCAAATTTCTCAAAGTTTATTTCTTTTTCAAAAATTTTCCAACTAAGTATTTTTTATTTGATTAATTTCACTTCTATCTAGATACTTCCTAGTAGTTACAATTTTGCCCTTAGTTTTAAAATTTATTTACATTAACCCTTACCTTCTCATATAATTACTTAAATGCTGCTGACACTTCAAAAAAATCACCAAAATTGCAAAAATTATGGAAATTTACTAGAAAATTCACGCGCTAACGGTTTCGACACATTTTAAGATTCCATGAACAAAAAGAAAAATATGATTTAATTTGGACCAATAATGTCAAAAATACCTACGTAAATAGAATAAAAAATAACGTAAAATGTATGATTCATGTGGATCAATCCTCTACTTGGCATATACTTTATTTGATATATGTTGACATGTAGTTGAATAAAAATTATCTGAAGGTTTTCGCGTGTGCAAACAACGACACATAAAAATATTCTTTTAGAGCACCGAAAATCTTTGTCTTCATTTTGGCACCGTTACCGGGGACTCGACAACTTTACGTAAAATTTTTTAGCATCTTGATCTTTTTATTTTAATTTTTTTGCAAACTAATTTTTTTTTCAAGTTATAAAATACAAAAAATATGATATCTCTTGTTCTCTCTCTTTCGTTGTCATTCAGTTAAATATCCGTCAACTGTGGATTTTGGAATCATCAATTGCCAAACAAGCCCTGTAAGATCTATCTAAACTACTAAGCATTTGTAGGTTATTTCATCTTTTGTACGCTTCAAAAGTTTCTTGAAAACATAAAATGAAGTCCCTCTATTGCATTCATCTATGTGGATTTCACTTCCTTTGCTCACTAATTAAATCATCATCAAATTGGTGCTCACATAAATAAGATAAGTTAAAAGTCGCCACGTGGCTCGGACGAAAGCGGATTGAAGTGCTTTGAAGTTGCACTTCGAACACAAATCCTTGTGAGACTATCGAAATCTAAACAATTAGCTACTTCTCAGAGAGGGAATTATGATATCCTTTAGCAGATTGGGTGGTTAAAGGACAACGTATAAGGCACCATCCTCATGTAAACACAGGTAGGCATTCTATGGTCCGTACTTACACCCATACTGGTTGAAAGTAGATGCAACTAGTCGTATGAATTCGGGATAATCATTATTTCACGTGTAAATCTATCTAGGATACATGCGTGCTTGATTTATTGGACATTGAAATTAAAAATCGAAAAGATAACCGCTTTATGACAACTTGTGTCGAGTTGGTGAATCAAAATTTGTCTTGTGTTTATGATGGATACATATTTTGACATGTTAGTCCCTCTTGGGTATTTAACTAAGTTTTTCTGTTCAAATGACTTGGTCAATATTCCACCCGAAAGTAGATTGCAAGCCTTCACCTTCATAGCTTTTGCAAAAAAAGGGATCTTGGAGATGATACTCAACCCTCCCCTACTGACCAAGCAAGGACCCAAAATTCTATGTTCATTGAAGGATGACATTAATTAAATAACAAGACTCTTGGAAGAGAAAGAAAAAGGAAAATGACCACTAAATCAGTTAGTTTGTCAAATGTCCTCCTTGAGGACTCTCTCAAGGATGATTTTTTACACATCAGAAAATCTATCAGTCCTTTATCCTCTTTCGCATCACATGGATTTTTGGAACCTTCTATTGATGAGATGTATCATTTGGAGGATTTCGGTCGATCATATCTCCCTCGGACACTAAATGAACCTTCCCAAGAAACCCAAAGTCCATTTCTGACCAGTAACTTGACCTGCGACACAACTACTCTAGGCCAACATGATCTAAATTTGAACTTTGTGCTCCATAAGGATCCATGATTACATTTTTGGATAATTTTGAGGATACACATGGCGAGATTTTCGATAAAGATGTAATTTAAGAAAAAACAAATGATTGTGATCTAACATCCCAAACTGGAAGGATAAAGCTATATTTTGATGATTTATATTTCAGTAATATTGGGGAAGAATTCCTTGAAGAGACACTTGTGATTCCTCAAAATCTCCAATTGATTGACAATTGTGATATCCTCAATTTTTGCCATTCACAATTAAAGCATATTATTATTCTTGGAATTTTCCATTGATTTAGAAGCTGAATATATTGACTTAGACAAAATTGTGATGTCCGAATGTTGGAAATCTAAAGGATATGGTCTAAACATTAATTTTGTGGACGATTTTGAGACTGGATTCAATCTTGAAAAAGATGAAAGTGAAATAATTTTGAAATTCTTGACTGGAAAAATCAAAATGAACTTTATGAGTCAAGTGATATAAATTCTAAGTATGTGATAATTGATGGATTTCTAAGAAAATTTGGAAATGATTTGGGGAGAAATGAAATGATGGAATTTGATTTTGAGATTGGATCAACATTTGAACATAGAGATGATAATGAATCTGATAGAGCAGTTGATGAGAGCCTCTCCCCAACAACCCCTGGCCAAATGTCAGAAGTCTTCCTCGATGACTCTCTTGAGGATGAGATTATTGTGTCTACCTCCATTTCCTTCCCAACATGGGAAGAAGAGCTACACCACTCGGTGTATGATTCTCAATACACATTCTGTATCACTGAATCTGTTTCAGATCAGGATGACCTCATGACCCCTGATCCTTTCTGGAGTGAATCTGAGGAATATCTCCAACCACTTGAGGATGACCGACTTACCCATTCAGAGGATCAACCTTGGTTGGACCCATCGTATGTGGTCACACCCTTATTGGCAGCTAATATATAGGTACATCATACTGATTACACCCAAAATTCCTCTGAAACCTCCCTCCCTCCCGTGTTACATAAAACTGAACATGTTGAAATTGAATTTCGATGGCATGATCTTAGTTATGATTTGGAATTTACAAATGTTGTCATCCAAGATAACTATAATGATTTCATGAAGGGAGATGATTATGAATCACAATTGGTATTTGAGGATTTTATACTCAGACAACTTTCCAACTCCATTTACCATCTTTCCACACACTACTACCTACAACCACTTGCCTCACCACGGTGTTTCAAACACGAATGCTGATCATATTTGAAACAAGGATTATTCCTTACCCAGGAGCCCGACTGGGGGTGTTAAACCCATCACACATTGTGGGATTCATCTCATAGTTATCTTTCATGTACTTCTCTTGCATTTTCCCTCTCATTTTTTGTAATTAAACATGAGTATGGGTGAAATCCTACAAAAAAGTCAATTAGAAAAATAAAAAAACATCATTCATTTGTTGCATCTTACCCATCTTCAATCATGTTGTCCCATTTTTTCTCATTGTATTATCACCATAGGGACATGGCTCTTGCAAAGCGTGGAGTTGCATTGCATTTCATGCATGTCATTTTATTTTATCATTTTTTCAAAATACACTTCATTTAATGCATTTCATTTGTTTTAAATTACTTTTAAAAAAATCAAAAATATTTTCCATTTTACTGCATTTTTTGTTCAAAAAAGTTTCATATTTTCAAAAAAAACAAACTTTGCATCATTTTTGCATGTTTTACAAAAATACCAAAAATTTTGCATATATCTATTCACAACATTTTGCAAAAATTTCTCAAAAAAATCTTTCAAAAAATCATCGTTTTAAAAAAAATCCAAAAATATTTTCTTAGTTTGCTCCTAACGTTTTGGTATTTTTTGTCTGGTTTTTACAATTTTCAAACTTAGATCGAGAGGACCTTAATCCCCTTAATTTCATAGGATTTCTTTAAGTTTGAATATTTTGTTTCTTCGGGTCTATTTTAGACTTAATTCCGCAAGTTCCATTAATTTATACGGTGACCAAAAGTTGTGTCTTAATAGATCATCTTGATAGCTTTAACACTCTTTTACTCTTGATGGGTTATTGAACGAATTGAACATTATACTTTATTTCAACTTGGTTTGCATGTACAAGGGATTGTTTCGATATCTAGCAAGGGGAGGGAGTAACTCTTAATCTCGAGTAAGCAAAATTCAATGATCTAAGTTCATGAACCACTTATTTTCTATAAGTTTGGGTCTATCAGCAAACTTGCCTCTTACATGTATCTGAAAGTCACATTTTATACATGTACACTCTTGATACCCAATGCCACCAGATCCTACCAAAAGAAGGCACAATAAGCGATGCATGTTCTAAAAATGCAAATGCAAAGCAAATATCTACTAAAGAAAAATCCATTCAAATAATCCAACTCTACCAAATAAGCCAAATAGCATATCATTGCCGCTACCATTTTAAAAGAGGTCAAAAGGCCCAAGGTTATGCGCTGCAAAAAGAAGAAAAACAAGAGCAACGGACCAAAGCGGTCTACGGAAAACTCCTGGAAATCCAAGTTCTCTGCAACTTACATCCATTTTCTTTTGCTGACAAATTCAGGTGAAATAAGACTAAGCCTAGACTTAGAAATAATAGAGGCTTTAGATTTTGTGAATATCCTGGTACCATGCTTAAGGTTGTATGGTATACTTGTCTCGTAATTTGGGAAGAGCTATAACTTTCATACAAAGTTCAACATCAACTAATGTTAAAGAGAAAATCCGTTGAATAGGATGATCTGACTTGACCTAAGGATAGAACTGAGTAGAATTGATAGAACTTGAGGACTGTTGAATTGAATACTCGAGTTTAATAGGAGCCCAAACACATTATTAATCTAAAGGTTGACTCAGTGTTTGTTTATTATTTGTTCAGACTTGGCTTAAAATCTCATAACTTTGTGGGTGTGTCTGCTGCAAACCATGTCTGAGCATTCTTTAATTACTTTCTATTTCTCTTTGCATATCAATGTTTTGCTCAAGACTAGCAAAAAATAAGTATGTGGTATAATAAATATGTCATTTATCATGTTTTTACACATTTTATTGAGCAAAAATCACGCATACTTGCACAATTTTCATTTTATTATTTTTATATGCATTGCATTTCAAATCATCTAAAATGCTATAAATATTTTCCTTATAAAATAATTCTAAAAAAGAAAAAGAAAAGAAAAAATATAATGAATAGTTAACTTTCCAATAAACATGGGCTCCAAGCCCATGTTAAAGTTTCTAACAATTATATTTTTTTATTTTTCAGGTCTTGCTTTGGAAGATGCTCAAGAAGACACTCTCCTCTTCCCTCTTCTTTTGAAAAAAAATGGAAAAAAAGTAACTACAAGAAAATATAGTTGATGTCAGCATGACACCGGCATTTGAAAAAAATAAAAATAAAAAGGACTGCTGACGCCATGCTAACGTCAGTCACCCCCTTCCTTTCTTCAACCTCTAGTAGAACCCAACCCGTCAACCACCGCCTCGCCTTCCTCTCCTCACCTCCTTGCTTCTCGCATAACCAGTGCCCCCTCCCCTCCCCCCGATGCCAACTACAAACGGAGAGGAGTGTCGTCGACCATGAAGGAGGCATCAGAGGCCATTGACCACCATCAAGGATCCAAATCGAAGAACCAATTTTAGGAGGGATAGACCCATCATCGACCCCTACTGCTCCCTCCTCCACTCCTCCATACCTCCTCCGCCCCACTGCACGTCATGCAGCCATGCGCCATACTCCGCCGCCACTCAGCAGTCTCCATCCCTCCCTCTACCGTCGCTCACCACTATCCAAAAGAAGAAAAAGGCCCTTTGCATTTTTTATTTTCTGTAGTTTTTTTATTACTTTGGACCATAGTATAATTTCATTAAATACTAGATTATTTTATGCAATTTTTCCAATTTCAAATTTTATATTTCCTGACATTTACATTTATTTTATTTCAGTTTTTTAACTACATTTCAATCCTCTGTGGATCTTCAATCTTCTCAAAGTTTATTTCTTTTATGCAATTTTCCCATTAAGTATTTTTTATTTGGTAATTTTACTTCTACCCAACTACTTCTCAATAATCAAGATTTTTCCCTTAATTTTAAATTTTATTTACATTCACACCCCTAGTTTCTCAAATAATTACACAAATGCCCCTGATAATTCAACAAATCACCAAAATAGCCAAAAAATACGAAAATTTCTCAAAAAATTATTATGCTATCCTTATAATGTAGAGAACATAATGACAATGGTTTCGTCACATTTTAAGGTTCCATGAACAAAAAGAAAATAGGATTTAATTTGGATCAATAACATTAAAAATATCTCCGTAAATAGAATAAAAAAATTGTATAAATATCAGAATCCCTATGGATCGATCTTCTACATGCCCTATACTTTATTTGATATCTGTTGGCATATAGTTGAATAAAAATTATATGAATATCTCGATTTTCGCATGTGCAAACAACGATGCATAAAAACACACTTTAGCACATCGAAAATCCACATTTTCAATTAGTACATTGGTTCTTCGTGATTTTAAAGATGACACGCACACAAGACGATATCGTAGTCGCTCGCATTTCTTTTGAGATTGCCGGACTACGAAGGATTTCAGCTCGACCTGGCACCACTAAGAAGCAAGTTGCACTTGCTCTGTCTTATTGTTTCCTTGTTTCAAGACTCATGATA
Organism: Ottelia alismoides; assembly: GCA_037367405.1. Lineage (NCBI taxonomy): Eukaryota > Viridiplantae > Streptophyta > Magnoliopsida > Alismatales > Hydrocharitaceae > Ottelia > Ottelia alismoides. Next base: position 17,057 of record JAZKJV010011636.1, read on the forward strand.
AATATTTCTGTACTTAGTTTGGAAGTTGTAATTCCAGCAATATTCAAAACCACAAGGTTCTTCTGGAAAATGGATTTTGATAAACTGATCAATCATATTTCTTAGACCAATCGATCACTCATTGTCGATCATATCTATTGGACCTTATCGATCATTACTTAAATTACATTCAAACGATCATCAACTGATCAACCATAGCTTTCTAATTGATTACCCATTTACAATCTATCAATAATTTTTGTTATTCTGGTCGATCATATCAAGATATCTTCATTTGATTTCATATCATTTTTGCTTCCAGCGATCACTTTTTTGAGCTCTTATGTAAAGGACACCATACCCATTATTGAAATACACATCAATCGAGTATTCACTCACATTTTCATTAGAAGAGCTGGAATATATTTCTGAACTATTTTCTCAATATTCTCTCTCTTGTTCTTCAACTCGTTTGATCTTTTGAGAAACATATTCATGGTTTTGAAAAAATTGTGCAACAAGTTTTGTTTGTTGAGCAGTGCTCGATCCGTTGATCGTTCTTAGATGTTATTCTGAATTTCTGATCAATCAAAATACTTCTGGAAGCTTCGTCTCAGCACAATGATATTTTCTATTGTTTGATATTGCTTATTTACCTGCAATATTTATGACATAATTGCTTATACTATTTCTCTTTGCATATCAATGTTTTGCTCGAGACTAACAAAAGTTAAGTATGTGGTATGATAAATATGTCATTTATCATGTTTTTACACCTTTTATTGAGCAAAAATCATGCATACATGTTTATATTTTTCTTTATTTATTGCATAATTTTCATTTTATTATTTTTATATGCATTGCATTTCAAATCATCTAAAATGCTATAAATATTTTCCTTACAAAATAATTCTAAAAAAGAAAAAGAAAAGAAAAAAATATAATGAATAGCTAACTTTCTAATAAACATGGGCTCCAAGCCCATGTTAAAGTTTCTAACAATTTTATCTTTTTTATTTTTCAGCTCTTGCTTTGGAAGATGCTCAAGAAGACACTATCCTCTTCCCTCTTCTTTAAAAAAATTGGAAAAAAGTCACTACAAGACAAAATAGGTCAGCATGACACCAGCATTTGAAAAAAAATAAAAATAAAAAGGGGGTGCTGACGCCATGCTAACGTCAGTCATCCCCGTCCTTTCTTAAACATCTAGGAGAACCCAACCTGTCACCCACCGCCTCGCCTTCCTCTCCTCACCTTCTCACTTCTCACATAACCAGTGCCCCAACCCCTCCCCTCGATGCCAACAACAAACGGGGAGGAGTGTCGTCGACCATGAAGGAGGCATTAGAGGCCATTGACCACCATCTAGGATCCACATCGAAGAACCAATTTTAGGGGGGATAGACCCATCATCGACCCCTATTGCTTCCTCCTCCGCTCCTCCATACCTCCGCCACCCCACTGCACGTCATGCAGCCACGCGTCATACTCCGCTGCCACTCAGCAGCCTCAGTCCCTCCCTCTACCGTCGCTTACCACTGTCCAAAAAGAAGAAAAGGGCCTTTTGCATTTTTTATTTTCTGTAGTTTTTTATCACTTTGGACCATAGTGAAATTTCATTAAATACTTTATTTTATGCAATTTTTCCAATTTCAAATTTTATATTTCTTGACATTTAAATTTATTTTATTTCAGTTTTATCAATTACATTTCAATCCTCTGTGGATCTTGCAATCTTCTCAAAGTTTATTTCTTTTCTGCAATTTTTCCATTAACTATTTTTTATTTGGTTAATTTCACTTCTATCCAACTACTTGTCAATAATCGCAATTTTGCCTTTTATTTTAAATTTTATTTACATTCACACCCATGGTTTCTCAAATAATAACACAAATGCCCCTGATACTTCAAAAAATCACAAAAAATAGCAAAAAAATCCAAAAATTTCTCAAAAAAATCTTGTGCTATCCTTTTGATGTATAGAACTTAATGACAATGGTTTCGTCACATTTTAAGGTCCCATGAACAAAAAGAAAATAGGATTTAATTTGGATCAATAACATTAAAAATATCTCCATAAATAGAATAAAAAAATGCATAAAATAACTGAATCCCTATGGATCTATCCTCTACGTGCCCTATACTTTAATTTAATATTTGTTGGCATGTAGTTGAATAAAAATTATCTTAATATCTCGATTTTCACATGCGCAAACAACGATGTATAAAAACACACCTTAGCACATCGAAAATCCAAATTTTCAATTAGTACTTTGATTCTCTGTGAGTTTAAAGATGACATGCACACAAGACGATATCGTAGTCTCTCGCATATTCTTTTGTCATTGCAGGACTACGAAGGATTTGAGCTCGACCTGGCACCACTAAGAAGCAAGTTTCACTTGCTCTATCTTATTGTTTCCTTGTTTCAAGACTCATGATAAATATCTCTGTACTTAGTTTGGAAGTTGTAATTCCAGCAAGATTCAAAACCATAAAGTTCTTTTGGAAAATCGATTTTGATGAACTGATAAATCATATTTCTCAGACCGATCGATCACTCATTGTTGGACCTTATCGATCATTACTCAAATTACATTCAAACGATCATCAACTGATCGACCAAGCTTTCTAATTGATTAACCATTTACAATCTATCGATCATTTTTGTTAACCCAGTCGATCATATCAAGATATCTTCATTTCATATCATTTTTGCTTCCAACGGTCACTTTTTTTAGCTATTATATAAAGGACACCGTACCCATTATTGAAACACATCGATCGAGTATTCACTCACATTCTCATTAGAAGAGCTAGAATATATTTCTGAACTATTTTTTCGATATTCTCTCTCTTGTTCTTCAACTCGTTTGATCTTTTGAGAAACATATTCGTGGTTTTGAAAAAATTGTGCAACAAATTTTGTTTGTTGAGCAGTGCTCGATCCGTTGACCCTTCTTTTAACTTATTCTGATCAATCAAAATACTTTTGGAAGCTTCGTCTCAGCACAATGATATTTACTATTGTTTGATATTGCTTATTTACCTGAATATTTATGATATAATTGTTTATACTATTTCTCTATGCATATCAATGTTTTGCTCGAGACAAGCAAAAGTTAAGTATGTGGTATGATAAATATGTCATTTATCATGTTTTACACCTTTTATTGAGCAAAAATCATGCATACTTGCTTATATTTTTCTTTATTTATTGCATAATTTTCATTTTATTATTTTTATATGCATTGCATTTCAAATCATCTAAAATGCTATAAATATTTTCCTTACAAAATAATTCTAAAAAGGAAAAAGGAAAGAAAAAATTATAATGAATAGCTAACTTTCCAATAAACATGGGCTCCAAGCCCATGTTAAAGTTTCTAACAATTTTTTTCAGGTCTTGCTTTGGAAGATTCTCAAGAAGACAATATCCTCTTCCCTCTTCTTTAAAAAACTGGGAAAAAAGTCACTACAAGACAAAATAGTCGATGTCAGCATGATACCGGCATTTCAAAAAAAATAAAAAGGAGTGCTGACGCCATGCTAACGTCAGTCACCCCCTACCTTTCTTCAAACTCTAGGAGAACCCAACCTGTCATCCACCGCCTCGCCTTCCTCTCCCCGCCTCCTCACTTCTCGCATAACTAGTGCCCCCATCCCTACCCTCAATGCCAACTACAAACGGGGAGGAGTGTCGTCGACCATGAAGGAGGCATCAGAGGCCATTGACCACCATCAAGGATCCAAATCGAAGAACCAATTTTAGCGGGGATAGACCCATCATCGACCCCTATTGCTCCCTCCTCTGCTCCTCCATACCTTCGCAGCCCTACTGCACGTCATGCAGCCACGTGCCATACTCCGCTGCCACTCAGCAGCCTCCGCCCCTCCCTCTACCGTCGCTCACCACTGTCCAAAAAGAAGAAAAGGGCCCTTTGCATTTTTTATTTTCTGTAGTTTTTTATTACTTTGGACATAGCGTAATTTCATTAAATACTGGATTATTTTATGCAATTTCTACAATTTTAAATTTTATATTTCCTGACATTTACATTTATTTTATTTCAGTTTTTATTAATTACATTTCAATCCTCTGTGGATCTTGCAATCTTCTCAAAGTTTATTTCTTTTCTGCAATTTTCCCGTTAAGTATTTTTTATTTAGTTAATTTCACTTCTATCCAACTACTTCTCAGTAGTCGCAATTTTTCCTTTAATTTCAAATTTTATTTACATTTAAATCCTTGGCTTCTCAAATAATTACACAAATGCCCCTGGTACTTAAAAATCACCAAAATAGCCAAACAAATCCGAAAATTTCTCAAAAAATCTTATGTTATCCTTACGATGTATAGAACTTAATGACAATGGTTTCATCACATTTTAAGGTCCCATGTTTAAAAAGAAAATAGGATTTAATTTGGATCAATAACATTAAAAATATCTCCGTAAATAGAATAAAAAATTGCATAAAATATCTGAATTCCTATGGATCGATCCTCTACGTGCCTATACTTTATTTGATATCTGTTGGCATGTAGTTGAATAAAAATTATCTGAATACCTCGATTTTCGCATGTGCAAACAACGATGCATAAAAACACACTTTAGCACATCGAAAATCCACATATTCAATTAGTACTTTGGTTCTCCGTGATTTTAAAGATGACACGCACACAAGATGATATCGTAGTCTCTCGCATATTCTTTTGTGATTGCCGGACTACGAAAGATTTCAGCTCGACCTAACACCACTAAGAAGCAAATTGCACTTGCTCTATCTTATTGTTTCCTTCTTTCAAGACTCGTGATAAATATTTATGTACTTAGTTTGGAAGTTGTAATTCCAGAAAGATTCAAAACCACAAAGTTCTTCTAGAAAATCGATTTTGATGAACTGATCAATCATATTTCTCAAACCGATCGATCGCTCATTGTCGATCATATCTTTTGGACTTTATCGATCATTACTCAAATTACATTCAAATGATCAACTGATTGATCACAGCTTTCTAATTGGTTAATCATTTACAATCTATCGATCATTTTTGTTAACCTGGTCGATCATATCAAGATATCTTCATTTGATTTCATATCATTTTTGCTTCCAACGGTCACTTTTTTGAGCTCTTATATAAAGGACACCATACCCATTATTGAAACATACGTCAATCGAGTATTCACTCACATTCTAATTTAAAGAGATAGAATATATTTCTGAACTATTTTCTCGATATTATCTCTCTTGTTCTTTAACGCATTCGATCTTTTGAGGAACATATTCGTGGTTTTGAAAAAAATGTGCAACAAGTTTTGTTTGTTGAGCAGTGCTCGATCCGTTGACCCTTCTTTTAAGTTATTCTGATCAATCAAAATACTCCTGGAAGCTTCGTCTCAGCACAATGATATTTACTATTGTTTGATAATGCTTATTTTCCTGCAATATTTATGATATAATTGTTTATACTATTTCTCTTAGCATATAAATGTTTTGCTCGAGACTAGCAAAAGTTAAGTATGTGGTATGATAAATATGTCATTTATCATGTGTTTACATATTTTATTGAGCAAAAATCGTGCATGCTTGCTTATATTTTTCTTTATTTATTGCATAATTTTCATTTTATTATTTTTACATGCATTGCATTTCAAATCATCTAAAATGCTATAAATATTTTCCTTACAAAATAATTCCAAAAAAGAAAAAGAAAAGAACAAATATAATGAATAGCTAACTTTCCAATAAACATGAGCTCCAAGCCCATGTTAAAGTTTCTAACAATTTAATTTTTTTTATTTTTCAAGTCTTGCTTTGGAAGATGCTCAAGAAGACACTCTCCTCTTCCCTCTCCGTTTGAAAAAAAATTGGAAAAAAGGTCACTACAAGGCACAATAGTTGATGTCAGCATGAAACTGGCATTTAAAAAATAAAAATAAAAAGGGGTCCTAACATTTACATTTATTTTATTTCAGTTTTTATTAATTACATTTCAATCCTCTATGGATCTTGCAATCTTCTCAAAGTTTATTTCTTTTCTGCAATTTTCCCGTTAAGTATTTTTTATTTGGTTAATTTCACTTCTATCCAACTACTACACAGTAATCGCAATCTTACCCTTTATTTTAAATTTTATTTACATTCACACCCCTGGTTTCTCAAATAATTACACAAATACCCCTGATACTTCAAAAAATCATCAAAAATAGTAAAAAAAATCCGAAAATTTCTCAAAAAATCTTATGCTATCCTTATGACGTCTAGAACTTAATGACAATGGTTTTGTCATATTTTAAGGTCCCATGAACAAAAAGAAAATAGGATTTAATTTGGATCAATAACATTAAAAATATCTCTGTAAATAGAATAAAAAATTGCATAAAATATCTAAATCCCTATGGATCGATCCTCTACATGTCCTATACTTTATTTGATATATGTTAGCATGTAGTTGAATAAAAATTATCTGAATATCTCGATTTTCGCATTTGCAAACAACGATGCATAAAAACACACTTTAGCGCATCGAAAATCCACATATTCAATTAGTACTTTGGTTCTCCGTGATTTTAAAGATGACACGCACACAAGACGATATCGTAGTCTCTCGCATATTCTTTTGTCATTGCCGGACTACGAAAGATTTCAGCTCGACCTGACACCACTAAGAAGCAAATTGCACTTTCTCTATCTTATTGTTTCCTTCTTTCAAGACTCGTGATAAATATTTATGTACTTAGTTTGGAAGTTGTAATTCCAGAAAGATTCAAAACCACAAAGTTCTTCTAGAAAATCGATTTTGATGAACTGATCAATCATATTTCTCAAACCGATCGATCGCTCATTGTCGATCATATCTTTTGGACTTTATCGATCATTACTCAAATTACATTCAAATGATCAACTGATTGATCACAGCTTTCTAATTGGTTAATCATTTACAATCTATCGATCATTTTTGTTAACCTGGTCGATCATATCAAGATATCTTCATTTGATTTCATATCATTTTTGCTTCCAACGGTCACTTTTTTGAGCTCTTATATAAAGGACACCATACCCATTATTGAAACACACGTCAATCGAGTATTCACTCACATTCTAATTTAAAGAGATAGAATATATTTCTGAACTATTTTCTCGATATTATCTCTCTTGTTCTTTAACTCATTCGATCTTTTGAGGAACATATTCGTGGTTTTGAAAAAAAATGTGCAACAAGTTTTGTTTGTTGAGCAGTGCTCGATCCGTTGACCCTTCTTTTAAGTTATTCTGATCAATCAAAATACTCCTGGAAGCTTCGTCTCAGCACAATGATATTTACTATTGTTTGATAATGCTTATTTTCCTGCAATATTTATGATATAATTGTTTATACTATTTCTCTTAGCATATAAATGTTTTGCTCGAGACTAGCAAAAGTTAAGTATGTGGTATGATAAATATGTCATTTATCATGTGTTTACATATTTTATTGAGCAAAAATCGTGCATACTTGCTTATATTTTTCTTTATTTATTGCATAATTTTCATTTTATTATTTTTATATGCATTGCATTTCAAATCATCTAAAATGCTATAAATATTTTCCTTACAAAATAATTCTAAAAAAGAAAAAGAAAAGAACAAATATAATGAATAGCTAACTTTCCAATAAACATGGGCTCCAAGCCCATGTTAAAGTTTCTAACAATTTTATTTTTTTTATTTTTCAAGTCTTGCTTTGGAAGATGCTCAAGAAGGCACTCTCCTCTTCCCTCTTCTTTTGAAAAAAAATTGGAAAAAAGGTCACTACAAGGCACAATAGTTGATGTCAGCATGAAACCGGCATTTAAAAAAAATAAAAATAAAAAGGGGTGCTGACGCAATGCGAACGTAAGCCACCCCCTTCCTTTCTTCAACCTCCAGAAGAACCTAACCCGTCACCCACCGCCTCGCCTTCCTCTCCTCACCTCCTCACTTCTCGCATAACTGGTGCCCCCTCCCCTCCCCTCGATGCCAACTACAAAAAGGAGGAGTGTCGTCGACGATGAAGGAGGCATCAGAGGCCATTGACCAACCATCAAGGATCCAAATCGAAGAACCAATTTTAGGGGGGATAGACCCATCATCTGACACTATCGCTCCTTCCTCCGCTCCTCCATACCTCCGTCGCCCCACTACACGTCGTGCAGCCACGCGCCATACTCTGCTGCCACTCAGCAGCCTCCGCCCCTCCCTCTACGGTCGCTCACCACTGTCCAAAAAGAAGAAAAGGGCACTTTTCATTTTTTATTTTCTGTAATTTTTTATTACTATGGACCATAGTGTAGTTTCATTATATACTGGAATATTTTATGCAATTTTTCAATTTAAAAATTTATATTTCCTGACATTTACATTTATTTTATTCATTTTTTATTAATTACATTTCAATCCTCTATGGATCTTGCAATCTTCTTGAAGTTTATTTCTTTTCTGCAATTTTCCCATTAAGTATTTTTTATTTGGTTAATTTCACTTCTATCCAACTACTTCTCAGTAATCGCAATCTTACTCTTTATTTTAAATTTTATTTACATTCACACCCCTGGTTTCTCAAATAATTACACAAATACCCCTGATACTTCAAAAAATCATCAAAAATAGTAAAAAATCCGAAAATTTCTCAAAAAAATCTTATGCTATCCTTATGACGTCTAGAACTTAATGACAATGGTTTTGTCATATTTTAAGGTCCCATGAACAAAAAGAAAATAGGATTTAATTTGGATCAATAACATTAAAAATATCTTTGTAAATAGAATAAAAAATTGCATAAAATATCTAAATCCCTATGGATCGATCCTCTACGTGTCCTATACTTTATTTGATATCTGTTAGCATGTAGTTGAATAAAAATTATCTGAATATCTCGATTTTCGCATTTGCAAACAACGATGCATAAAAACACACTTTAGCGCATCGAAAATCCACATATTCAATTAGTACTTTGGTTCTTTGTGGTAGTCTCTCGCATATTCTTTTGTGATTGCCGGACTACGAAAGATTTCAGCTCGACCTGACACCACTAAGAAGCAAATTGCACTTGCTCTATCTTATTGTTTCCTTCTTTCAAGACTCGTGATAAATATTTATGTACTTAGTTTGGAAGTTGTAATTCCAGCAAGATTCAAAACCACAAAGTTCTTCTAGAAAATCGATTTTGATGAACTGATCAATCATATTTCTCAGACCGATCGATCGCTCATTGTCGATCATATCTTTTGGACTTTATCGATCATTACTCAAATTACATTCAAATGATCAACTGATTGATCACAGCTTTCTAATTGATTAATCATTTACAATCTATCGATCATTTTTGTTAATCTGGTCGATTATATCAAGATATTTTCATTTGATTTCATATCATTTTTGCTTCCAACGGTCACTTTTTTGAGCTCTTATATAAAGGACACCATACCCATTATTGAAACACACGTCAATCGAGTATTCACTCACATTCTAATTAAAAGAGATAGAATATATTTCTGAACTATTTTCTCGATATTATCTCTCTTGTTCTTTAACTCATTCGATCTTTTGAGGAACATATTCGTGGTTTTGAAAAAATTGTGCAACAAGTTTTGTTTGTTGAGCAGTGCTTGATCCGTTGACCCTTCTTTTAAGTTATTCTGATCAATCAAAATACTCCTGGAAGCTTCGTCTTAGCACAATGATTTTACTATTGTTTGATAATGCTTATTTTCCTGTAATATTTATGATATAATTGTTTATACTATTTCTCTTAGCGTATAAATGTTTTGCTCGAGACTAGCAAAAGTTAAGTATGTGGTATGATAATACGTCATTTATCATGTGTTTACATATTTTATTGAGCAAAAATCATGCATACTTGCTTATATTTTTCTTTATTTATTGCATAATTTTCATTTTATTATTTTTATATGCATTGCATTTCAAATCATCTAAAATGCTATAAATATTTTCCTTACAAAATAGTTCTAAAAAAGAAAAGAACAAATATAATGAATAGCTAACTTTCCAATAAACATGGGCTCCAAGCCCATGTTAAAGTTTCTAACAATTTTATTTTTTTATTTTTTTATTTTTCAAGTCTTGCTTTGGAAGATGCTCAAGAAGACACTCTCCTATTCCCTCTTCTTTTGAAAAAAAACTGGAAAAAAGGTCACTACAAGGCACAATAGTTGATGTCAGCATGAAACTGGCATTTAAAAAAAATAAAAATAAAAAGGGGTGCTGACGCAATGCGAACGTCAGCCACCCCCTTCCTTTCTTCAACCTCTAGGAGAACCTAACCCGTCACCCACCGCCTCGCCTTCCTCTCCTCACCTCCTCACTTCTTGCATAACTGGTGCCCCCTCCCCTCCCCTCGATGCCAACTACAAAAAGGAGGAGTGTCGTCGACCATGAAGGAGGCATCAGATTCCATTGACCACCATCAAGGATCCAAATCGAAGAACCAATTTTAGGGGGGGATAGACCCATCATCGGACCCTATCGCTCCTTCCTCCGCTCCTCCATACCTCCGTCGCCCCACTGCACGTCGTGCAGCCACGCGTCATACTCTGCTGCCACTCAGCAGCCTCCGCCCCTCCCTCTACGGTCGCTCACCACTGTCCAAAAAGAAGAAAAGGGCACTTTTCATTTTTTTTATTTTCTGTAATTTTTTATTACTATGGACCATAGTGTAGTTTCATTATATACTGGATTATTTTATGCAATTTTTCAATTTAAAAATTTATATTTCCTGACATTTACATTTATATTATTTCATTTTTTATGAATTACATTTCAATCCTCTATGGATCTTGCAATCTTCTCGAAGTTTATTTCTTTTCTGCAATTTTCCCATTAAGTATTTTTTATTTGGTTAATTTCACTTCTATCCAACTACTTCTCAGTAATCGCAATCTTACCCTTTATTTTAAATTTTATTTACATTAACACCCCTGGTTTCTCAAATAATTATGCAAATACCCCTGATACTTCAAAAAATCATCAAAAATAGTAAAAAATCCGAAAATTTCTCAAAAAAATCTTATGCTATCCTTATGACGTCTAGAACTTAATGACAATGGTTTTGTCATATTTTAAGGTCCCATGAACAAAAAGAAAATAGGATTTAATTTGGATCAATAACATTAAAAATATCTCTGTAAATAGAATAAAAAATTGCATAAAATATCTAAATCCCTATGGATCGATCCTCTACGTGTCCTATACTTTATTTGATATCTGTTAGCGTGTAGTTGAATAAAAATTATCTGAATATCTCGATTTTCGCATGTGCAAACAACGATGCATAAAAACACACTTTAGCGCATCGAAAATCCACATATTCAATTAGTACTTTGGTTCTCCATGATTTTAAAGATGACACGCACACAAGACGATATCGTAGTCTCTCGCATATTCTTTTGTGATTGCCGGACTACGAAAGATTTCAGCTCGACCTGACACCACTAAGAAGCAAATTGCACTTGCTCTATCTTATTGTTTCCTTCTTTCAAGACTCGTGATAAATATTTATGTACTTAGTTTGGAAGTTGTAATTCCAGCAAGATTCAAAACCACAAAGTTCTTCTAGAAAATCGATTTTGATGAACTGATCAATCATATTTCTCAGACCGATCGATCGCTCATTGTTGATCATATCTTTTGGACTTTATCGATCATTACTCAAATTACATTCAAATGATCAACTGATTGATCACAGCTTTCTAATTGATTAATCATTTACAATCTATCGATCATTTTTGTTAACCTGGTTGATCATATCAAGATATCTTCATTTGATTTCATATCATTTTTGCTTCCAACAGTCACTTTTTTGAGCTCTTATATAAAGGACATCATACCCATTATTGAAACACACGTCAATCGAGTATTCATTCACATTCTCATTAAAAGAGATAGAATATATTTCTGAACTATTTTCTCGATATTATCTCTCTTGTTCTTCAACTCATTCGATCTTTTGAGGAACATATTCGTGGTTTTGAAAAAATTGTGCAACAAGTTTTGTTTGTTGAGCAGTGCTCGATCTGTTGACCCTTCTTTTAAGTTATTCTGATCAATCAAAATACTCTTGGAAGCATCGTCTCAGCACAATGTTTTTTATTATTGTTTGATATTGCTTATTTTCCTGCAATATTTATGATATAATTGTTTATACTATTTCTCTTAGCATATAAATGTTTTGCTCGAGACTAGCAAAAGTTAAGTATGTGGTATGATAAATATGTCATTTATCATGTGTTTACATATTTTGTTGAGCAAAAATCATGCATACTTGCTTATATTTTTCTTTATTTATTGCATAATTTTCATTTTATTATTTTTATATGCATTGCATTTCAAATCATCTAAAATGCTATAAATATTTTCCTTACAAAATAATTCTAAAAAAGAAAAAGAAAAGAAATAAATATAATGAATAGCTAACTTTCCAATAAACATGGGCTCCAAGCCCATGTTAAAGTTTCTAACAATTTTATTTTTTTATTTTTCAGGTCTTGCTTTGGAAGGTGCTCAAGAAGACACTCTCCTCTTCCCTCTTCTTTTGAAAAAAAACTGGAAAAAAGGTCGCTACAAGGCACAATAGTTGATGTCAGCATGACACCGGCATTTGAAAAAAAAATAAAAATAAAAAGGGGTGCTGACGCCATGCCAACGTCAGCCACCCCCTTCCTTTCTTCAACCTCTAGGAGAACCTAACCCGTCACCCACCGCCTCGCCTTCCTCTCCTCACCTCCTCACTTCTCCCATAACTGGTGCCCCCTCCCCTCCCCTCGATGCCAACTACAAAAAAAGAGGAGTGTCGTCGACCATGAAGAAGGCATCAGAGGCCATTGACCACCATCAAGGATCCAAATCGAAGAACCAATTTTAGGGGGGATAGACCCATCATCGGACCTACCGCTCCTTCCTCCGCTCCTCCATACCTCCGCCGCCCCACTGCACGTCGTGCAGCCATGTGCCATACTCTGCTGCCACTCAGCTGCCTCCGCCCCTCCCTCTACTGTCGCTCACCACTGTCCAAAAAGAAGAAAAGGGCACTTTTCATTTTTTCTATAATTTTTTATTACTATGGACCATAGTGTAATTTCATTAAATATTGGATTATTTTATGCAATTTTTCAATTTAGAAATTTATATTTCCTGACATTACATTTATTTTATTTCAGTTTTTATTAATTACATTTCAATCCTCTATGGATCTTGCAATCTTCTCGAAGTTTATTTTTTTCTGCAATTTTCCCATTAAGTATTTTTTTTATTTGGTTAATTTCACTTCTATCCAACTACTTCTCAGTAATCGCAATCTTACCCTTTATTTTAAATTTTATTTACATTTACACCCCTGGTTTCTCAAATAATTACACAAATATCCCTGATACTTCAAAAATCATCAAAAATAGTAAAAATAATCCGAAAATTTCTCAAAAAAATCTTATGCTATCCTTATGATGTCTAGAACTTAATGACAATGGTTTTGTCATATTTTAAGGTCCCATGAACAAAAAGAAAATAGGATTTAATTTGGATCAATAACATTAAAAATATCTCTGTAAATAGAATAAAAAATTGCATAAAATATCTAAATCCCTATGGATCGATCCTCTACGTGTCCTATACTATATTTGATATATGTTGGCATGTAGTTGAATAAAAATTATCAAAATAGCTCAGTTTTTACGTGTGCAAACAACGATGCATAAAAACACACTTTAGCACATCGAAAATCCACATTTTCAATTAGTACTTTGGTTCTCCATGATTTTAAAGATGACACGCACACTAGACGATATCGTAGTCTCTCGCATATTCTTTTGTAATTGCCAGACTACGAAGGATTTCAGCTCGACCTAACACCACTAAGAAGCAAGTTGTTCTTGCTCTGTCTTATTGTTTCCTTGTTTCAAGACTCCTGATAAATATTTGTGTACTTAGTTTGGAAGTTGTAATTCCAGCAAGATTCAAAACCACAAAGTTCTTCTGGAAAATCGATTTTGATAAACTGATCAATCATATTTTTCAGACCGGTCGATCACTCATTGTCGCTCATATCTATTGGACCTTATCGATCATTACTCAAATTACATTCAAATGATCATCAACTGATCGACCATAGCTTTCTAATTGATTAACCATTTACAATCTATCGATCATTTTTATTAACCTGGTCGATCATATCAAGATATCTTCATTTGATTTCATATCATTTTTGCTTCCAACGGACACTTTTTTGAGCTCTTATATAAAGGACATCATACTTATTATTGAAACACACATCAATCGAGTATTCACTCACATTCTCATTAGAAGAGCTAGAATATATTTCTGAACTATTTTCTCGATATTCTCTCTCTTGTTCTTCAACTCATTCGATCTTTTGAGAAACATATTAGTGGTTTTGAAAAAAATGTGCAACAAGTTTTGTTTGTTGAGCAGTGCTCGATCCGTTGACCCTTCTTTTAAGTTATTCTGATCAATCAAAATACTTCTGGAAGCTTTGTCTCAGCACAATGATATTTACTATTGTTTGATATTGCTTATCTACTTGCAATATTTATGATATAATTGTTTATACTATTCTTGAAAAATAGTCTTGATAAATAGTTTGTATGTGTTTAATACGATTTACACTTATATTATAATAAGCTATATATGTTGTATAGCTTATCGTTTATAGATAAATATTGTTTCCATACGCTATTTTTTATATCATGTTTTTGGCGTTATTACCATAAATTGAGTGTAGTACATAAAAAATACTTGGGGATGTAAAATACATAGAGGAATAGCAGCAAATGCATGCAAAAAGCAATCGAAGCACAGAGCAAGCAATAAAGGCGTAATATTCATGGTGCACTGAAGAAATGTGGCTACTTCAATCCTCTTATGCTAACAGGATGGAAACATCCGAGCAATCTATTGATTAATAAGATTACATGTACGTCTCAAATACCATCACAAAAATCATAGCTTATTGAGGGAAAACAAGACTATAATGCATACACGCATGGCATGATGACATCAACAATTTATAAAAACCAGAAAAAAAATCAAGCCATTGCACTGTTATTTTGGTTCATATGGTCCAACCGGATTAAATCGAATTAGACCAAATTTTTATACAAATAAATAAAAATAATACTACATAAATTTATTGAGTGGACTTTTATTAGTACACTTATACTCCTATACTATACCAACATAAGCACAATATTGCAATTTCTTTGAGAATATTAGGGTACAAGTGTACTTGCAAAAAAGTCAATGGTATAAATGTAATTAGAAAAAATCAAAAGAACATAACAAATATATTCTCTCAAATTCATATAAGTACTTATATGTGACACTAGAATATGAATGGTTTTTAAAATGTTTGATGAACTCCATAAACCCTATAATCTTTGTAAATTACCTCCTCGACCGTAAACTTGCTCTATCTTACGGACCATGCCATTAATTTTACTTGAATCAATACGTTGGGCTAATCTACCAAAGGATAATTGGATGGTGGATCTTCTATCTCCTCATCTCCTTCCTCCTCTTCTTCATCCATTCTTTTTCTTCTTCCTCTTTATTTTCTCTCTTCGCCCCATCTCCATCCTTCCATCAAATCACTTACATTTTTGTATTTTCACGGATAAACCATTCCTTTCAATCGTGAAAATGATTTTCTCCAAAATTTTCAAGATGATTTCTTGAATCAATCAATCAAATTTTGAGATTGTTAAACAAATACATAGCTAGGGTCCAAGCAGCAACATCAACACCATGCAACCTTCCAGGTAATTGTTTTCTTTTCTACAACCATCACTACAATCAACCACCATGCACCTCATCACCTTCACCATTAACACCACAATCTCGAACATATAGCTTTCCACACAATCCCAAGGGAGGCGGCGAAGCATACCCTCACCTCACTCCTCATCCTCTTCATGTCCCAGCTCTCCACTTCCTCCACCGTCCTCAACATAAAAGGCAAACACAAGAGAATAGATGCCACCTAAACCATCTCCGTTCATCTCAACAGTCATCAGCAGCCTCGAGCTGCAACCCCTTAATGATACTTACTATGCAGGTCTCAGCCCCAACAAGGTCAACCCTAGCATCCCCATGGTGTTCCACCCCTACCAACCTGGCAAGACATTGAAGATTGGGGACAGTTACTGTTTCAGTTCCGGTTCCTGTCAACGCCTTGTTCTGTGGCGAATGGGGAGTGGAGGGTAGAGGACGGAAGCACCTTCATCCGCTATTTTGAATGCTCGTCTGAAACTAATGTGTATGCCAGATCAAAGGATTGAAGAAATTAGGCTTTTGTTGAGCTTTAGTAGGTTGAGAATCTCAAACGCATCTGCCAATGAATCTTTGAGGAACATAGCACTATACATTCCACCCAAGATTATGGGTTAGATCCTGATCTGTAGATTTGCGACTCTCCATGATGGCAACAATGGAATCTGATGCTGGACTCTTGGAGTTGGAGGTGGCCCTTTTCAAATGCTCCCTTCCTCAAGGGGTGGCTGCTCAAAAGATCTATAGTACATTCATCGGGATCCATGCTGTTCTCAATTCCACCATCATCACCTGCAAAACATCGTAATCACAAGGCTCCATTTAGAGCAGCACAAAGCCTCCATTTCAAGCAGAACCACCTTATTTAGATTGGAGTTGTAGCAACACTGGACTAGGGGGAAGGGACGGTGGGGGAGGAAAGGAAACAGGTTTGTATATTTGATAAACAACCCGTCTCCCATCAATCTTTCTGTAATATTTTTTTGAGTTTTTTTAGATAAACAATAAAAATCTTTCATCATGATGGAATTAACCTTTAACGATCTAATGGATGGCAGATAACCTCAAGGTCTATCGCATATGGCAACTTACAAAGATTACAAGATTCATGGGTTAAAAATCCCTAATTAGAATTATTTTTTTGTCAAAAATAGAAAGTTGGCAAAACAATCCAACGAAGTTTTGACTACTTATTTATATTGAGTAAAAATCAGATGGTCAAACAATTTTTCTTCTATTTCTTGATTTAACCAGTTGAACTGACTAGTTTAATTCAATTTTTAAAACCATGCTATATTTCAATTTTCCAATATGCCTATATGGAAAAGCCCCATATATGCATACACAAATATCTGTTGAATACACGAACAAAAAAGAAGGCTGGGGTAGTAGAAAACCATTTGTTAAAACAAAAGAACATTTAGAGAACATTTGAACTAGTTTGTAAAACATATCCTCTAGATACATGTAATCTGCCTCCAATAACAACACACCTTGAGATGGTAAAAATCATACCATCTCAACCACAAGGCCAGAAGGATGAGAAGAATTAAGCTGCCGCAGAAACCGAGATAACAATGACAAAAATCTCAATACAAACTAGTTTCTATCAGTTTAAGTTCTAGTTAATAGCATATAATCTGCCTCTATAGGCAACACTTGCCCTGAGATGATAAAATCCTACCATCTCACCCACGGCAGGCCAGAAGCAGCAGGGGAATTCAACTACACAAATTGAGATGTCAACGACAGATCTCACAAAAACCAGCAATGCATATTATATTAACAGATAGATATCAATGTTCAAACACCTCCACAACATTCATAACCAGGGATTCAGTTACAAAGACCCTTTACAAAGTGCACTATAACCCACCAAAAAGAGCAATGTTAAACATTGGAAAGTCTACTTTCTGAAACAAAATAAAAGCATAACCCATGTCAAAGAGATCAATTCATGGGGAGAAAAAAGGACCTTGCCTTCAATATATCAGAAGAAGTGCTCTAAAGACGGGTTCTAGGGGATGCAATTAAACTCACAAGATTACAATATGAAATGTCAGAAGGAAGGCTTTCTGATGTAGTGCTTAGGTTTCGTGTTTGACATCAGGCTTCATATCTTCATCTTCAATCTTGGGAGCCAGGTAAAACCTAATGTATCCCATCTCTGCAATCTTATATTCCACAACAACAGGCAGCTCAGATGAAAGACTGATTGTCACAGTTTCAGATAGAGGGGTCGCCTTGGTAAAGGAGTTCATGTATCTCAATGCAAAGGTCAATGATACAGGCTGGTGCATCTCTATGACAGTAGCATCCTCAGGCTGCATTCAAAATAGAAAATTAACACCCAGAACATAACTCATATGAACAATCACCCACTAATGAAGAGAGCAATCATCTATAAAAGATTAAGCCCTTAGAAGCTGTGCACCTACAACGAAATCCTTAGTATGTTTAAAGAACCATTTAACACGTATGCATCAGAGTAAATTTTGCTAAAACAACCGTATAGTAAAGCCAATAAAAAACTCATTGAGTTCTTGACATCCAATTGCACACCAACTATGTTTCTGACATCACACCAACTCTACATACAGCATTAATCAACTGATCAAGACCAAAGGTTTAAAATTTATAGCAAAGGTTGATCACGGTTTGCATACTAAATAACCAATAAGAGAATACATTAGTCAATATACAAAAGTAATGTGTGTTTGGGTGGGAGCTGCACACTGGGGTGCAGGCAGCCCCTTTTGATTATTTTTTTGGTTTCTTTGAAATAAAACCATGAGGTGATGTACTTAGTGTAATTACACTAATCTACTAATAAATTGTTTAATTGATCTACTTAAGATGAAGATATTTCCTTGCTCCAAGCTAAAGATTCCATATAGTCCAGACAGCAGAATATATTCACTTGCAAGTGGACTAAACCTGGATTGCATCACATTAGAATCATCCAAATACAGCCTTATAATACAAGGTATGAAAGAAATGCCTTGAGACTACCACATACAGGAATCAATTTGCAGATGGGACAATATTCCATCAATAACTATAAGCTGGGCTGTAAGTTTATGATAAGCATAATTGTCAGAGAACTATCTAATAATCACGTGTGTATATACCTTATCAACAGTGGTGTTCTGCCGGCAGACAATATTTGCAGCTCCAATGTCCCCTCTCGTAGAAAACTTGATACCTTCTTTGGTGACAGAAATAACAACTGCAATCACAATCCAAAACAAAAGGACGCAATGACTGCTAGGTCTAAATCCAACAGAATAAATAAGATTATAAACGACAGATTAGACAAGATTTTCAACGAAACCAAGAAAAAGAAGAGTACAAAAACAAACCAGTGTCACCGATGCTGGCAAGGTCCTTGCAGATCCTGGCGAACTCGGTGGAAGGCATCCGCACGATGGCGTGGTACTCAGCATCGGGGATCCCAAGATGTTCGCTGTCTATGTCCATAAGCTTCAACTCGAAGTCAGCGATCTTGTCTTGATCTGTTGGTAGTACAAGAAATACAGGAGTGAGTGGTGGATGAAATGGAGAAAAAACCAAGAAATAGGCGAAATGTAGCAACTACTGAACTGGGGCTTTCGAACATGAAGGTGACAGTGTCGGAGCCATCGTCTGCCTTGATGGTGATGATGTCGTCGTTGCCGGCGCAGCGGAGCATCTTGGAAAGGTTGGCGAGGTTCATGCCCATGGAGAGGTTGCGGTCGCAGCGATAGTGCTCGAAGCCTTCGGAGCGGAGGAGGAGAGCCACGAGAGCGACATGACTGGAGTCCATCGCCTGGAGGGAGAAGCCCGTCGCCGAGCAATCGAAGTTGGCGTCGTTGACGAGATCTTTTATGGCCTCCATCACCTTCTTCAGGAGAGACCCCTGCACCAACCGAAGCTCCAGCATCTTGCTCCTTTGCTTCAACAAAACCCTGGTAAGGGAGGCAATCGGTTCCCGTTTATTTATAAAAGGTAGGGTTTTGGCGGGGTGGAGGGGCGGGGCGGAACGACCAGGCGGGAAAAGGGGGGATACTTGGCGCCGAGAAACATTTCATGGGATCAAGCAGAGCGGCGTATCGATTTAATTCTTGCTTTGCGGTTCTGCTCCATTAGCATTTAACTTGAACTGCACCGCTAAAATGTGTTTATATTTGAATTTTTTACGCTTATATCCTTCTATGTTTTCGCAGTTACACCTTTTATTTTACCCCTTTTGCAGTATTAATTGCCTACTTTCGTGCACAAAGGGTCCGTTTGGTAATCGGGTCACTTCGGGGTAACCTTTCTCTGCTATTGGATTGGAATTCCATCATAGATCATAATAACATCACATCACAATCTTTATTCCAACCCTCACCAACCTTTGTAATCATCCCAAACAGCTACTATTCACATCAGGTTACCTCAACCCAGTAACCAAACAAACCCTAATTGTTTATATCCTTTTAAGAAACATTAAAGATGACGAATAGTGTTCTACACAAAAAATGGTCAAGTTAGAGAGTTTAATCCCATCAATTACACTAAGTAATCCATGACAAGAAAATAGAAATGCACAGAGATTTATAAAATGTTCATGCTGCGGAAAGATTATGTTCTTTGCCAACGTGATGGTCTGCAAACTCCGACAATCAGAACTATATGTGGTGGCTTTCAAACCGTTTGCAAGAGCATACAGCTTACCAGTATTTATCTTTCGAACAATAAGAAATGCTTTCATAGAGACAGACTCGGGGTACGTTGTTTGAAAAAAAAAGACCCTTTACATCGACGACTCTAGCTAAGAACAGAATGAAAATATTAGTATTCTAATAAAACATTTAAAATCATGAACATACTACCAAAATTGCAAAACAAATAGAATTGGAGCAAAAGGCTTTTGAAATAACAAAACTAAATATTACGAAGAATGTTAATATATAGATCGCTTTACAAATCTATAATCTTCTTGAGCACTTAAATTGACTCAAAAGAGCGTGGAGATGATTCTAAATGAGTAAGTAACTTATACTCTCATTTATTGTTAGAACGGGGAAGAGTGTGGCCTTTTTAGAGGCTTGAGAGAGCCCTAAGAATAACAAATATTCAAAGATATAGCTGAAGAGTCAACTCACTCATTGGTGTGTCGATATGACTTGGCATGCACCAGTGCAACAATTCTTAAACACGCTTGGATATCGGTGATGAATCTGTGATTCATATATCCAAAAGATGAAAATAGAGCTACGTTCTCAGGCCATTAATTGCATTTAATCATTTACATTGCATTTCTAATACCCATGCACATGTAAATAAGATCAACATTTTAGTATGCATAAATTACATTTAATAAGAAGCCCAAAAATCCTTGTACATTATCACCCATAACTTTCCTTTTTAAAATTATTTTTCACTAACACCTAATTAAATATTTATTGTATACATGTTACTGACACTAGTCAAGGAAAAAACAGCTTGTGTATTTGCCTCATAAAACCCAAATCATAATTCCGAGACCAAAAGCCATAATTGTCAATATCTCTCATATTGTTTCATATGAACTCCTACTCACTTTTGAATTAACGTATGTTCAATTACCTACAAAACATGACCAAATTCAAAAGAATCGGAGTTCATATGCGAAACTTGGGTTTTGGGACCTCATTGTGTCTTGTACATATTGCTTGATTTTAATCCTATAATTTTATGTGTGAAATTAACTTTTTTATTTATTATTTTTTCATTTATTTTCTTTGATTTGTACTTTGATAAAATGTGCAAGAATCCATATCAAAATTGAAGTGAAGAATCAAGGAAAATAAATCGCTTTAAGTATGTATATATGGTATGTATTTATGTCCCTTTTGTTTTATTTATCTATTTTTCTTAATTATAAAAAATCCAAAATAAGATTATTATGTGTATATTTATTTTATAATTTATTTGCTTTTATTTCATTTTTTACATTGATTAGAAAATCACAAAAATAGCAAAATACAAAAATATGGGAATTTTATATCTATAAAATACCACCAAAAAAGATTTTATATAGATGATCTCTTTTGATTTTGGCCCCTTCACGAAAGTGTAGATCTCGTCAAGAAAACAACTTCCACGAAGATCGCCTTTTGATTTGACCTCATTTTTCGTTCCTCTTTATTTTTATTTTGATTTATCTTCTGAATTTTTAATGAGTGGCATGTGGCACCTACTGAGTTGTTGCGTGTCACTCTTCTTTTTATTATTTATTTTATTTTATTTTATTTTATTTTTTACTATTCATTAAGTTTCTTTTCTTTTATCTTATTAGATTTTTTATTAGCTTCCACATGTCCACTTCCCAAGCCCCTTTTCCCTTCCTCCTTGATCGTTTCCTCCACCTTGTGTGGCGATTGCCCATGTCGTTATGCCTCCCCCGTCAACGATCGTAATGCAAGCCGCTTCCTCCACAACCATAACAACCTCTAACCTCTTATAAAGCACCACTCTCACCCTCCATCGTTGGGCATCCGCCACCTCCATCTTCAACGAGAACTATAGGCAGAAGCCTGTGATAGAGGCCTCTATCTTACGCGAAATCCAAAGGTCGTCTCGACCTTGCTATCGCACTATCCCCCCTCGAGCGGATGAGACTCGCCGTCATCGTGTCTCTAGTCAGAGACCGGAGTTGAGCTTCGCTCCTCCATATCTCAAGTGACTCCGTGTCTCCTCCACCTTCATTTTCTTCTTTGATCTCCGACCCTCTCCTTCGTTGATAGACCTCAACTCCTCCGCTTCCTCTCCACTTTCGCACTTCCACGCTCGACAACTACTTTCGCCCTCGTGCTTCGCCTTACTAGGCCACCGCAGAGCCCGAGGTTTGCTCTACCTCAGTCGTAGCACCACCCCCACCTTTAATCCTCTACCCATCTCCTCCACTCCACAACAATGCCCCCAACCACCACCCTCAACCACACCGACTCCCAATCGCCAGCTCCTCGACCACCTCCACCTCAGCCCGCGTGCCTCTCACCTCTGGCTAGCAGCCTTGGGTACACCCGAGGCGAGCAAAGCTTCCACGTGAAGGCTCGACAACCCGAGCCTCAACTAAGGGTGGTCGAAGCACATGCCTCGTCAGTTGAACCTCAGCTCAGGCGCCCGAGCCTCCAAGTGCACGTCAACTGTACTTGTCGCCTGAGCAAATTATGCTCAGGCCCCTGTCATTCCAACAAATTGCAAGGAGGCCCATGCCGACAACAACACATGCAACACATGTTCCCATAGAGGATAAATTACAAGGGTACCACGATGGTGGTTTGAATAATTGCATACGAGCCCCTCAGGGGCTAATTTGAGATAAAAACTATTTATTTTATTGGAATTTAGTCCCTGAAACTTCATTTTAGCATATCTTTCTCATTTGAACCCCTTTTTTAGCACTTAATATGTCATTTTGATGGTTCTTGTGTACTCTTTCATCCTACATTGGAGAACATATTAGACCCTAATTTAGATTGAATATTATTTGAGGTTTTCTTATGATTATGTTGGTTGAATTTTGACAATTCGTGCTATTATTTCTTGAGAAAAAATGATTTAATCTATATGGCCTCATTGAGAAGATTTAATTAGATTAATTCTCTAGTGATTATTGATAACTATTCTTAAAGGGTTAATCTCTGTAGGGAGAGAGTATGCTTTGGATTTAATTTGATTGATCATTTTGGATAAATGATGAGTGATTTTTCTGACATGCTCTATTGAATTTTTTTTGTTTGACAAATCTCTCTCTTGGTTGTATTTCTGAGATCTGTGATTATTAAGGGATTAATCGAGCATCGTTATGGAAGATCAATATCGTATTTACTAACTTCTTTTCAATGTTAAAACCATTTTTTAATGTTAAAAGGCACATGGGAATTAGAGTACATCTCTAGTTGAGGATCATCGGTGCTTTCGTTATTTGCAGAATTGTTGATTGATTGATTTTTTAGCCCGCAACTTGGATTTAATTGAATATATTTCTTGGTTTTATCCCTCTAGAATTTCTATTCAATTAGAGGATTAATCGAACATTTCATTCGAGAACTAAAGATTGACCAAAATCATAGATCTTTCTCTTCCTCTATCTCTTTGATTATTCGCATCTCTTTTCGTTTTGCTTTATCTGCTGGCATAGAAATTCTTATTGCCATTAATTTATTGTTTAGACTGATTCGAAACCTTGTAACTAAAAATCAATATTCTTTAAGTTCTACCTTGCTACGCTTACCAAGTAAAAAAAATCCCATGTATTCTAATCATGGTTTTTTAGACCATTTTTCTACCTCCTTATACTACAATATATCATTATTAAGAGAGGTAAAACATGATTCATCAAATGGAGTCATTGTCAAGGAATGATGAATTTTTAGGATTTTAAATTGATTTTCTATAATTAACCATTGTGATATTTATTTATGTGTCTTCCTTATTTCTTTTATTTCTGCATTAAATTCTCTTTAATTTTATTTGCATTGCTATATTGCTCCAGATAGTAACCGCATTTTCTCTCTTCGCAAATATCTCGAAGCATTCTTGACCAACTTAAAGATCAACGAAGAAGACTATTTTAATTATTACTTTTTGAGAGATCTTAGATTAGGTTTGCTTTTATGCATTATTTTCATGATCTCTTTGAACCCTAGTTTATGTAATAAACTGTAAATGAACTCCATGTTGTGTGTAGGGTTTGTTTCAACCCCTTCTGTACGGTTGGGATATGACTTGAGTAGCATAGGAAGTAGGTACACGTACGCTAGCTTAGGATATTTAATTTTGAATGTGCACATAATTTTAAGCCTACATATTTTCACTAACAAGACGCACTAGTAGATCATTCGAGCTTAGACAAATCGAAACTCAAATTCTTCACGCTAATAGAATTATATGCTCAGGACGTTTTATCCATGCATATCATATAGTGTGAAATTTTGGTTAATTATATTGCATCCCTCGTTAAGAATGGGAGGAATCACCGTAAGTCTTCTTCTTAACATGCATCATTGATTTAATGCTTGCATCGGATTTTTCCGATCATCTACATTATAACTCAAGAATTTAAAGGGAATTGGGATTGCTTTTTAGGCATGATATTTCCGGTGATAAGATAAGACCTAAGTGACAACCTTTAAAATCGAGACTCCTAATCAAGGTGATTGTAAATAAATTGACATAAAAATCAACCTTGTATCTGGCAGAGAGCAATCCACTCATTGTACGTAGGAGAGATACGTACACTTAAGGTAAAGCCCAAAACCTAACCTCATGATGAATCTCGTATTCATCATGCTAAAAATCAATTCTTATTCTCCTAGCTTAATTAATCCAATAAAAATCACTGGTAATTCATTCATTTTATGATGTATTATATTGTATACAAATTATGTATAACTGCCTAATTTTATCTATATTTACTATAATTATTTTATTTTAATTCTCAATAAAAATATAAAAAATATGATAAAAAATTGTCTATAATTTTCCTAACATTTAAAAAAAATATAAAACTCCAAGCCGGTGTTTTATCTCTTTAAAAATACTCCCCCCCAAAAACTACTTTTTGTACAATGACCTCTTTTGGATTTTTGTCCAACATGAAACTTGTAGATCTCATCGAGATCTACAACTTACATGTTTTTGACTTTTTCCTGATTTTTCATTTGACTAATTCTTTTAGATTTTTATTTATTTTAACATTTTTTGTTTTTTTATGCAGCCACGTGGCGCTCTCTGGGCTGCCCACTTGACTGCCTTCTCTTCTCGCCACCCAGCTTCATCTCTAGCCATCAAATCAATTCCTCCCCGCCCAGATCCTCACTGTCCATCGCAGCCTCCATGAGAGTCGTCAGATCTGATCTCTGACTAGATCTCAGCCACTTCTTCCCGTCTAACTCTCAGCCACACGATGCTCTTCCATCCCATGGTCCTCCTCGCACCACGTCACCCATTGCCATTACCCTAGTCCTATATGAATCCTCCACCCCTACCGTTACCCTCACCGCCAGATAAGATCATATGATCTGATATGAAGCATCTATATGCGCCTTAATCAGAGTCGTTGGATCGCAAGATCCAATGGCTGGAACCTCATATCCTACCTCAGGCACCTTCCCCTTCCAGGTGTTACGACTCGCAAATTGCCACCCTTCCATTTTTGGAGCCCTCCTCCGGTCGCCTTCTCGCTCCATAACGCCACCACCACGTTGCCCTTAGCTCTGCCCTCCTCTCACACCCATCAATGCCCTCCTTCATAACTCCATGCCATCACTACACCCGTTCAAAACCGCCCCTCCATAACCTGAAACCACCCCTTCCCCACCTACAAAACCTCCACCTCCGCCCTTCGTTCACCTGGTCTACCATTCCACAGTCGAAGACTTAGCCCCTCTCCTCCCCGAGTGATAGACGGAGGAGGACGAGGGACCATCATGGCCCTCCAATCCAGTGTCGACCCACGACTGCCATGGCTATGTTGCGGCCGCCTTCGTGCACCGTTGAGCTCCGTGCACCGGCCACGCACATCGGGTGACGACCTCGAGCTCTAACAAAGCTCACCTCAGGCCTCCTCCTCCGGCAAATTCCCCTCCCTGACGAGGCACTCCTTTCCCATATTTTCTTCATCTTTTCTCCCAATTTATTCGTCTTCTATGATATGCCCCCCACCATCTGATCATCCTACGACCATCACCATGTCACCATCAACCTCGCCACTACCTCCCATCGCCTCTTCCTCTTCTCCAAAACCATCCCCACTTCGACCCATCTCCTTCCGCACCTCGCTAGAGAAGGATCCTAGGTCCTCTACTCCCTCTGCCTTCGATGGACCTTCACTCCATTCTCTTCACTCATGCAAACTCTTTGCACGCTTCGGCTATCATCTAACTCCTGTAGGACTTCAATGGCATGATTCTTCCCTGCCTCATAGGTCTCGAGCACTGATTAACCGTGACATACGAGGGTCTAAATGTCTCACACAAGGCGGAGAATGAGTCATTGCGGCGACCCTCGGTAAATCCCACGATTAAGTCAACAATTAACCCACAATGTAATATCAAGCAACGAGAAACAAGTGTGGAGTCAAAATTTATTATTAACTCTACAAAATGTGTATAGTGCAAGTATGTAGAGTGTCGAACACAGAGAGCAAGCAAGATAGAACAAGGCGAAAAGGCACAAAGATCAATGTGAAAGTGAACAATTGCCTATGAATGTGCAACTCTTTTGTGGGTTTTGAATTTTATACATTTCTTTTTTATTTAATTTTTGATTTTATATTTTTATATCTGGGTTTTAATTTACAGATTTTGTATTTTCTTTTTATATTTTGTATGTTTATATTTTCTTTTTCTTTTAATAAAGGTATAATGTATATAAGGTATATATATGTATACTAGAGATAAGAGAGGGAAAAAATAGGGGAAAATGCTCAAAATACAGAAAATAAAATCTTTTTGGGCTCTTTATATTTTTCTAATGTTTTTATGATTTTTTTTGTATTTTTTCTTAATTGTTTTTGGTATTTTTTCTTAATTGTTTTTGGTATCTTTGAGAGGAAAAAATGTTGAAAACAGTGAATACAATATATATGTAGGATAAAAATGTAGAAACAAAATAGCAAACAGAAGTGAAAAATTGTCAAATTAATTTTTATAGATCGATAATAGGATAAGGAAAATTCAGAGGCAGGGAACATAATTTTTGGAGTTTTTATGAATTTTTTAGGTTTTTATGAAGATTTTGAGAATTTTGCTATTTTTAGGGGTTTTCTTTTGTAATTTTTAGGGATTTTTTGTCAGAAAATAAAATAAGCTAAGACACGCAAAATCTAATTTTTAGGAATTTTTAAAAGATATTTATAATTTTTACGTATTTTCTAATGCAAACAGTGTTGAAAATGCATGTTTTTTATTTTTAATAAATATGAAAATGCAATAAAAATGCAACTAAAAATATGGCATTAAATACAATGCAACAGGAGTCTATGGAAAATTTTTGGTAAGTTTTTGAGTTAAAATTATGCATGAAGTAAATGCAAACATCCAAGCAAAAATACACATTGGTAAGGGCATAAACGTAAATATACAGAGGTCCAAGGGCCTACTTGAAATTTTTCCAAAATTATATAACGTTAAATACAATTTTTTGGACTAGAAATAAATAGCCAAACCTGGAGGGGGTTCACTGCAAAATGTCCAACTCACGCGCACTGGGCACGTGACCTAGCAGGGGTATTTTTGCAATTTAACAAAGTTCCAGGAGCTCAGATGCAATTTTGCCAAAATATTACAACTTAATTAAACAGTTCATGGACCAAATCGAAATAGATAAACCCCCAGGGGGGTCCCTGCAAAATGTCCCCCACCCCACGTGCACGTGTCACGTGAGGTGACGTGGAATGGACCTAAGTACAAATATGGAAACTGTGGGGGTCTAAATGCAAATATTACAGAAATATTTAAACTACAATTAAAATTTTATCGACTGAAAATAAAATACAAAAAGTGATCGGGGTGTGGGTGCAAAATACCCAACGCATGGCGATCCAACGGCTGTTGTCTTCTTCGTGACACGTGGCGAGTCGTGGACAGTCGATACCACTTCGTGGATGAGAGGCCAGGATTAGATCATGGGTCTTGATCGAACGACGGCGAACAGGCAAGATCCTACGGTGGAGGATCAAACTGGGGCGGCGACCGGATCGGACGGTGGAGAGGCAGCGAGGAAGAACGCCGGCGAGGCGAACTTCCCCGAGCTCGATCTCGGGCCTCCGGCGATGGCACGGGCTCAAACTCGATCGGGGCGCTCCTGGGAGGTCGCTCTATGCTTTGGAGGACTCAACATCGTCGGAGAGGCTCTATGGCGCTTGCACAAAGGCGGCGGAGCTTCGAGCTCCAGGTATCTCCGGCGAGCGCTCCAAAATGTGCTCCAGGCTCTATCCAATGCGCTTGACTTGCAAAAAGGAGTGAGGGGGACCAGGGCAAACTGCCTGGACCCCGTAGAGGCGAGATGGCTGTCGGAGATGGGTTCTGGATGGCAGAGGATTTTCGGCCGGAGGTGCGCTCCGGCGAAGGGACTCGATTGGGTGATTTGGTGAACGATAAGCGAGAATCGTACGGGGGAAATGATCCTAAGACTATAGGGAATGAAAAAAAGCGAAAAGAAGATGTAAGAGGGGTATACCTCGATGACTGGAACCAGAGGTGGGGGAACCTCGACCTCGGAGTTGGCGGAGGTGGTGGAGCCGCCTCGGGCCTTCCTCGACTCGCCTAACGACGGGGCAATGGTGCTGTCACCTCCGTCTACCCGTAGAGCACGAAAGGGAGTAGAATGGTGGTCCAAAAGGGGATCAAATCGGAGCTCGAAGATGGCAGGTCCGTTAAGCAGAAGGTGGTGGCGTCTCCTTCAAGCGAGGTCCACGCACGAATGATGAAGATTTTGGAGGATTTAGGTGCTCGGCGAGGATCGGTGAAGATCAAGGAAGGAGTCCCAAGAACAAATCGACGCCCGAGGGAGAAGGGATCGGGCTCCAAAAATCCACGAAATCGGGCAAGAAATCGGGTGTCAGATGGTGGCAGACCTCAGTCAGGCAGTTGACCGAGGTCAACCAACGACTGCGCCTGATTGGTCCACGTGAACCAATCAGAAAAAGGCCGGTCAAAATTATTTAGAAATTCGAAATAAAATAGTAAATGAATTTATTAATTTTAGGTTTAAAAGCAAAAAATGTTTCTTAATTTATAAAGATTTTTGTAGTGATTTTTATTTATTTTTATGAGGTATATAATTACAAGTTGCCTTTTATACCCTATATAGGTATGTATATCTATATATTTTATTAATTTATTTTTATTTTGTATATTTAATTTATTTATTTTTGTTTATTATTTTATAAATTTATAAAATATCTTTATACACTTAAATATATTTTTATTTGATTTTTTTGATGTATTTTGTATACTTAATAAAATATAAATAGTAATTCTATAGGTATAGGTGTAGATTTTATACCTGGGTATGCTATTTATACAAGTATTTTATTTTATGTTTTCTTTGGATTTTTATTTCGATTTAAGTATACATATATATTATGAATAATATTTAAGAATTTATAAAAATATAAAATTATGAAAATAATGAATAAATAATTTAAAGAATATTTTATTCTGTGCAGGTATAGAATAGGAGTCCAAAAACTCACTTTTCAACCCGTAGCTCCGCTAAATGCGAAACCACATTCATTAAATAGCTTATTTTTTAATTATATACAATTAAAGGCGAGTCTTATGCATTTCGAGCTTTTATTTGCAAGATACATGTATGGGAAGTTGGTATTTTGGATCTTTATTCAGATCATAACTTGTTATCTGTACATTATTTTTGTATGAAATAAATTTTGTATTTTTATTTATTTAATTATCTACATCTTTCATGTACAGAGTTTCTTTATTTGAGGTATAAAAAGTGGAACCAAAAATAGGTCCAAAAAATGAACAAAGAATGAATAAAATAAAAGGTATTTTTATTGTACTCTGACCCTTATCTCCCCTACTTTATTCCTTCTCGACCTATTCATCAAGATGCCTAGATCTCGGGTTTCGGGTCATAAAATATTTACAATATCTTATTCTTTTTATTTTATTTTATTTATTCTATGATTTTGGCTTTTAAAAATAGTGTTTTATACACTATTTAAATGTACATGCAGGAATGCTAAGATGCGGGAATTAATGGTAATTACATGCATTTGCCAGGGTTTTTGAGGCCAAAATGATAGAATAAAGATGATGAAATGTGGATTCATCAAGCACCAACTCCGACGACCTTCCTCTGCCTTGCCTCTCCAGACGATGATGGAGCTCCTCCAGCCACCAAGCATCTTCGCCCGGACCTTAGCCACCTTCCTAAACCACCAGGCTATCCCGCAGAGCGTGGATGAGTTTCATAGAGCTCGTCGGATCCCCGCCTCCTCTAGCGAACCGAGGTGGAATATGAGAAGCAGGCACCGTCCGATCCTCATGATCGGACGATCCATATGACGATGTGTGTCCTGTCCAAACCGTACACCTAGCCAACATGCTCAGATCCATCGAGCCTCACGCCGAGCCATCACGACACGACACGTTTCCCACGCCTGCCACGCCTCCCGAGCCTGCCCCCTCACGTGCACCGCGCGTGGGGGATTGGTAATTTGCAAGAAAGACATTGGATATTTTTTATTATTATGTTTTGGTCCCCATGCACGTGCCCCACGTGCGCGCTTGGGTATTTTATAGAGAGGCCCTTGCAAATTATGGAAATGGCATATATACCCACGCTTATTTGGGAAATTTACAAAGGGCCCGACCAGTTTGTAAAATTGCAAATAGGTCACTTCAGGGACCTATTTGTGATTATTTATCTTTTATTTCCCGTATTTTTATTACATTTATCCCCTTGCATTACTTCCTTCATATATTGAGCATCGTAAGCCCAAATTACATGATTTTCGTGTCATTTTGTTCCTTATTTCATCATCTATCTGATGGCTTAGTTAATTTTCTCATATGACACCAAATGAAATATGATGAATTTGTATTGCTAAATAGTGTATTCGCTCTATATGTTTCTGCCATTAAATGGATGTTCGTTCGTAACTTTTATGTTCTATTGACTCTGAATCCGAATCATATTTTGTTCTCATATCTTCTAGGGTATATTTGTAAACCGTTATTTTGCATATATCCCTTGAATGCATTCATACATTATGTACATGCATTATGTCCATGCATCTTAAAATCGAATAAAAAATACACGCAACATATAATCATTATTCTGCATTATATTCTGCATATACACGAAGAATTGAAAATGAGAATTTATTCACACATACCTCTAATTGACACAAATTCGATAAATATATTAAAGTAGCTCGTGTCCCTGTGTCGACCTTGGCAGACTTGCCAAGTATAAATTTTCCACAACACTCAAAGATTATGGTTTTTATTTACCAAAATCGGACTCCTATGCTATGACGATTCCTATTTATAAAAGAGGCATATTTCACGTTCATCACCTCCATGTAATCATATTTCTCAACGATTGTTTTAGCAAAATCCCCTTAATAATCCACTAATAAACCCCCCTAAATTGTGTAAACTACCATTCATTATCAATAAAGTTAATTATGTAAATAAATAATACACGCTTTGAACATATTATTTTATGTGTAAGTGCTCATTATTTTAACCTAATTCTTTCTCCAATATTTTCTTTAATTAAATAACTATTTTGGCATCAAGAAGTAAAATCCATAAAAGAGCAGGATTAAAAGAAATAAAAAATATACGACTTTGTACGTATTTTATCTTTATTGTTTTTATTTTCATGATCTATAGAAAATCCATAAAATTGGATTAAATATGTATTTTATATAAACTAATCCACTAATTAAAATCAAATTTAAAAATAAAAAATCACAAAATGCAGAAAATGTGGTATTTTATTATCTATAAAGTACCTCCAAAAATACATTTTTTACACTTTACCTTTTTGGTTTTCGAGTCCTTCATGAAAGATGTAGATCTCATCGAGACGAACAACTTATGTGTTTACCACTTTTTGATTTGGCTTACTATCTCTCTTCAAGTTTTCATTTAATTTCATGTTAATTTTATTTTTATTTATTTGTTATTTTTTACTTTTCCCTTATTTTTATTTTTATTTTTTAATTTATTTGATTTTTATTTTTAGTTTTAATTTACTTTATTTTCCTTCGCTTTCTCCCCCCCCCGCTCCACATGCCATGTGCCTAGCACTGACCCAGTCCTCTCCCCCCCTCACCTCGGTAAACATCCCCTTCCTTCTGCATCGCCCACGCTCGACTGCTCCACCTCCTCTTGGTCATTACCCATCGGCATCATCTCCGTCCGCTACACCCCTGTATGTAAGCCCCGGTCGTTCACCACCTTCATCATTCCAACGAACCCCTCCTCCCCCCTTGGCTATAAAGACCCCGCATCCATTTCCGACTAGGATCATTCACCATCTCCAACATCAAGCAAAATGAGGAAGTGGACTTGGGCTTGTGTAGGAGCCCAGGTCATCGGTGATGGTCTCCTTGCGGCGAGATCCATGATGGGCATCTATCGTGCTGCTGCACTGAGCAATCCTAGATTCCCTCAACCCATCGCCTTGGTTGAAGTGAGAATAGGAGGTGGCCATTGCCACTCCACCTCTCCAGGTGACCCTCTTCCTTGATCCTCCTTCTTCTCTTCTTTTGTTCCACTCACACTCATCCTCATCTTCTCAGTTCCTCCGCTTTGAACAAACTCACAACCTTAGTACATCCACCTCCGCCAATCGCTCCACCACCGCATAGGTTGAGTTTCGTCCCACTATCGCACACACTTCACCGTCGCATCGTCTCGTCCCAACTCCTTTACCTTCACCTCGACCTGCGCCACCATTAACATCATCGCCATTCTCCAGCCTCGGACGTTGGGCTCTCGCACTGTCGACGCTCGACAGAGGTCCAGCCGCTTCACGTTACCAACTCCATTGCTCTCCCTCGTCCTGCTATGCCCTTCGTCGCATCCACTCCTCCGCTGCTCGATGCCCTCCGTCGTTCTCCCCCGCTTCCGGCCTCCATTGGATTTGGCCCCAAGCCATTGATCCAACACCTAGCCTGCTGCCACGCGGGAGGCTTGCACCTCGGCCCAAGCCTTGAGGCTCATGTCTTCCCAAGCCCGCTAACGACCACATGGATCTGAATCACCACCTCTGTGCTCGAGCCTTGACGCGCGTGTTTTGCTTGTGCCAAGAGGAATATCTGCAAGCATCCCCTCCTGGGATTCGCATCGACACCCCTGCCTCTTGCTGATGCTAGCATCATCTACGCAGCACGTGACACATGGTAAAATTGTTGGGAGGTCCCCGTTGATTTAAGAAATCGTGAAAAGGCCCCCTCTAGCATAATCGCGTGCCTCGTACATGACACCTTAGAAAAATTGCACATGAGTCTCTCCGAGTTTTGATATTTGTAGATAAGTCCCTACATGGACCTTTTTTGAGAAGAAAAATCATGTTTTTACTACGATTTAGGCCCTGGAATTTCATTTGGAATTAACTTTCTCATACAATCTCTATTTTTAGCACACAATATGTCATTTTGAAGCTTGTTCTGCGCTCTTTCATTTTCATATATCTTATGGATAGATCTGAAGCTTGATGATAGATATTTGTGCTCTTTTATTGAGAAAATTAATGATTTATTTTGCAAGGATTCTAGTGACGATTTTAATTCCTTTTGTGATTATTGTGAATCATTTGTCGAGGATCTAATTTCTACATGGGACTCGATTGAGGAGATTTTATCTAATTAGTTCTCTTTGATGACTGATCTTACCCCTTGAGAATTAAACTTTTCAGGGGTGAATTTGAGGAGAATTTATTTCAATTCTCGAGAGTTTATCTGATCAAAATCTATTTATCTGAGGAGTAAAACTGAGAAAATTTCAATCGCATTCTCTATTTGAGGATTATTTTTGATTTCGTTATTGACATGATTATTCGTTGATTAATATCCTTGCATGCAACTTGAATTTGATTGGACACTTTATCTCCTGGATCTCTTTCGATATGTGATAGTATTTGAGGATATTGATTAATATTATCTGGATTAGAAATCATAACCATAGATTATATACTTAATTATCCCATCTATTTGTTTTCGCATTGCATCTCTTTCATCTCGTTTCATTATCATTGTATTTCCTGACATATAAATAACTTAGCACCTAATTAATTATTGGAAGTAATTTGAAACCACGTAACTAAAAACCATCATCCCATATGTTCGACCTTGGTACAATTACCAAGTAAAAATTTTCCATAACGTTCAGAGATTGTGGTTTTTGCTGGACCGAAATCCATCTCCTGTACTGCAACCATCGCTAAAGAGACAGTTTTCGCGTTCGTCACCGCTCAATCAAAATTGAAAAGATAATCAGCAGGACTTTGGCGGCCTTCACAAGCGTTGAGTTGGTGAAACAACATGATCTGACTTGTGTTTGTATTGTGTGCATCAAATTCTTTACAATTGCAGGCAAACCGTGTTCACATATCATTCCCTATATCTCTCTTGAGAAGGTGTCAGCACATTGGTCTTCATATCCAATCTCCGTGAATCCCACTTTCACGACCATGTCCTGATCTTCTCCTCTATCATTCTAGGGGAACCGTCTCTTCGAAATTGGTCCACCTCAACCATCATTCTCCTCCATCCCGTACATTCCATCCCATGCCTACACTTCTTCATAGATTAAATCACTCTCATGTTCTAACTTTCACACGAACACAAATAGAGCAAGCAGATTTGTGAATGGGAAATAGAGTAACCAATTTTGACAGAGAAACACGATCTTCGGTTATAATGGACTAGACACCTTTTGAACCATCCCCTACTTGGGTTGACTCTCTTCCTGAGCACGACCAATTTTCCTTCTACAGTCCACAAGAGATCCAGATTCAAGGAATCATGACCAGACCACAACTATAGTGAATAATTACTACTCTACTCGAGGTTACATGACAGAACCATGATACACGGGTACAATTATTCTGAGCCAAGTCAAGAGATGATTGATGATGACATTGCTCAAATTAACCATATAACAAATGCTTTGACTAAACAAATATATAGTGTCATCCGATTAATGAAAAATCAAGAAGAAGTGAGGACACCACCAAGTGAACCACAGATACATCATGTGACACACAATCACATACAACCATCTCCGACCTCTGACCAACCTATTGACCATTACATTGAAAACTAGAAATTTTCAAAAAAAAGGACAACTATGAAATGGAAGTATCTTACAAGATTCTGATCTTAGAACTTCATTAATAAAGGTCATAGAGTATGTGTCCCATCTTAAGAGATTTGTAAAGATCCGATTAAGCCCTTAAAACACGGACAAGAAGCATTCAAGGACTGAATTTCATATAATATTTATTGTCAGTTCTTTAGTGACAAATCATAAAATCAAAAGCCACAAAGTCAAGCGGATGACTCGGATCATGTGTGAAAATTGAGGATTCCATATTCACTCTTGTTCAATTAGATGACAATTCCACATTGAGCATCTTTGTAAAGTCTGTCTTTGATCAACTCAAGCTCGGACAACTCAAAAAAACTAGGATGATCGTTCAACTACCAGATCGCTCTACCAAATGACCAAGAGGAATGGTTTAAATTGTCACAAACTCATGAGGTGACAAACATAAAGTGGACTTTATTATCCTCGCATAGAGCACCACATAGAGTTGTCCGAGTCCCCTATCATTATATGAAAGTTGTTATTAGCCTATTCTAAGGCAATTATCGATTGTGAGACTCAAGACATAGGATTCCCGAACATGGACTACAATGAACAAGCCCTCAATGACATACCCGACCTTGAGACAACCCAACAACCACTGAAAGTCGTGACAAAGAGGAGACCACTAAGCCAAGAATTTTACATGATCATACCTCTTTTCATGAAACATAGACACAAATCCTAGGAGAGACACCCGAGAGACCGACTATTAGATCAACCTTCGATTCTCACCACACCTCCACGAATAACCAACCTACTATAACTCCCGTGAGTGACCGATATACAAGAGAATATTTAAATCCAGACCATGATTGTGAACATCATCATGATTATTTGAGTGGTCCAATTTTTGTGTCGGCAGCAATTTACGAAATACTCGAACCAATCCATGAGCCGACTCTTATGCTTGCAGAAACCTCATATGTGCACCAAAACTCATGGATATCAAAAGGTCAAATCTTCATCCCCAACCACCACTCACAATTCCACTAGGAACGAGCTCACAATGTCCACCCAAGGCAAGGAAACTCCCCCGAGATGTGTTGTGAGTCTTATGACCATACATGAATGGGTCAATGAATACGGTGATTCATCCGACGAGGACCCCATAAACAACTTTTTCCTTTAAAAAATATTAAACGACTTTTATCAAAGAATTTTATTTATAAAAGAATTTTAAACGCATTAATTACAAGTAATTACAAGTTTTATTTACAAGTATTTTACATTAAGCTTATACACATATTTTACAATACTTTATTTATATACAATGTGAAATTAGCTTTATAAAACTAGTTTACAAAATATTTTACAAACAATTTTACAAAAAACTTGACAAATTATTTTAGAAAATTTTTTACAAAATACTTTACAAGAGTTTTACAAAATAAATTTTCAAATATTTTATTTCCACACATTTCATAAATGATTTACACAATAATAATTGTATACAATAAATAATTTTATAAACATTTTACAAACAAACTATTTTAAAAAATGTACAAAAATAATTTTACAAAATATTTTACAAAAAGAATTTACAAATTATTTTTTTCAAAAGAATGTTTATAAACTTGTTGCAAAACATTTTTATTTTGATTTTATTGTTATGTCATTAAACACACAAAAGTATGAGTTATGGCTGAAGCATATATAATATATAGGACACCCCATGTGCTTAGCTTGAACTATGTTCTCGTATCGACCAAGAAGCGACAAAGGAAGCCATAACTCGTGCTAGTGTAGAAAAGTTAAAAGAATCCAGTGCTATAATGACTCAAAGAAAAGAGAATAAAACAAATAGAAGTCAACACCCCCTATACTTAGGATCAAATAATCCTAAGTATAGAAGATTATAAAAATGGGGAAACCGATGAAGAGAATGTATAAACTCTAAGACTCGACCTGCCCCCTATACCTGAGGTAAAATATCTATAAGTATAGAAAAGAATATCAGCAAGTTGAAGGATAAGCGAGAAACCAAAAGAAAATTAAACAAAAATAATGAAGAAGAAATGAATGACGTCACTCCCCCGTGCTGTATTCCATATTCATCTGCATTATTACTTATCTGTATCTCTCTAGCTTAAGAAACTGATAAATATGATTAACAATTCACATTATTTAATTAACCAAGTGTTGTGAATAAATACCTATTATCATTGTACATTATTATACCCATTACTATGCTATTAATTTATGTATTTAATATTTATTAAAAACTTATAAAAATAGTATAAATTTATACACAATTAATTTTACCCGATTTATAAATCAAACGATCAAAAATATATAATGAAAAAGAAAATAATAAAAAATAAGTAATTTTAAATTACTTACAAAAATAATAACTATGCATAGATGATTTTATTCCTCTTTGGATTCTACATGAAAGTTGTAAATCTCATCGAGAACTACAACTTTCATGTTCACCACTTTTTCTAATTTTGAATCTATTTCTTTATTTTCCATTTTAAATTGTTTTTCTTAAATTGCTTAATTCTGAATGGGCCATGCAGCGCCCTCGGTGCTACCCACGTGGCCCATCTCTCACTTTGCCACATGTCGCTATCTTGAGCTGTCAGATGCATTCATTTACAATTGTTCGTTGACGCTCTAGTTTCAGTCAAGGGATCAGCTCGGACGAACTTCATCCGAACCACCAGTTTCAGCCCAAACGATGATCGTCTGATCTTTGTTTAGACAGTCAAATCTTCATCTTCAACCCATAGGGCCTTCATCACCGAAGATAGCGAGCATCTTCAACCACCTAACTTCTCCTCATTTCTCCAACTCCTCTAGCCAAACTCTCCGCAAGCCACCATCACTGATCTCTTCCCCTAACTCCCAAGCCTTTCACGACCCCCAATTTTGGGTCGTCGGATCCTCCCATAACCGGATCTGGTTCCTCAGCAACAATTTATTCAGCAATCACAACTAACATTCAGAAACAGACATCAAATAAAAATACTCAGAAGAAAGTATTTCAACACTTTGCCATTCATAAAATAAAGTCCATATGATACAATGTCCTACTATAACCATTTACGTGTACATCAGCTTGAAAGGAAAATATACAAAAGATAAATAACAACCTTAAAAAGTAAGGCTACTGTGGCTGGCTGGATGTCTAGTACGTAAGCTGGTTGGATTTTTAAGGTCCTTGCTATGACTCACCGACACCTGTTGGATTTTCCATAAATCATAG
This sequence comes from Ottelia alismoides, assembly GCA_037367405.1. NCBI lineage: Eukaryota > Viridiplantae > Streptophyta > Magnoliopsida > Alismatales > Hydrocharitaceae > Ottelia > Ottelia alismoides. Next base: position 55,937 of record JAZKJV010011636.1, read on the forward strand.
GATAAAAATTAGTGAATGCTAAGTAACGAAGAAGAGAAAAGCAAACAAATTGTGTAATTTTGCAAAACTTGTTACCACAAAAGGTTTCATTCCTTCTTGTTAATTTAAGTCCTATTCCTTTCTATTCCATGTCAGGGATTAGTCCAGGGGAACCCCACCTTTCTTGAACTCCGAAGCTGTGGACACTTCGGGATTGGAGATTGTGTTGATCTTGGTAAGCTTATGTCGCCGCACGTCGCCTCAACCAATCCTCCAATACGACCCTGACAAAATTTCTTTTCATTTATTAAACGGGGTCTCAAACCCTCTGCTTATAAAACAAATGAGCACACCATCCTCGAGGACTCGGTTGCTTAAAACCTCAGGCTAGCATTTAATCATATAACCTAGCGGCTTTAAATACGTATTATCATGATCCAACCGCTATTGAACCACCCGTGCCTCCACATGGCACGACCACATCTTCCGTCGTTCAACCCGAATATATTGGCTCCCGGTACCACGCGCTGCAAAACATTCATTTCGTGCGCACTTAACATACATGTCAACCGTGTACCACCTAGGTAGGGAAACGCCAATACGGGTTCCTTCCGACAAGCCTACAAGTTGCATGCCCGACCTGTAATTCTACTCTCACTCATCCTTAACGTGACAAACGATCCTTTTCAAGATCCAACTCAATCCACATCAATTCCCATGATGTAATTCTTTCGTTAAGTCTTCGATTTGTATAATCAGCAATACTTATTATAGACTCACATATATATTATTCATATGCATATATAGTCGTATTTATGCATATTTTAACTCCCAAATCCTAACTTTCAAAGCCACCACATCGATTTGTTGCTTAAACCTTATTTTAATGGGAATCACAAAGCAACTGTTCAGACTTTTTTCAAAAATAGCCAAAATTAGGGTTCTTTATAGCATAGAACATAAAATCAAGAATTTCAATAATCTCGTTTGAAAATCCAACAACAAAAGAAAGTATTTCGTTACTTAATTGAGCTCTCTCTCGCGTATGTAAGGCTTTATCGTGTTTCGTTTTCAGAAAGGATGTTTTAAGGCTCCTGAAAAGATCGAATTTCATTTTCATTTCAAAAACGCTAAGAACGTGTCAAGAACGTGAAGAACGAACGAAGAACGCGAAGAACACGAAGAACACGAAGAACGCCGATAACAAATTTTTTATTGAAATTTCAGCAGAGCTTCCCCTTATACGGTGTGATATTTCTATGAAAATTTTGGCAGAGTTTCTCCTTATATCGGGACATATTTCTCGAAAAATTTCAGCAGAGTTTCCCCTTATATCGGGACATATTTCAAAATAAAAATGAAAAGAGTTTCCTCTATAAAATCATTCGAGAGGAAAATAACAATGAAACTGAAGAATATACTCAAACAACAAGAGATGAAGAATCGGTAGACACCACGCATCTTAGGTGATGAATGTGGGACGAATCACAAGATTCACTGACGTGCATAGTCGCCCGCACCCAAGTAGGGTATTACACATATTTCTCTATCAAAATAACTATAAAAACATAATTGAAAGAATAGAAACATAAGCGATGGAGAATCAGTAGACACCACGCGTCTTAGATGAGTGAACGTGTAACGAATCACATAATCACTGACGTGCATAACCGCCCGTATCTAAGTAGGATATTACATGGATTTCTCCATCAAAATAACTATAAAAGCATAATTGAAAGAATAGAAACATAAGCGATGGACAATCAGTAGACACCACGCATCTTAGATGAGTGAACGTGTGACGAGTCACAGGGTTCACTGACGTGCATAGCCGCCCACACCTAAGTAGGGTGTTACACAGATTTCTCCTCAAACCACAACAGGAAATGAATCAGAAAGAAAGATGAATCAAGTATAAAGCTTGGAAGAACAAGAGGATGAATTGAAAGCCTAGCTTACTAAGTGATGACCGCGAAATTCACCTCTTTAATAATCGGTAAAATTATCGTAGTATAGGAGGAAAATTCGGTTCAGAAAAAATCACAGTCCTTTGAATGTTGTGGAGTATTTATACTTGGCAAGTCTACCAAGGTTGAATACAAGGACACAGCTACCTAATTTATTTATCGAATTTTGATCCATGAAGCATGTGTGTGAATAACTTCTCAATTACAGGTCTGCAAGATGCACGGTGCTAATTACAATGCAATACTAAGATGCATGCAATTTTTAGTTTTTTTTATGCAATTGTAGAAGGATGCATGATTGAAATGCAAGAGAACTTATATGTAGACAAAAGTTTACAACTATACCCTAAAAATATGAGCAGCATAATAGAAAATGAAATCAGGGTCATTTTAATCACAACATGAAGAACAATCATCAAATCAGAGCAAGGACAAGGAGAGCAGGGTTACCATCTATCACAAAAAATCACTTCATTTAAATCAGTGGCAGATGAAAAAATTAAACATGTTATGATGTAGAGGACGAAATGGGGATCAAAACGACACTAAAATCATGCAATTTGGACCTACGATGCTCAAGTTATGAAGAAAACAATGCATGGGCATAATTGTAATAAAAATGCAAGAAAAATAAATGATAAATATTACATTTAGGTCCCTGGAGGGATCTAAATGTAAATACCAAAAACCGTCTGAGCGCTAATGTAGTTTTTCCATGCGTGGGTCCTTTTTGCAATTTCTAGAAACTTGGCGGTCATCCCTGTAAAATACCCAGGCACGCACGTGACGCACGTGCTTGGGGACCAGTCTACAATTATATAAACATATGGGGTCCTTCATGCAATTTACCTAGGTCCTCACGTGCGTCGCACGTGAGGGACCTAGGATCGGGAGGCTGCCTCATGTTCGAGACACGTGGCAGTAGGTGGTGGCTCGGGTCGAGGGTCGGAGGGACCCGAGCCTGTCGGATCGTCGGGTGGTCAAGGCTGCCACGTGCCATCTTCACAGCCGCCTGATCTGGATGATCGGACGATATCTATAGAATCTTCCTCCTCCGTAGGTCACCGGAGGAGGCGGGGCGCCGACGACCTGCTGCTCGCTCCGCCGCGCCTCGCGAGGCCTTCTGATGGTCGAGGAAGCTTGCTTGAGGTCCGGCGGAGGAGTGACGAGTCGCTAAATATGATATTTAATTCGTGTTCGTTGTAATACGTGTACTTAGCGATTCGGTCAGAATCGAGAGAAAATCTCCGTGAAGAGTGTCTCGGTTTAATTTATATCCCGGGCAAGTCCGGGGTCGAACACAGGGAGGCAAAGGAACAACTTCAGGATTAATTCGAAAAATTAGTTTTAGATTTCCAAATGTGGATTTTTTTTATATTTTTTATGCAACAAGATGCACAATGTAGGTGAACTAATATACTAAGAAAGCATACAACTTAGCCAAATTAAGTTTAATGCCAAATCAGTTCAATTCAGCCAAATTATATTTTGCCTAGAATACTAATCCAAAGATGAAAACAAAGCACATTTTTTTGGAATTTTAGGGGTTAAAATGCAGCAAGGAAAATGCGCACTTTTTATGGGTTTTTTTCGTAATTTCTCACACAAACAGTAAGCAAAAATTATGAAAAAATTACTGGAATGAAAATATGATGCAAGGAGACTACGTGTTTAGTTGCCACCATTGAGTTTGGACCAGTAATATTTTTGGAATTTTTTGACAACATATGAATTTTTTATGGATTTTTTAGTGAAAACAGAGTGGAAATGAGTAATTAATTTCTATTAAATTCACGTTATAAAACTACTCAGAGAGCAAATTATCTCAGAAAGATATTTAGATGTAGAATTCAGGAGACTTGAAATTTCGCGAAAAAGATGTACGTCGATTTCATTAAAAATCAAATACTGAAAATACTCTACAATTTATTTCAGGCACAAGAGAACTCCACTTTAGATGAAATTTGGATAGTATACCAATCACATATCAAGGCATCGTAAATAATTTTTGTGGAATTTTTAGAGCAACCATGTGTGAGATATAAATTTAAGAGTCCAGATTGAGTAAAATATGCAATATTTGAGTTGAACATTTTTAATTAATTACCCACAACTCACAAAAATACAAATAAATTTTCAGATGGTAGATAATAAGTTGCTCAACATAAATACATTTTTCACTGAATAAAAAGATGCAATATTGAAGTCCAAATTAATAGCCAAACATAGGGGTATCCGTGCAAATTCAGAAACTGAAAATACAATGCAAGTTATGCACAGGGACTAATACGCAATTACGGAAACATGAAAGAAACAACTTGCAATTTTTACAATAAAAAAATAAAGAAAAGATTCGACCTTCTTCTTCGTGGGCGCAGGGAGAAGAACCCAAAGGGGAAGGGGATTGGCGGCGGCGGTGCGTGGCCATGCGCGACCGCGAGGAAGGCGGCGCGCAGGCAGCGTGACAACCACGGTGGTCGGCACGGGAGGCGGCTGAAGGAGCTCGGCGGTGGTGGCAGGGCTGGGCCGACGGTGGGCGGTGCGAGGGGGCGGCGGCGCAGCCTGCTGTTGGCGGCGCGATCGTGAGGGGAGGCCGCGGTCGGCGGCGCGGCGGGGAGAGGCTGAGAGGCTGCCGGCGTTCTGGAGCAGCCGTGGAGATGGAGGAGGGGCGGCGGCGGTGGGTGCTCCCACCGCAGCTGCGGTTGCCTTTTTATTTTTTTATTTTTCTAATTTTTTTAGTGTTGTGATATGTGTTTTTTTATTTTTTAATTTTTTTTAAATTTTGATTAAACAGGGAATTTGATAAACAATAAGAAAATGGGTGGATGGTGGTGATGAAGATGAACTGAACAAATGGAAGTAAGTGGATGGTAATGTGATGTGGTAAAAAAATGAGAAAATAACACGATGATGAAATGAAGAGAAAATTTACCTACGATGAACGCGGTCGCCTATGATGTGCCTTCGAAGCACGGTCTTCGCTCGAATCGCCGGCGTGCGATGAGCTCGAGCAGTGTGCGGTTGCGGCTGCGATGTTGGCCAAAAAACCAACGGATCTCACTGGAGAGAGGGCTGTCGTCGCTCGACCGCAGTTGCGTCGCTGTCACCGATCCAACTCTGGGAACTAGGCTCTCCTCACATAAAGATGGATCAAAGGCAAAAATGAGGAGAATGAGATGTATATAAAGAGAATGGAATGGGATGTTATTAAAGTGGTGGAGTTGAATGGGAGGTTGAATTATTAATGGAGTTGAATGGGAAGTTGGAAAAAAATGGTGGAATAATGGAGTTGAATTGGTGGTTATTGTAGAGAATGCAAATTAAATAAATAAATGAAATAAAGTTGGCTACTTTAATTACAATAGAGAAAAAAAGAAGAAAATAAATAGTGGAGAATTTACAAGGGAAGACAAACAACATGTACACATTTTTTTTACTTTTCTAATATGTATTTTTTTGTCTTTTTAATAAGAGGTATTTACAACGGAAAAATACGATAAAATACTACAATTAAAATACAACACAATTATGATATTTTTGTATTTTTAGTAATTATAAAAGATAAAATAAGAAATAAAGAAGGAATGAATATATACATAATATACAATGTACATCTAGGTCCCAAAACCCAACTTTTGCAAATGAGCTCCGATTTTAATGAAACTACTTCCATTGGATAGATAATTTTCTAACTTGAACTTTAAAAATGAGTTGGTGAATTTGGAGTTCATACGGAGCGGGAATTTGGCTTGGAAATTGGTCTTTACGGCTTTTTCCCTTTGGGATCTAGGAGCATTTGTTTGAGGTAAATTTTGTTTTGTATTTTTATATTTTTATATACATTGTTATGAACAAGTTGGAGAAAGAATTAGCCAAAAAGGAGTTGAAATGAATTTATTAAAAATAAATGAAGTTCTGGCTATTTACATGTGAAAAACTCCTTTATTTTTTAGGCTTTTTATTGTTAAATTATTTTGTACAATATAATATATATCAATTAGTGTGTTTTATTTACAAGAGTCATTTTGTTAGTTTATTGATTTTATGGACATTTTTATGGGATTTTACTCGGGGATTTTGCTAAGATCAAGATATTGAGATGATGAATTGTGGATTCATCACCCCCTATACTTAAACCTTGCTAGTCCTCGAGCAAATAAAGAATAAATAAGTTGGATTAACCAATGACTGTGCATGTGAATACAAGGCTTGATACGTTCAAGAACTCTCGGTTTAGAGATCCTAAAATTCTAAGCTGAACCAAGCTCTAGTCAAAAGGTATCCAATTTCTCTAATCATCAGACTCTCTTTGTATACATATATAGTAGGGATATGACTTTAAGTGTTGACCGCAGTTACAAGAGTAGAGTCACAATGTCACCCAAGGTTCTAGTCCAAGAGACTCTCCTAAGGACCCGATCCTCAACACTAGGGAATAAATCATTTCTTGCATCCAATCCACCGTCTCTTTAGTTGTCAGACTTGAAAGTATATATGGAAGGCCAGTTAATGGAGGGTATAAGATTGTGTCATTTCTTCTCTCCCTCTCATTGGAACAAGGATCCTCTCGAGTGCCTTATTACTCAACGCATATTTTTGGTGTTGATCAGTGCGTCCGTCAAGAGAAGTTGGAGCCGTCTGCACTTGTTTTCCTAGGAGTACACCGGGGTGTGTCTTTTTTGAGTATCTATTATACCTTCTACACCCAGACTTGTAGCATTTACGATGCAGAGCCCTTTTTTGGTGCAAGCCCGACTCCTGGTCCTAATAGCGGTGGTCCAAGTGGACACTTTTGAAATGGTTGGGAGCGCTTGCCTTTGGTGGAAGCTCTTTTGATAATTGACTTTGTGGAATGAGAGCTTTTCTTTGACATTTCATTGCTTTGTAGTATTTTGGTTAGCTCCACTACTTTTACCAAGAGTTGGCGCACACTGATCAACATTTTTTATTTTATCACACCCTGGCACATAGGTAAATATCAAGAGATAGTACAAGAACCATGTTCTCATACTGGCTAAAGATGCCGACACTCAGGTTTCATGAAGCCTTCATTGATTTTATCCCATCCTCGAGCATCATTAAATCAAGTCCAAACTCAAATCCCCCATCCCAGTTCCTCAAGTGAAATTTCAACTCATCTCATCATAACTGCAGTCGTGTATGTGAGGTGCTGATCATATTCTTAAGGTAGAGACTAAGCATGCAATATAGCACACAAATCTTTCAAACTAGGGAAATGTGAATAATTAAGTCAATGACCCTAATGACTAAGGCTGGTTAACTCAAAATCTCAAGAGCTCATAAACCAAGTGTTCTTGAACATCACTAGTCTTGTGTGAAAGTGAATGTGTCAGGGGTTAAACCAACTTATTAGTTAGTTTTTTTTGTGATTTTTAAAGTTTCAGAAAAAAAGATTTTTTTTGACAAACAAAGGCAAAGAAGATTTTTTTAAGAAAAAGTTTTGCTTTTTTTGTTGTTGTTTTTTTGTGTAAGAAAAAGGTTTGTTTTTTTTCTTTGAAAAGTTTTTTTTGAAAAGGTTTTTTTTCTTCTTTCTTTTTTTAATTTTGAAAAATATAGGTAAATAAGAAAGGACACATTTTTTTGAAATCTTTTTTAGAGCAAATAAGAAAAGAGAACAAAAAACATTTTTTTGAGAAGTTTTTTTAAGAGAATTTTTTTGAAAAAGTTTTTTTTACCCACCCCATAATTATTGTATAATATATACAAAAATACGTGAAAGTACGAGCTATGGGTAAAGTATATATGTAACATATACACGCCCCCTATACTTAGCATGTGCTATGTCCTCATGGCACAAGAAGCGAGAAAAAGACATAGCTCGTGCTAAGCGTAGGATGGCTAAAATAAATAGTATAGAAGTCGATCCGCCCCCCTATACTTAGGCTCTGGTCAGCCTAAGTGTAGAAGAAGAGCAAAAATGGGGCGGACGAGGTCAAGAGGAAAAATGGATGAGTATATACACATGGATGGCATCGACTCCCCCTATACTTAGGCTCTTGGTAAGCCTAAGTATAGGACAAGAGTAAGTGTAAGAACCGATGTGATCTGGAGAATATACAAAGAAGGGCGAATGCACAAGAGGAATGAATCTTCTAAAATGTTGAATCTTGATCCTGCATTTTCATGATGAGTAATATGATGTATTTGCTCTGTGCTCGCTCTGCATGAAGTTGATGACCTCGACTTGGACTAACTGCTCTTTTGAATCAACAAAATGCTTCAACAGTTGTCCATTTACCACATGAGACTGTGCACCATCTTTGAGATCAGCTATCTCTACACTTCCATTCTCATGCACTTTCTTAACAACAAAGGGACTCGTCCATTTAGATTTGAGCTTTCCATGGAACATCTTCAACCTGGCATTGAACAACCATACCTTTTGTCCAGGGACAAAGTCTTTGCACCTAATGTGCTGATCATGCCATCTCTTTGCTTTTTCCTTATAAATCAAACTGTTGTCATATGCCCTGTTTCGGATTTCCACGAGCTCGTTCAAGTTCAAGTCTCGACAAAGCTTCCCTAGGTGACAACTCCAATTAATCTTCTTAATTGCCCATTCGGATTTATGAATCAATTCTACGGGCAAATGGCATAGCTTGCCATAGATCATTCTAAATGGTGAAGTACCCAATGGTGTCTTGTAGGCTGTCCTATAGGCCCACAGAACTTGGTCCAAGAGCTGGGACCAGTTCTTCCTATCGGGACGAACCAATTTTTGCAAAATACTCTTCACCTCTCTGTTCGAAACCTCTGCCATGCCGTTGGACTGTGGGTGGTAAGGACTAGTAACTCTATGTTCAAATCCATAGTCCTTACCTAAAGATCTCATATCTCGGTTCACAAAATGGCTACCCCCATCAGATATCAAAACTTTTGGCACCCCGAACCTAGCAATAATATGGTCTCTCACAAACTTACAGACAGTCTTGATGTCTGCGGTTCGGGTTGGGATAGCCTCCACCCACCTGGATAAATAGTCAACCGCCAACAATATGTACTCATGTCCTTGGCTGTTGGGAAAAGGACCCATAAAATCTATGCCCCATGCATCAAAAACATCACAGATAATCATCGGTTGCATGGGAATCTCGTCTCTCTGTCCAACTGTCCCTCCCATACTTTGACAGATAGGGCACGACCGTACAGAATCAATAGCATCTCTAAACAAGGTCGGCCAATACATTCCACATTGAAGTACTTTGTGAGTGGTTCTCTTTCCTGAATGGTGTCCTCCAGCCTCAAGTGAATGACAATATGTGAGGACACTTAGGTATTCCTCCTGAGGAATACACCTTCTTCAAACACAATCCGGTCCTTCGAAGAAAAGGAAAGGATCGTCCCAGTGGTATCTCCTCGAATCCGACTTCAGTTGATCAATGCTGCTCCTAGTCCAACCATGGGGAACCTGCTTGGAGACAAGATAGTTCACCATGTTGGCATACCACGGGAGTGAGTCAATAACACAAATTGACTCATCTGGGAAGGTCTCTCTAATCCTCTCAAAACCAGGAGAATCCTTAAGTTCAATCCGAGAAAGGTGATCAGCCACAACATTCTTCACTCCAGGTTTATCTTTTATCTCCAAATCAAATTCCTGGAGGAGTAAAATCCACCTAAGAAGACGCGCCTTTGCGTCCTTCTTTTCCATTAAATATCGAATGGCTGTGTGATCTGTATAAATTGTCACCTTAGAGCCCAAAATATATGATCTGAACTTCTCGAGGGCCCATACTACCGCGAGCAGTTCCTTTTCAGTCACTGTATAATTTTTCTGTGTAGGATCAAAAACTTTGCTCGCATAATGAATCGCGAACGGAATCCCCTCTCGTCGTTATCCTAACACAGCTCCTATAGCGAAATCTGAAGCATCGGTCATGATCTCATAGGGGAGAGACCAGTCAGGAGCTTGTAGGATAGGCGAGGCACAAATCTTCCTCTTCAAGAGCTCAAAGGCCTCCAGACACCTGTGATCTACAATGAACTCGGTGTCTTTCCCTAAGAGCTCAGTCAGTGGGCGGGCGATCTTTGAAAAATCCTGAATGAATCTTCTATAGAATCCAACATGCCCTAAGAATGACCGCACTGACTTCACGTTGGTAGGTGGATCGAGTTTCTGGATCACCTCCACCTTGGCAGGGTCAACCTCCATTCCCCTTTTGGAGATGACATGCCCCAACACGATACCCTCCGTCACCATAAAGTGGCTCTTCTCCCAGGTGAATACCAGATTCACCTCTCTACACCTCGTGAGGACTCGGTCTAAGTGCGCTAAACATGTATCAAAAGAATCACCATGGACCGAGAAGTCATCCATGAACACTTCCAAGAAATCTCCCACCATCTCGGCAAATATGGATATCATGCACCGCTGAAATGTGCCCGGGGCATTGCAGAGCCCGAATGGCATGCGCCTGAAAGCATAAGAGCCAAATGGACATGTGAATGTGGTCTTTTCCTGGTCCTCAGGGGCTATGGCCGCCTGGTTGTAGCTTGAGTACCCATCAAGAAAACATAAGAACTCTTTCCCTACGAGTCTCTCCAAGATCTGATCAATAAAAGGCAAGGGAAAGTGATCTTTCTTGATCGCATCATTCAGGCGCCTGTAGTGAACACAGACACGCCACGACGTAGGTACTCGTGTCGCGATCTCTACCCCCTCCTCGTTGGTGACCATCTGAATTCCCGACTTCTTTAGGACAACATGAAGTGGGGCCACCCACTTGGAGTCAGAAATTGGGTATATAAACCCTGCTTTGCACCATTTCTCAATCTCTTTCTTCACCACTTCCCGTAGATTGGGGTTAAGTCTCCTTTGGAACTCACGGGAAGGTCTCACATTGTCCTCAGTAAAAATGTGGTCGAGCAGAGAGCGGGGTTGATGCCCACGAGATCCGACACTGTCCAGCCTATTGCTTTGCGGTTCCTCTCTAAAACTTCTAACAACCTAGACTCCTGTTCTAAAGTCAAGTCTGAGCTAATGATGACATGATATCTCTCTTTGGGTCCCGCAAGAAAGGCATACTTGAGTGTAGGAGGTAGTGATTTCAGTTCTGGAAATGTGGTATCATCAAGCAGATCTGGCTGAACTGAATCTGAATCTGGTTCCGTGCTGCATGAAGGCGGGCTAAGCTGAGTAGTACTCGCCACCAAATCAGAAGTATCGGGAGTCGGATCGTCAAAAATATCCAAACAATCGGCAAAAGCCACGTCCGACTCATCATCTATGTCCCATGATTGTTCCGAAGATGATGGAACTGACAGACCCGGATGGATCTCTATGTCATCATGAGAATAGGTTGATGCATCTCCCACAAGATCAGACAACACCTGGCAAACTGCATCATCCACTATGCCCTTTCCATATGAAAGGGACTCGCTCTGTCCTGAAGGAATCTGTCCCCAAATCCCAACTGTGCTAATCATACTGCAATCTGCCTCTGAAAATGAGTACTCTGTGCTACTCTCTGAATCGGATCGCTGACACTTGGTTTGCTTCATCTCAAGGTTCACTTCTCCGCCTGGAGAACGAAACTTCAACATTCCCGTACCATAATCGAAAGCTGCGCCTGCGGTCCTAAGGAAGGGCCGCCCAAGAATGATATGAGATTCTCTCCAATGATTGGGGGTCTCCATGTCCAAGACTGTGAAATCAACTTGATAGTTCTGCCCCTCAATCGAGATAACGACGTTCTTCACTTCTCCATTAGGTCTCTTCACTGATCGATCAGTGAATTGGAGTAAGGCTCTAGATTTGTGAAGTGGTCCCAACTCCAATTTCTGATATAATGCTAAGGGAAGTACGCTGATCGAAGAACCGTTATCTAAGAGTGTGCGTGCGAACGCAATGTCGTCAATACGACTCTCCACATAGTGAGCACCCATGTCTCTCTTTTTCCTTGGCAAAGTCTGATTCTTGAGACAATAGGTTGTGGCTACCGATAAGACATGTGTCTTTATATTTCGGTTATCTTTCTTCCTGCTAACCCTTGTAGATGTGCATCTCACCTTAAGGTATTTTTGGAAGGCAGGATGGTTAGACACATATTCATCAAATGGCACCTTAACTGTGATATTTTCTTTACAAAACCGTGCCATATCGGGGTCATCTTTCTGAATCTTTTTGATGCGCTTTCCTGCCGTAAGAGCACGGGGGAAAGGGATGGAAGCTAGAGAAACTGAAGATGAAGAGTCTGAATCATGAACTGAAAGATCATTCTTGGCATTAACGGAAACAGAGTTCTTCATACATGAATCTTTTTGATGCAACATGGGATCAAAATCAAAACTATCTACTACAGGTTGTGGAATAGAAGCTGGAGTGGTATCAGCCACAACCGGAGATGCAAGGTCCTCCGTAGACTCAGAAGTGTATCCATGTTGCCGACGCTGCATACGTGCTCTCCTTCTCCTCTCGGCTCCCTGAGTAGAAATCCTCGAATGATGCTGATGGGGCTCCGAAATATGATGCCTCTCCTCCTCATCCTCTGAAGACTCCTCAGGTAGAGCTCCAGAGATGCCCCTCCTCGTACCCCTCGCCCTGTCAGGTACGGTCACAGTCCTTCCGCTCCTGAGTGACACGTGGTTAGCCTCGTCACACGAAAGAATCTCATGTTCAGATCTAGGAGATGCTGAATAGTATACCTGACTAAAATGCTGCTGAGAACTAGATCGGTTCAGGCTATTGGGGTTAGCCTGAACTTGGGCTGGGATCGAGGTAGAAGGTGCTGTCTGCTCGTCTCGCCATCTGGACAGGCGGTTGACATCCACTCGTAAGTCATGAATCTCGTTCCTGTAGGAACGTAGCTCGTCGAGTATCTGCTGTTGTATATCCACGGGACTAGATGAAGAAGGAAGTGGATAAGACTGGGAGAAAGAACGGGAAGAGTGGCCCTGCTGGCCAGAGTACTGCCTCTGCTGTTGCTGCTGGGGTTGCGGGCCCTGCTGATCCGTCTGGTAGTAGCCCTGTCTGCCAGGTCCTGAGTATACCATACTCCATTCACCTCCCAAACCGGTGAAGGCTCCTCCTGGACTGTCTCTGCTAATGGAGGTGACTGTTGGAAAGAGTGGGTGTAGGATTGGTCCTGCTCCCACGGCTGGGGTTGCCCTGACACCAACTGCTCCTGAACATGGTGAACTCGGTATACGGGAGCAGAGGGTGCAATCACGGCAGGTATCTTTATCTTAGATACCCTGTCAGTCAACTCCTCCATTTGTTTTGGGATCTTGGAGACACTCCTATCCAATTCATCAATCCTCCTGTCGATCCTCTCGACCACAGTAAGCTTGTCAGTAAGGAGTCCCATACTAGGGATTATGTCCTGAGAGAGATCAACTACAACTGATTTTCCCCCTCCAAGTTGGAGTGAACTGGGGGATGGTGTATAGGCCCTGCTGGCCATCTGTGAGCGGCTAGTTTCAGCCATCTGCTCGAATACCCTCCAGACGGTATCCGCTCCTCGAGATGTATAGCTGCCTCCACAGGCAGCGCTCACCAAACCCTGCATCTCAGGGTTGAGACCAGTAAAGAATGACTGGACCAAGATGTTATCATCTAGTCCATGACAGGGACACTTTTGCAGGATGTCCTTGAATCTTTCCCAAGCATCACAAAAAGCTTCATTGGGTAATTGGGAAAAACTCGTAATGCGCATCCTCATCATGTTAGTTCTACTCAAAGGGTAGAACTTCTTCAAAAACAGGTCCTTGAACTGGGCATATGTGGTGACGGCGATCCCAAGATTCTTTACCCAGTAATCAGCTTTGCCACCCAAGGCAAATGGAAGGGCTTTGAGCCTAATATAATCCTGGCTAACATTTTGATGTTTGAGGTTAGCGCAGATGAGCTCAAAGTCCCTTAGGAATGCATATGGTTCCTCAGAAGCATTCCCATCAAAGTGTGGCAACAGGTTCAGAAAATGCGGCTTCAATTCAAAATCAACCTCGGGTTCGGCCGGACTCAAGTAGTTCCGAATTTGATATTGTCCAGGGTTATACGCCGCATCCATTGGTGGTTGGACCCCAACATTCAACTATCCTAACTGAGCTATGAGAAGTGCATGTTGTTGCTCAGATACAGCTAATCTGGCAAGTACCATTCTCATTGGGTCTTCATTGTTCTCTTCTTCCTCTTCTTTCTTCTTTGGAGGCATTTTACTTGTGTCTTCTATATGGCCTGAATCAGCAATGTGTTCTTGATTAGAAGAGGATTTATGAATTAAGATATTCTCATCAAGGCGAAGGTCTTCCTCGGTGAGGTGGGAAGAGAGAAAGGGAATGGTTTGAGAGTAACCATCCCGAGAGTGGGTGATCCTGGGCTCAAGAGGGTCATGAGTCCAGGTTGGTCCACGTTGTGCATGGACCTGTGAAGACATACTTCTTGGAGGGTTCAACGGGAGATTCGCAAAGTCTGAATAATTATCCCCCCAATCAGTCATCTTCGATGTCAAAAAGAACTGATTTAGAACACGATATTTCAATGAGGTGCTAGTTCTACGGTGCACGTAAATGTGCGGAGTAAACTCACACAATATAAACACAATTCAAACTCTCAGTTTCACCAACTCAACACATGATGGCCGTAAGAGTTCGGCCGAATTATCTTGTCAATTTTAGTTGGTGAGAAATACAATCTTGGAAAGATTAACGAGCTGTTAGGTGTCCGTATTTTCCTACAGACTGACCCGGTTCAAAGAACCAATAGTAAGTAAGAAATCCAGACTTGGCTCTATCCTAGGGTCATCTCTCTCTCAATTGCAAGTAAAACAAACAATGAAGGCTTTATGCACCCAAGAACAGGGGTTCTTTTTATTCCAATTAATTAAATCGACCTGCTCAATTCAGTCCCAATTTTAGAGTTAGGTTATCACTTGAAATTTATGTGACCACACAAGCACGTCTACCGTTCAGTCCCAATTTCCTTTTGACCTTAAGTTATAAAACAAGAGGGGAATCGGAAATCAGAATGCAAACGAGAAACTATGATGCATGCTCAGAAGAAGGTATACTTACAGTGAATCCCAACACTCTCCATGCATTATGCAAAACTGAATTTATAAATATTACACTAAATGTATGCAGATCGAGAAAACCACACCTAAACAATATACTATTAGCGGGGAAGAATTGATTTGATTTTGAGCTAAGTAGTACGTGTCTATGTACGTCTCATTATGAATCTTATAAGATATGTGAATCTTTTAAGATATATGTGTGGCCCAAATTACGATGAGAACAAATTTGAATCTAAACTACCGTGTGCCTAATCCTTAAGTTCGCCACTCAAGTCGAGCCCCACCCTCACCGGAGAGTGAAACAGGTCTCGACACACCACAAATAAAGTCCAAGTCTTTTTTTACACACGCGAGCTCTCAAACAAGAGCCGCTATAATGGAGCAAGCTACCTAAATAATTACAAGAATTTACAAAATTTCTCTCGAAGATAAATTAATTCTCGTGCTCTTCAGCAGTCGGCGCGCGTCGCGTCCGTCGACCTCCGATGCACTCCAAGTCCACTGGGTCCTCGCAAGAAAAATATGATTTATATTAGAGAGATAAATAACAAAATATATACAAAAATATTGAAGATAAATAATGGAGAAGAAATGGATTACTTACAAAGTGGCTCGGGGGTCAGACTACCCGAGTAAGTAAAAATCTAAATCCAAATTTTAAACTAATCCCTAAGCCGTTTGCCTCCCCGACAACGGCGCCATCTGACGAGTCGCTAAATACGATATTTAATTTGTGTTCGTTGTAATACGTGTACTTAGTGATTCGGTCAGAACCGAGAGAAAATCTCCGTGAAGAGTGTCTCGGTTTAATTTATATCCCGGGCAAGTCCGGGGTCGAACACAGGGAGGCAAAGGAACAACTTCAGGATTAATTCGAAAATTTAGTTTTAGATTCCAAATGTGGATTTTTTTTATATTTTTTATGCAACAAGATGCACAATGCAGGTGAACTAATATACTAAGAAAGCATACAACTTAACCAAATTAAGTTTAATGCCAAATCAGTTCAATTCAGCCAAATTATATTTTGCCTAGAATACTAATCCACAGATGAACACAAAACACATTTTTTTGGAATTTTAGGGGTTAAAATGCAATAAGGAAAAATGCGCACATTTTATGGGTTTTTTTTGTAATTTCTCACACAAACAGTAAGAAAAATTATGAAAAAATTACTGGAATGAAAACATGATGCAAGGAGACTACAATAATATTTTTGGAATTTTTGACAACATATGAATTTTTTATGGAATTTTTAGTGAAAACAGAGTGGAAATGAGTAATTAATTTCTATTAAATTCACGTTATCAAATTAGTCAGAGAGCAAATTATCTCAGAAAGATATTTAGATGTAGAATTCAGGAGACTTGAAATTTCGTGAAAAGGATGTACGTGGATTTAATTAAAAATCAAAAACTGAAAACACTCTACAATTTATTTCAGGCATAAGAGAACTCCACTTTAGATGAAATTTGGATAGTATACCAATCACATATCAAGGCATCATAAATAATTTTTGTGGAATTTTTAGAGCAACCGTGTGTGAGATATAAATTTAAGAGTCCAGATTGAGTAAAATATGCAATATTTCAGTTGAACATTTTTAATTAATTACTCACAACTCACAAAAATACAAATTTTTTTTCAGATGGTAGATAATAAGTTTCTCAACATAAAGATATTTTTCATTGAATAAAAAGATGCAATATTGAAGTCCAAATTAATAGCCAAACATAGGGGTATCCGTGCAAATTCAGAAACTGAAAATACAATGCAAGTTATGCACATGGACTAATACGCAATTACGGAAACATGAAAGAAACAACTTGCAATTTTTACAATAAAAAAATAACGAAAAGATTTGACCTTCTTCTTCGTGGGCGCAGGGAGAAGAACCTAAAGGGGAAGGGGGTTGGCGGCGGCGATGCGTGGCCATGCGCGGCCGCGAGGAAGGCGGCGCGCACCGCGCGCAGGCGACGTGACAACCACGGTGGTCGGCACGGGAGGCGGCTGAAGGAGATCGGCGGTGGTGGCGGGGCTGGGCACGATGGTGGGCGGCGCGAGGGGGCGGCGGCGCAGCCTGCTGTTGGCGGCGCGGCCGTGAGGGGAGGTCGCGGTCGGCGGCGCGGCGGGGAGAGGCTGAGAGGCCGCCGGCGTTCTGGAGCAACCGTGGAGATGGAGGAGGGGCGGCGGCGGTGGGTGCTCCCACCGCTGCTGCGGTTGTCTTTTTTTTATTTTTTTGATTTTTTTAATTTTTTTTAAATTTTTTAGTGTTGTGATATGTGTTTTTTTTAATTTTTTTAAATTTTGATTAAACAGGGAATTTGATAAACAATAAGAAAATGGGTGGATGGTGGTGATGAAGACGAACTAAACAAATGGAAGTAAGTGGATGGTAATGTGATGTGATTAAAAAAATAAGAAAATAACACGATGATGAAATGAAGAGAAAATTTACCTACGATGAACGCGATCGCCTATGATGTGCCTTCGAAGCACGGTCTTCGCTCGAATCGCCGGCGTGCGATGAGCTCGAGCAGCGCGCGGTTGTGGCTGCGATGTTGGCCAAAAAACCAACGAATCTCACCGCGGAGAGGGCTGTCGTCGCTCGACCGCGGTTGCGTCGCTGTCACCGATTCAACTCTAGGAACTAGGCTCTCCTCACATAAAGATGGATCAAGGGCAAAAATGAGGAGAATGAGATGCCTATAAAGAGAATGGAATGGGAGGTTATTAAAGTGGTGGAGTTGAATGGGAGGTTGAATTATTAATGGAGTTGAATGGGAAATTGGAAAAAATGGTGGAATAATGGAGTTGAATTGGTGATTATTGTAGAGAATGCAAATTAAATAAATAAATGAAATAAAGTTGGCTACTTTAATTACAATAGAGAAAAAAAAGAAGAAAATAAATAGTGGAGAATTTACAAGGGAAGACAAACAACATGTACACATTTTTTTACTTTTCTAATATGTATTTTTTTGTCTTTTTAATAAGAGATATTTATAATGGAAAAATACAATAAAATACTACAATTAAAATACAACACAATCCTGATATTTTTGTATTTTTAGTAATTATAAAAGATAAAATAAGAAATGAAGAAGGAATGAATATATACATAATATACAATGTACATCTAGGTCTCAAAATCCAATTTTTGCAAATGAGCTCCGATTTTAGTGAAACCACTTCCATTGGATAGATAATTTTCTAACTTGAACTTTAAAAGTGAGTTTGGTGAATTTGGAGTTCATACGGAGCGGGAATTTGGCTTGGAAGTTGGTCTTTACGGCCTTTTCCCTTTGGGATCTAGGAGCATTTGTTTGAGGTAAATTTTGTTATGTATTTTTATATTTTTATATACATTGTTATGAACAAGTTGGAGAAAGAATTAGCCAAAAAGGAGTTGAAATGAATTTATTAAAAATACATGAAGTTTTGGCTATTTACAGGTGAAAAACACCTTTATTTTTTAGGCTTTTTATTGTTAAATTATTTTGTACAATATAATATACATTAATTAGTGTGTTTTATTTACAAGAGTCATTTTGTTAATTTATTTATTTTATGGACATTTTTATGGGATTTTACTCAGGGATTTTGCTAAGATCAAGACATTGAGATGATGAATTGTGGATTCATCAAGGAGCTGGATGTGCTGTGACGCTCAGGAGTTGTCTGGAGCTGCTGCAGGGAGATGCGAGCTCCGACCATTGAAGATACCTGCAGAAGTTAATCATAGCCGAAGCTGTGCGATTGAAGTACGAGCAAAATGGGGTGAACGGAGGCCGTGGGGGCTACGGGAGGCGGTGGCCTTGAGGTTCTTCTCCAGCGGAGCAGGAGAAGAAGTGGGTCGGAGTGGATGGGGTTGCGGAGAACGAGGAAGGATGAGCGGAGGCATTGGCATGGATGGGGGTGAGTTGGTGAAGCTCAAGGGGTGGTCAGGCGAGGGTGAATCGACCGGAGGTGATTGGAAAAATTGCAAGAAATTAAAAGAGAAATCAAGGTGCGGGTACCTGGTCGGAGCCAGGTGTCTGGCTGGGGAATTGACCTGGGGGTGAACTCCATTGGAGCTCTGGGTCGTCGCCCAGCATGCCCAGTCATGGCACGGAGCTCAGCAGAGCACCATTGGCAGCCGCGACGTGGTCGGAGACCACGTATCACGTCGGGGTACTCAGACCATGATCGCCTCACAAAGCCAGCCCTCCCTGTCACTGGAGGGTGGCCGAAGCTAGGTAGGAGGCCCTCTAATGGTGGATGCCGATGACAAAGGGTGGAGGTTGACTTTTATAAGCGGAGGAGGTCCGTTACCGGTGATAAAGGTGGGGGTTTGTAATGGAGATTTGATGGCGAGGAGTGAAGGCGAGGTTAGAAGGGGGTTACGCGTGGATGTAGGAAGTAACGGTGATGGAGGGGCGGTGTTGGATTGCTGAGAGACGCCTAGGAGGAGGAGCTAAAAATGGAAGGGGGCTGAGACGTTACAAGGGAAAAGAGATCGGGCCGGAGGAGGACGATGAACAATAGCGCGCTTATGCATGGTGGAGATTAGATTAGAGATTGGATCGTACGGTTCGGAGAGGGGGTGATATGAATGGTCAGATGTATTTAAGGATTTAATCCGACGTTGAGGAAGAGATTGTCTACGTAGCACGAGGAGACGCGTGGGATGAGAGGAAGATCTAGTGGCTGAGGATTAGGCGTTGGTGGGCGGCGAGGATTAGATCAGGGGCAGGATCGGATTGTGGGGGATAAAGGAGTGGCATGGCCCGTGGAGAGGTGTTAGATGATATGGCGATCGGATGACTGATGTAAAGAGGCGATGTAGTGCGCGGGAGGCCGTAGGATAAGGGGAGCCTCCAAACGGCTGAGGATGAGGCGCTAAGAAGTGGATGAGATTGCAACCTGGGCTCGATCGGACGACTGGCGGGCGAGGCGGAAGTGAAGGGCAGAGATGGAGGCGGTTGGCGTGCATCCTACGGTCCGGGGGAAGCCAGGTGTCGGAAGGAGGCGCGGTCCACGTGGGCGGCCCAGAGGGCGCCACGTGGCCCAATCAGAAAATTCAAAATGTAAAAAATAAAGAAAAATACAAAAGAAATAGTTAGAGGCAAAATTAAGAAAAAGTCAAAACATAAAAGTTGCTCATCTCGACGAGATCTACAAGTTTCACGTTGGACAAAAAGCCAAAAGAGGTCATTTGTATAAAAGGTATTTTTGGGGGTATTTTTAAGGGGGATAAAAATACCAGTTTTTTGGTTTTGGGATGTTTTTGCATTTTTAGTCTTTTTAATGGTTAGTAAATTATGGACAATTACTCTACCTAATTTTTAGGGTTTTTGATGAAGAATAAGGGAGATTAAGTGCAATTAACTAAGGGTAATTACACACAATATAATACAGGATAATAATAACAATAAAGAATTGATGATGATTTTTATTGGATTGATTAAGCCATGGGTTTAATTTGTGGTTTTTATCATAATGAATACGAGATTCATCATACCCCTATACTTAAACTATGCTCGTCCTCGAGCATCTAAAAGATGAAGGAGTCGGATTAATTCCTGACAATACGCGTGAAAATTTCAAGGATCGATCTTTCGAAGACCCTTAATTTAAGAGATCCTAAAATTCTGGGCTTATCCAAGCCTTAGTTAGAAGGAATCCAAAGTTCCAGTCCCAAAGACTCTCCTCTAGACCTTATCCTCAATACTTAGGGAATAAGTCTACTCTTGCTTCAATCAACTGTCTCATTAGTTTGTCAGACTTTGAAATGTAGATGGACTGCCAGATGATGGAGGGAATGGGATTGTGTCTATTTTTCTCTCCCTCACATTGGAACAAGGGGCCTCTCGTGTGCCTTTTTACTCAACACATGTAAATTTTTAGATTGTTGACCAATGTGTCCGTCAAGAGAGTTGGAGTCGTCTGCACTTATTTTTCTGGGAGTACACCGGGGTGTGTCTCTTTTGAGTATCTAAGATACCTTCGACACCCAGACTTGTAGCATTTACGATGCAGAGCCCTTTTTCGGTGTCAGCCCGACTCCTGGTCCTAATTAGCGCTTGTTCCAAGTGGACACTAAAAAAAATGTTTGGGAGCGCTCGCCATTGGCGGAAGCTCAATTATAATTTGACTTGGATGATAGAGCTTTTTCTTTGACATTTCATTGCTTTTGTTGGCTAGTTCCACTGCTTTTACCAAAAGTTGGCGCACACTGATCAACAATATTTCATTAAGTTTCATCACACCCTGGCACTTAGGTACATATCAAAGAGATAGCATATGAATTTTGTTCACATACTGGCTAGGGTTTTGCTAACACTCAGGTTTTCTGAAGCCTTCATTAACTTTATCCCATCCTCGAATATCATCAGATCGGGTCTAATCTTAAATCTCTAGTCCTAGTTCCTCAAGTGATAACTCAAGTCATCTCATCAATCATGCAGTTGTGGAAGTGATTGCGCTGATCATATTATTTTAAAGGTAGAGATGAAGAGTGCAATACGACGCTCAAATCTTTCAACTAGGGAAGTGTGGATAATTAAGCTTAAAACCCTAATGACTAAGGCATGTTAACTCATACTCTCAAGATCACAGAAATCTAGTGTCCTCAAAAACCTCAAGCCTTGAGTGAATGTGAATGTGTCAGGAATACACCAACTCCTTAGTGATTTTAGTGTGATTTTTTATTTTTGCAGATTTTTATGGATTTTAAATTATTATATATATATATATATTTGGAGAGACAATGACCGTCCCAGGCTAAAATGAATAAAAGTATCTACTCTCAGTCAGTATGGGTGTAAGTACGAGCCGATAGACAGACCCGTGTTCCTTAAGGACGGTGCCTTTCGCAGTGTCCTCTAAACCACCCACTCTGCTAAGGGAGACTGAAGTTCCCTCACTGAAAGTGTCTACTAAGCCTAGTAGTCAGAGTCTAATTCAAAGAAAGGTTTCCAATTTTTATCATTTTTTTGAAAAGGGTTATTTACACAGATTAATCCTCAATTTTAAGAAAACATTTTTACAAGTTTTTACGAAACTCAGTTCATAGGTTTACCAAAGCCAAGCCCGAAAATAAAATTTTCAAAAAGTTTTAAAATACGAGCTATGGCTAAAGTAAATATACAGTAATATACGGTATACCCCCATATACTTAAATTTTGTTGTGTCCTCATCGCACAAGTGCCATAAAGCCAAGGCTCGATCAAATATAGGGTGATATAGCGAAACTGAGGAGGAGGGTCCCCCTATACTTAGGCCAAAAATTGACCTAAGTACAAGAAGACAATACAAGGGAGGGATGAGCAGGCAGGTCCCCCATATACTTATACTACAAATAGCCTAAGTAAGGTCCGAGTTGGAGGGGGGGAGTTGTCTGTACTATGATACAAGGGTGGAGAGGGGTGTTGTATTTCTACAGCTTGCTATGGGGTAGATGGGGGGGGGGGGGTTGGTGAAATATACACACACAGAGAGAGAGAGAAAGAGAGAGCGAGTGTGTGGAATATACAGAGGGAGATGGGGGGATGAGTGTCTATGTGCAAGTGTGATTAGTGTTAGCTATTGATTAGTGTTTACTAATGATCATTAGCGGTTTTTAATCCATCATTAGTTTCTTTAATCACGTTTAATTAGTCTTAATGGCAATCATTATGAGTTAATGACATCTTAACCCTCCTTACTTCTCTTTCTTCCGAAATTCATAACAAATCGAAACGAAGTCCGATTCACACGAAACAAATTCCGTTGGTTTCCTCTTGACGAGCCGAATCTTATTATGTAGGCTCTGAGATATGCCAAGTTCAAGGCTCTACAATTATAACAACCTTAAAGGAAGTCTCGTCCTTGAGACTAGAAATGCAGGCATAACAACCTTAAATAGAATGAACGCCATTTCATTTATAAAGAAGATATACAACACATAATGTTATTACTCAAACAAGTAGGGGTATTTCTCTCTCATTTCCGCCTCAGGTTCCCATGTGGCTTCTTCAAACTCTTGGTTCCACCACAATACTTTAACAAGAGGCACCTCTTTGTTTCTCAACTTCTTAATATCCCAGTCAAGTATTTGCACAGGTATCTCTTGGTATGTCAAGTCTGCCTCAATATGTAGATCATCATAACTTATCTTATGCTCTGGATCCTTAATGTACTTTCTTAGATTTGATACGTGAAAAACGTCATATATTGGCGAAAGATGTGGAGGAAGTGCAAGTCTATATGCTACTTTTCCAATGCGCTGAATAATTTCAAATGGGCCCACGAACCTGGGTGCTAAATTCCCATGCACACCAAACCTCTGAATTCCCTTCATAGGTGATACTTTGAGAAATACAAAGTCGCCTACCTCAAACTCAAGGTCTCTTCGCCTAGTATCACTATAGCTTTTTCTGGCGGCTTTGAGCAGTCAATAGTCTTTTTCGAGCAAGCTCTACAGCTTCCCATGTTTCTTGCAGTGTATTTGATGCAAGAAAGAATATTTCAGAAAATCCTCTTTATTCTTGATTTTACAAAGAAATTAAACAATCGGCTCAAGCTAACTCAAGATTGTGAAAATCAAAACGACACAACAAAGTGATGAAAAATTTGGGAAAAATACTAGAAAAGTATCTTGGGTAGTTATCAGGCTACCCTAAAAAAAACGCAAGAAAATATGAAAAAATCGAGGTCCAAACAACCCCAGCAAGCTAGGGGTATAATTGCAGAAAAAAGTTCAATGTTTTATTATAAAATGGTCCCTGAGAAGGACTAAATTGTAAAGAAAATAAAGGTTATTACATTTAGGTCCCCACGTGGGGGACCTAAATGTAAAGAAGAGTATCTCAAGATCCATTTCACGGCCTCCCAGTGGTCCTTCCCCGGATTGGACATGAATCTGCTCACCATGCCCACTGCATGGGCTATGTCGGTTCTAGTGCAAACCATTGCATACATGAGGCTCCCAACTGCGGACTGGTATGGGATCTTGTCCATCTCTGTTTTCTCCTCAGAAGTAGAACGACATGATTCTTTGGTTAGCTTGAAATGAGAGACTAAGGGCGTGCTGACATGCTTGACATTCTTCATGTTGAACCGCTCCAACACGTATTCAACATAAATTTCTTGTTACAACCACAACATACGCTTCTTCTTGTCCCTTGTAATCTGTATTCCAAGGATGTGGCTTGCCATGCTCAAATATTTCATCTCAAACTCCTTAGAGAGTTCTTTCTTGAGCTTTACAATCAAGTTGGAATCATGATCTACAATCAACATGTCATCCACGTAGATCAAAAGAATGACGAACCTGTCATTAGGAAGACGACGAACATATACACATGGATCGACCGTAGTCCTATTGAAGCCTCGCTTTGCCATAAAAGCATCAAACTTCAAGTACCATTGTCTCGGGGCTTGCTTCAAGCCATAGAGACTCTTCCTCAACCTGCAAACCATGCGGTCTTTCCCTTTCTCTTAAAATCCCCGTGGCTGCTCCATGTAGATCTATTCTTTCAAATCACCGTGAAGAAACGCCATCTTCGCATCCATCTACTCCAGCTCAAGGTCCGTGCTAGCAACAAGTCCTAGCACCATTATCACTGAGTTCATCTTCACTGCTGGGGAGAAGATATCATCATAGTCCACTCCTTTTTGACCGAATCCTTTCACCACCAGTTTGGCCTTGTGCTTCACCTGCTTGCCACTGTCATGGGACTTCAACTTGTAGACCCATTTGTTCTTCAAGGTTCTCTTGCCTTTGGGAAGCTCGACAAGATCATAAGTGTGATTCTTTATGAGAGATAGCATCTCTTCATTCATTGCATTGCGTCAATGATCCCTATCCTTATGCATATGTGCCTCCTCAAATGTGTATGGCTCACCTGCACCTGTAAGCATCACATATCTAGAAGTGGAGTAGCGGGATGATGGCTGACGTGTCCTCTCAGATCTCCCAACCTGAGGCTCTGCTATGTCTGCATGTGGATGAGGCTTCTCCCTCTGCCCTAAGTCCCCTGGACCTGCATCAACAGGATTTGCATCTGGCTCGTGCTGCTCTAGCTGCCCATCCTCTCCACCCTGTACTGGAGAGGGGTCTATGTCCTCATCACTATCATAATCCATGGTAAACACATCTGCATCACCACTCTCAGTGGTGTCCTTAGCCAATGTCTGGTTCTCATAAAAAATCACATCCCTGTGTCTGGTGATTGTCTTATTCCTTGGATCCCAAAGACGGTATCCAAACTCCTGATCTTCATAGCCAAGAAAAATACAAGGCATTGCCTTGTCATCTAACTTCTTCCGCTACTCCTTGGGTACCAATGCATACGCTTTGCATCCAAACACCCTCAAATGAGCATATGAGGGGTCCTTACCTGTCCAAACACGCTCTGGAAACTGAAAACCCAAAGGAACCGATGGAGATCGGTTTACCAAGTAACATGCGGTGTGAACCGCCTCAACCCAAAATGTCTTGGACAACTTCATTGTCTTCAACATACAACAAACTCTCTCAATAATGTTCATATTCATCCTCTCATCAAGACCATTGTGCTGGGGTGTGCCTGGCTCTGTCCTCTCATGCTTGATGCTGTGTTCTGCACAATAGTCCTGAAAGCTATGGGAGGTGTACTCTCCCCCATTGTCTGTGCATAGTCACTTCAACAATTTTCCTGTCTCGCGTTCAACCATGGCATGAAACTTCTTGAAAGAATAAAAAACTTGATTTTTCGTCCTCATAACATATACCCACACCTTCCTAGATGCATCATCAATGAAGGTAACAAAATACCTGTTGCCTCCCAAAGAGGCTGTGTCCATAAGACCACAAACATCCGAGTGAACCAACTGTAGAAGTTCTCTCTTCACCTTGGATCTGACTCTGTATGGTGCAATCCTGCTCTTCCCAACCTCACATGCATCACAAGGAGACAATGTGATGTCATTGTGGTAGGGGATCAACTCTATCTTACTCAGAAGCTGTAAGCCCTTTTGGCTCATGTGAACAAGTTGACGGTGCCACAAACTGAAGTGTCTGCCTCATTGGCATGCAAACTACCATCCATGACAGTGTTCAACACAAACTGCCTCTAGCCATGATGAGAGAACCCTTACTTATCTTGCACTTGCTGTCGTCAAATTTCAGATGATAGCCTTCACTATCTAGCTGTGAACCAGATATAAGGCTAAGGCGCACGTCAGGAACATACCTCACATTCTGGAGAGTCATTGAGCACCCGATATCAGTTTGAATCGAGATGGTTCCAATTCCCACGATCTTAGAGTAACTCTCGTTACCCATCAAGACTTGTCCATAATAACCACTAGTGTAAGTGAAGAACTCCATGTGTGGAGTTACATGATAGGAGGCAACCGTGTCAACGACCCACTCCAAATCACTCCCTGCATGCAAGCACTGATCCTAGATAGTGAGAATCACCTCATCTATACTGTCATCTGCCACAATTGCAACAACATTTCCATCTTCCTTTTTTCTGATCTTTCTTAGCTTCAGCTTGCTCTCTCTTCCAAATCCTGCAGTCTCTCTTCCAGTGACAGGGCTTCTGGAAACGGTGACACTTTCCTCTGCTTTTAGACTTGTCTCTGAATTTCTACCTCTCCTATGACTGCCCTCTGCTATTGGATCTTCCCCTCCTCTCAACTGCATATACATGTGAAGAGGATGATGCCTCTCAGGATGAGTGACGTTTGATCTCCTCATTCAAGAGGCTATCCTTGACCATGGACATGGTCAACTTGCTATCCTTCGCAGAGTTGCTCACGGTGACAACTAGGGTCTCCCAGTTGTCCGGTAACGAGCCCAAAAGGAGAAGTGCATGCAACTTGTCATCAAGTACCAATCCCATGGAAGTCAACTGGTTAATGATGTTTTAGAAGTCATTCAAATGCTCTGCCACTTTGCATCCATCCTTATATTTCAAATTCACAAGCTTTCTAATCAAGAAAACCTTGTTGGTTGTGGCCTTCTGATCATAGAGTTTGGACAATTTGTCCCACAACTCCTTTGCGTTTCTCTCTTCAGCCACATGGTGGAAAACTGACATGTCAAGCCACTTCTGAATGGTTCCAATGGCCTTTCGATTCAACTTTGTCCATTCACTTGCGGACACGCTCTCTGGCTTGGCGCTCTCTCCCTCCACCGGATCATGGAGGTCCTTGCAATATAGAATGTCTTCCATTTTGGCCTTCCAAATATGCCAATTGCTACTTGTGAGCTTAATCATTGTGCCCTCATCATCTTTGCTCATTTTGCACAACCTGTGCTCTGATACCACTTGTTGGGGATAATAAGAGTGTCCTTATATCCCTTTCCCGCAACAAAGATGGCACACAACAAATATGGGTTCCCTACTCGGGAACCAAATGGCAACAATGACAATCAATCACACAAGCAACCACAAGACTAGGTTTTTTACGTGGAAACCCTTACTCGATGTGAGCAAGGGAAAAACCATGGGGCAAGACCGACAACAAATCCACTATGGTCAAAATGAGCCAAATGTTCTTTCAGTTTTGTTGCCCAACAAAATCAAGATACATGCTACTAGCACAATGATAGTTGTTCACCAAGTATCTAACTATCTCTAGGTATCTAACAAAACCAATAATGTGCTCAAAACGAAAAAAGATGGGTGGCTTCCCTGTGAGCTCCTGGATGGAGACCCAAACGTGATGACTTGGCTTCCTTGAGGTCGTCCGCAACGACTTCCTCACTGCTCCTCTTGAATACGCACAAACGCCGCTCTCCAAACCCAAACTGCTGTTGCACTTGAGCCCTAGCTGCGGCTCCTCTTCCACTCGACCTCTCTCTCGCTCTCTTGTGCGAAGGAAACGGAGGAAGATGGGGTTCACGAAGAACCCCCGCTGCTGCTCTTACGGAATGGGAATGAATAAAACGAAAAACCCCTGCCTGCCTTCTTCCTTGAATTGAGAATGGGGTAGGCAACATGGGTTCCCTGGAATGGGATGCAAAATCTAGGCAAATAACAAAGTGCCCTGTAGAAAAGAGCAAATGGCTGAAGCCCAAAGTTGGGGCTGGACTGCAATAAAATCAACACAGACTCACAACTCTCACACTCCCATGGTCTGGGTCTCATAGGATCATCCATATATGTGTGTGTATGTGTGTGTGTGCATGCACGTGCGTGTGTGTGTAAAAGAGGGGTTGCACTGGGTGATGCAACCAATTGGATGCATCTAGTTCTCCCACTGTTGGGTTGAAACGAGACGGACGTTGGATGCTCCACTACCAAACCCTCTTCCCTGCACATGCCCTTCCCAAGTCCCTCTCTAGCCCCCCACAACCCTTGCCTCTCCCCACTGCAACCCTCTCTCTTCGCAAGTCGGTTGCCTCCTTTCCCCATAGCCCCTTGCACAACATGCCTCCTCTATCCATCATGTGCTCGCCATCACCGCCCCTTTCATCCTCCCTAGCTCGATCTGTCGTTGTTGAGAAGGCACCACTCTCTCTTGCAGTCCTTTCTCTCCCTCTGTCGCCTGCACCCCACTACTGCCCCTATCCTCCCAACATGCAGGCATTATCGAACTTTATGATCTCCTAGTAGAAGGAGCTGTTGATGGCACCCCAATAGGTGTCAATGAACCTAGACTGGTTCTTGGGGATGGGCCCCTTGGCCGATGACATGATTGCCACAACATACATACATGCATCAGCGAGCCCCACAAAGTCCTCACTAGCTTTGGCCACACAGGGTTTTCGGGCATTGTTGAGGAACTCAGTTCCGTGATGAGGACAAGCTTCATTGCATTGTCGAGGAGCTCAGTTGCTGCAGTTATTACAACTTCCAAACTCTGTATGTTGTTGAATCTGGGAGTTTCATGGAGAGTTTTTACATATGATTATCCTTTCTTTAATAGAAATGATTATCAATGAAGATGAAATTGGAAAGGTAGTGCCCTTTGGAAGAACGAACTATTTTAGATCACATATTGTTTTAGAACAATGCTTAATATAAAGGGTACCAATGCCTTTCATATTGCATTGAAAACAAAAAAAGCTAACTTGTGACCGTGACTCGTATTACATCTTGGCAGAAAAATCAATAATTCGTGAA
>JAZKJV010011636.1:90000-405087 GCA_037367405.1 Ottelia alismoides
TCAGATCTTTCAGCCCTCCGTCGTCGATCGCAGCTCGGCCCCTCTAATCTCCACCATTCGATCGCGAAAGGGTATCGGCGCACAGGAGCTCGACACGTGTCAAGTGGGATAAATCCCGCCGTCCGATCGCGCCTTTGCCTTGGTATTTTGCATCCTCACCCGGCCAAGTTTTGTATTTATTAATTAACGTTCAAACTTTCATCGGCTGTTTTAAAACTTTTGTAATATTCACGTCCAGACCCCTGAACTTTAGGTATTTGCACTTAGGTCCTTATCCACGTCACCTCACGTGCCTGTGCGCGTGAGGGGATCAGATATTTTGCACAGGACCCCCTGCGGGTTTAGTTATTGCGTTTCGGTCCAGGAATTTTGACATTAAGTGTAAAACTTTTGGATATTTTGCATGTGAGCCCCTGTGATTTTTGAATATTGCATTTAGGTCCCTCCCAAGCGTGTGTACAACACATGCGTGGTTGGGTAATTTGCAGGCGTGCCTTAGCAGCTTCTATTATTTGTATTTAGCACTGGAACTGTTCTTTTTAGTTATAAAATTTTGTGAAAATTACACTGTGGCCCTTGGATGTTTGCTTATTTACATATATGCCCTTGCTAGTAGTGTAGTTTTTTGTTGTTGTCTCTATTTATTCCATGCATCGATAAAATCCTAAAAAAATCTACAAAAATTATCTTAGGCTCTTGTTGCATTGTAGTTTCTCGCTATATTTTTATTTTGCGTATTTATTGCATTTTCATATTTATAAAAATTCAAAAATATGCATTTTCAGTACTGTCTGCATTAGAAAATTCATAAAAATTAGTAAAAGTTTTTGAAAAATTCCAAAAAAATTATATTTTGCGTGTCTTAGCATGTTTTATTTTCAATCCAAAAATCACTAAAAGATTCAAAAGTAAAACCCCTAAAAATTAGAAAACCCCTAAAAACTTCATAAAAATCTAAAAAAATCATGAAAAATCCGAAAAATTCAAACTCAATTTCTTAGTTTCTTTGATTTATTCTCTTTGATTTAAAATTAATTTGAGGAATTTTGGATATTGTTTGTTATTTTTAATCCTCATTTTGATTTCGGCCAGTGGCTCAGTTTACTATTTTCTAGTATTTTTCCCCTTTAAAAATACCAAAAAAATTAGGAAAATCTAGAAAAAATCAAAAAAACATTAGAAAATTATAAAAAGACCAAAAACATTTTACTTCCTGAATTTTCCTTATTTTTACTTAATTTTATAAATACCTCATCCTTCTCTTTTCTTACTTTGTCTATATAGTCTATTTAAATAAAAAGAAAATATAAAAAATATAAAATATAAAAAGAAAATACAAAATCAGAAATTAAAAACCAAAATAAAAAAATCTAAAATTAAAAAAATTATTATAATTAAAAACCCACAAAATTCGCATACTTGTAGACACTTGATAACATATCACATTTTTGTGCATTTTCATTGGTTGATCTATCCTGCTTGCTCCCTGAGTTCGACACTCTACACATACTTGCACTATACACATCTATTGTAGAGTTATAATAAATTTGACTCCACATTTGTTTCTCATTGCTTGATTTATATTGTGGGTTCATTGTTGACTAATACAGGTTTAGCGAGTGGTCGCCGCAACGACTCTTGTCTCCGCCTTGTGTGAGATATTTAGACCCTCGCAGATCCCGTGTTATCAAATGGCACCGTTGTCGAGGAGCAACAACGTATAGATCATTTACATTTGAGTGATTGTGTTTGATTGTCTACATTATTGCTTTACTTGATCTCTCCATTTTTGATATATATTGTTGAGCTGTCTGACCACTTTCTTTCTTGTCTTCTTGCGAGGGACCACTGATCAAGGAGGATCGCCTAGGGGATCCTGAGCAGCCTTGGAAAGCGGAGCCGGCTATTCTATCCTAACTGGCAGGAGAGAGCAGGAGGATTTGAGAGAGAGAGGATAGTTAGTGATTTATTTTTGTGTGAGAGAGAGAGACATTATAAATTTGTAATAATACAAGTACACTTGGACCCAATTTCCAAGTGTTTGTACACTTGGGGGCCCACCACCGCTTTTATCGGTTTTTCACTGCTGTCATTTTCCGGTTTTGATTTTCCTGTCTTTAAATTTTGTGGAATGAGCCCTTAGTTTTTAGGCTTGCTTGATCGTGTAATCTAAGGCCAAACACCTAAACCTTTGCATGCACATATAGATTTATCGTTTGGACTTAGATAAAATTAATTGTTAAAAATATAAAATCGAAACCGTCGCGCCGCGAGAGTCTCCATACAGCGCTGGCAGGACCCATTGTGGTGGACACCGAGGAGATTCCAAGATTGAACTTCTAGGTTTCATTTTGTGTGTTTAGCATTTGGTTCTTCACGCTAGCAATTGCCTGCTTAGGACAATTTCCGTGTGCATATCGGCATATAGCTGATGAATCTCGTATTCATCATGCAAAAAGCCGCAAATTAAACCCCCTGCTCAATCAATCCAATAAAAATCACCTTTAATTCCTTGTTTTTATAATGTATTATATTGTGTATAAATTACGATTAATTTATTGTATTTAATATCCTTTATTTTTCTTGTAATTATTTTATCCTAAAAAACCCCTAAAAATTAGGTAGAATAATTGTCCATAATTTACTGACCATTAAAAAACACTAAAAAAATACAAAAACATCTCAAAACCACAAAATCGGTATTTTTATCCCCCTAAAAATACCCCCAAAAATACATTTTGTACAAATGACCTCTTTTGGCTTTTTGACCAACATGAAAATTGTAGATCTCGTCGACGAGCAACTTTCATGTTTTGACTTTTTCCTAATTCGGCCTCTAACTATTTCTTTTGTAATTTTCTTTGTATTTTTATTTGATTTTCTCTGATTGGGCCACGTGGCTCTCTGGAGGCGCCACGCGACCCGCTTCTTCTCGCGCCACCTGACGCCTTCTTGGGCCGCCAGATCTCCCCCTGATCACCTCCATCCCCGCCGTCCAACCCCACCTCGCTCACAGCCGTACGATCTAACCCCCAGATCAAAACTGAGCCGCACACTAGCGCCTAAACACCAGCCCTCTGATCTTCTTCCTATCCCACGGCCATCCTTGCGCCACGTCACCCTATCTCCATAACCACCCGATCTCACTTGAATCCAACAGATCTCCACCCTCCATGACATCCCTTTAACCCTCGCCGCTAGATCCCCCCATCATTCGATCTCAGCCATTCCCTTGCGCTCCAATCGCCACTGTTCGATCAGATCCTTGGATCTGATCTTGGCCCTCCGCCTGCGCCCGTATCCTGGCCATTGGATCGCAAGATCCAACGGCTCACCATCATCGTCCTCCTCCGTAACCCCCTCCCACTAGCGGTTTCACCTGGCAAGCCCTTAACCCCCTTCCATTTTTGGAAGGATCCTCTCACCTCCCTTCCTTGTCGTAACGCCTCCAACACCTAGCCCGTTCCTCCGCTATCCTCACGCCACCATCCACTCCCCTCACCGTTACCCCCTCTCCATTAACACCCCGTTCAAAAATGCTCCGCACCACCGTAACCCACGACCACCTCCGCCTATTTAAGCCCTCCTCCGTCAACCGAGACCCTCGTCCACCATTCTTGGATCTTCCCCTAGCCTCCTCCGCCCCTCCGGTGACAGCGGAGGGGCGGAACGTTGAGGTGACGACGGGGTTGATTCGGTGTCGACTTGCGGTGCCTCCATCGCGTATCGGTGACCTCCGGACACCTCCGAGCTCCCTGCCAAGGCCGGGCAGGCCAGGGCGACGACCGCTCCACCGGAGCTCAATCACAGGCTACGTCCTCCGCCAACTCCTCGCTCCGGCGAGGAGATTTTTTATTCCTGTTTTTCTCTAATTCCCCTCCGCCGATAGCCACCTTCACCCTAATCTGACACCCCCACCAGCTTCGCAACGCCACCCTCGTCTTCGCCGACCATCCTTTCCCTTCTCCAGACCCCAAACGCTCCAACCCACCTCCTCCTCCATCTCGCAGGAGGAGGAGCATTGGCCTCCACCTCCGATCACCCTAAGGCCACTCACTCACCATTCACCTTGCACCCACTCGCACAAGCTTCGACTAAAGCTAACCCCTGCATGTACCCTGACTGGCCGGAGTTTGCGTCGGAGCGCCTTCAATAAAATCTCCTCCAGCGAAGCTCCCTGATCTCCCCTTCCGACTAGCATCGGAGCTTCGCAGTACCGCCAGGTCCTCTGCCGGACCTCCATCAAGCTTCTTCGACCCTTCAGAACAACCGTTGAGCACGGAGGAGCTACACACAGGTCGCCGGAGCCCTGCCTCCTCCGGCGATCTGCGGAGGAGATGAAGTTACAGGTGTCGTCCGATCAGCTGGATCGGATGGCTATGATGAAGCCACGTGGGTATACCGAGCCTCCATGCCAAACCTACAGGCTCGGGTTCATCCGAGCCTCGCGCCGTACCACCAGATGTTGTCTCGTGGACCAAAGCTGAGGGTCCCTCCCGAGCATGGCCCCTCACGTGCACCGCACGTGAGGGCCTGGGTATTTTGCAGAAAAAGACCCGGAAGATTCAAGTATTTTCATTTTGGTCCCCAGGCACATGCCTCACGTGCGCGCCTGGGTATTTTTGTTGGAAATGCGAGCCCACGACGAGCCATTATGCAATAAATGTTATTGCAAATATCATTCCCTGATCTGAAATGAAGAATGAATAATTTGCATAATAGGTCCCTTAGTACAATTAGGGTTATGTACCATGGCCATCTTAATAATCATACAGCTGTTGATTCAACTATTGAATCATAGAGGCTGGTGCTTGGATGAACATCTAAAGGGTTAGATTGAGGACTCATCAAGCACCGTCAAATGATTGTTAAGATATGATCTCCAGCCTGAGTAGGAGATGGCAATCCTTATCTCTGAAGGCTGATATCTGACCGACCTCTTGATGCATGTCCTCTACATAGGAATAGAGATTCGGAGGTGTCAGATTAGTTAGGTCAAAGAGTTGACTTAACGAGATCGAGATAACCAAAGTCCTATATCGTATGCTGTCATGATATAGGCACGCATCCTCTGACCGGAGACAGATGTGTTACTATATGTCTGAGTGTGTACATTTTGCAGACCAATAGGTTGATGACCTAATCAAGGTCTATACACCGGCGCGCTAGTGTGCATATAAGGGCATATGAGTAATACGATCTCTCAAAGGGATCATACAGGTTCAGTTACTGAACCGGAAGACATGAGCTCACTCATGAGATATTGGGAAGAATCAAATTCCATGCGCATGGTCGTCTCGCTTTGGAAGCTTGACTGAATTTTTAGGTTTGATATATACTTTTAGTATATGATCAAGACCTAGGTATGATATACGCTTTTGGAAAGTGTATGATCGATACCAACTCCCAATGATCGAATGAGAAACTTACTGATAAAACCATGAAGTAGACAGTATAAAGTTGATCCAATACTTCGGGTTTAGTCTAAGTCTTCCAGTATGCAGGATGTACATGTATTGGGAATACCTGAGGGTGATTTGATCATAAACGATTGTATAACCATGACGCTTCCATTCCTAGGGAGTGATGAAACGGGTCTGGATTTTAGTGACTCCTCTCAGTTGAGAAGTGATCTGATCTTGGTCCAAGTGTTGGACATTGATCTGAA
This sequence comes from Ottelia alismoides, assembly GCA_037367405.1. NCBI lineage: Eukaryota > Viridiplantae > Streptophyta > Magnoliopsida > Alismatales > Hydrocharitaceae > Ottelia > Ottelia alismoides. Next base: position 95,669 of record JAZKJV010011636.1, read on the forward strand.
TGTGATTCAGATACAATGAGAAGATTAGATTTACGGTCTTGATTTAATCAAGCATCTATGGGAGGCCCGCGATCTGGATTTGAGATATGATCTCAATATCCATGTCACTATACGTGGAACAATACAATCGCCCTGTCCTTATCTCCAAGTATCTGCGGAGAGATTGCATTATTCTTGAAGGGTTCAAGAATAATTCCATAAGATCTAAGCAATGAAGAAATAATGATTAAATGTGATTTAATCGTCTTGATGTGTGAAGAAATTATCCAATTAATTAAATGTGATTTAATTAATGTGGATAAGAATAATGTGGATAGAAATATCCAATTATTCATAATATATATTATAAATGTGATTTATAATGTATTAGAGAGAGCTAATTATAATTTATATGTGTTGATTAATTATTATGTGTATCGGATACACATTGTGTAATTGATTAACAATGTAAATTATATGTTGTTTTGGGTTGTGAATATGATTCACAATTCTTCCATGGCAAGATTGCAATATTCTCAAATATAATTGTGAATTATTTTTTGAAGAATAAAACCCAACAAAATTTGTTGCAAATTAATAGGAGAGAAATCCAAGGAGATATGCAATCTCATGGAAATCCATGAGATTGCTCTCCATTGGGAAACAAGTGGGCGGCACCCAATTCCTATATGGAATGGGTGGCCGTCCCCTCTTGATTGCACATGGAGATTTGATCTCCATGTGTATTCTCTCCTTATTTGTTGGGATGATTTAGGACTAAATTATATTTGATTTTGTCAAAAATATTTTAACCTAAATTTGTTGTTTTTGACAACAACAATCTTGGCCATTGGATTGACATAAATCAATCTCACCCATTGATTTTATATGTCACATGGATTGAGATCCATAGATCCCAAAACCCTATAAATAGAGAGGCATTCCATGCTCTCTCTTAACACATGATTATTGGAGCTCTCTCTCTCTCTCTTTTTCTTCTCTACACACGTCAGCCCTCTCTCCCTCTAATTGGTGGCCGACCACCAAACCCTAGAGGAGAGAACCGTCGTCGCCTTCGCCACCGCGCCGCCGCTTCGACGTTCTTCGGTTCTCCGTCTTCTTGGAGAGTTCCTCTCACGAAGGAGACGTTTGATCTCGTGTGACGAGATCAGGAGCAACCACGCTTGGATCATCTTCTTGGATTGCGAGGACAACGCGGTTCATCCCCGCGCTCGCAAGCGGTCTCGCCGACGATCGGACTTGAGACAGGAGGTCTCTTTCTTTAGAGACTTGATCAACCACGCTTCAAGAGGTATTGCATTATACTTGTTGTGGTTATAGATGAAACGATCTGAGAATGGTTCTCGGATCATGTGGTTTCATCGAATAAATTTTTTAAATTCCGCAGCACCGAACAACTAGTGTGACTAGTCGTTCTTCGTCGTATTCGATACGACGATCACGCTTCCGTGATGCGCTTGAGGATAATTCCATATCCTACAAGTGGTATCAGAGCCTTAGGTTGACGGTTTCGAATATGATTCGAAAATCGAGAACGACTTGGGTTCGTTAAGGTCGTGAAAGTTTTTATCGCATTTGATTTCGCAGATCTGTTTAGTAAATAAATTCGGCACTGTTTAAATTGTTTAAATACGAATTTAATACTTGGATTTTGTTCCCAATTAAATAAGGAAACCATAGGATCTGAGTTTACGTAAATCGGATTTCGTATGCTCCAGATATGGTTGTTTTAATGAACATGTATGCACTGTTGCGGGAACTGTAGATCTGAACGTGATTAAAATGTTAACTACTGTTTAGAATTGCCTCGAAATGCGTATAACATCACTTGGGTTCTGTCCTAAATCAAATTAGCAATCTATGAAAATTGATTTTGTCTAATTTGGATTTAATATGATTGAGATATGCTTATTTTAGTAAGTAGGGGTCACTGCTGAAATTACAGTCCTAATCTAGAACCAAGTGATTGTCAATTAGTGAAATTAATTGTTAATTTCATGAAATAATCATGAAAAATATTTGTGAAATATTGGAAGTTGATTATTTACATAATTGACATGGCCTCAACCAATTAATTGATTAGATTTGATCTAAATCTTAATTGGAAACACAATCATCAAACTTGATGTTTGATTGGTGATTGTTATTTAATCATTTAGTGAAATTAAATTGTTTAATTTCCTAGAATAATTGTGCATAGATATTTGTGAAATATTTGATGATAATTATTCCCTTAAATGACATTGCCTTAACCAATAATTGATTAGATGTGATCTAGATCACTAATTGGTTACATGATCTACATGATCAACATTCCAACAAACATGTTGCTTGAATAGGACTTGGAATTTGTTTAGCAAATCTCATTATAATGTTAATCAAAAATTGTTTTGATTATTATTATATGGTATAATTTCGGTTGAAGAACTGATGATCATCTCAAATACAAAGTGATATATTTTGCATTATCCTTTCCCGAGGTGGATATGGTGTCTAGTCGGAGAGCATTGGGGTTGCGGGTTGCAACGTATGTGGTCCGTCCCACTCTCGTCGGTACTGGCCATGATAGCGGGTAGGGTTAGTATAATGCTTAAGAAATCATGATGTATTTCTAATTATTAAAATTCGAAATAATACATATTTGAGATAATACCATAATTCAAGTAATAATAAAATGTTTGTTGGATATTAATTGGATCATTAATTTAATATGATTAGATTGATTGGAATCCAATTAAAATTAAAACACTCTATTATAAATAGAGATGTTATTTCCCTTGGAAGAATTAATCATAATGAATATGATTCATAATGATTAATTAGAATTTGAATATGATATGGAGGATCACATAAGTGACATCCATGGTCTCCCGTCAAGGCGAAGGTTCCGTCGCCAGGGATTGTATGTAGGAGACGCATGTCCGAAGTGACAGCTTCTGTATGCAAGCGCATCTGGATCGGGCTCTTTGCTTCTCGAAAGAGTAAGGCCGTATGCGTAGTGACCCCAATATCGGATCCTCATATTATTGGGGCGATATTGGATTGCGCATAACGAGTACTATTCCTGTTGACAGTTGATTCAATTAACAATGGGTCAACATCGCCTTAGGGGTGGTGGGCCCGAGTGTTAAAGACCGAATTGGGAAATGTAAGTTGGACTTGCAAAGCGGAATGTGTTCCCGCTTCTTTTTATCCGAGTTGCAGATTCTCGTATTGTTGGGAAACGTGAATGAGTTGGTTCTATTCCATAGCCCTAGGCTCTCTTATATAGGAGAGTAGCCTATGGGTAAATTACATAAAGGGAATAACAAGAAAAAGAAATAACAGAGAGATACAATAACTAAATATGCGTCAACACTCCCCCTCAAGATGGAGCATAGATGTCAATCATGCTCAGCTTGGAAGCACACTTCTGAAATGTACCTCGTAACAATGCCTTGGTGAATATATCTGCAGTCTGGTTCTCTGAAGTAATATGAGATGTGGCAATGAACCCTTTCTGAATCATATCACGTATGAAATGACAATCCACCTCAATATGCTTGGTCCGCTCATGGAATGCAGGGTTGTTTGCAATGAACAAAGCAGCCTGATTATCACATTCCAAGTTCATAGGAAGTGGTACATCTAAACATAAATCTGTCATCACCGCTTTCACCCACATCATCTCTGTAGTAGCCTGGGCCATAGCCCTATATTCGGATTCAACACTAGATCTAGCTACCACAGTTTGTTTCTTGCTCCTCCATGAGACTAGGGCATCTCCAACATAGACAGCATACCCTGAGGTGGACTTTCTATCCTTAGGACATCCTGCATAGTCTGCATCTGCGCACGCTGAGATAGAAATCCCTTTTCCTTTCTTGAATAGCAGACCTTTACCTGGAGAAGATTTGAGATATCTAAGTATCATATTTATTGCATCCATATGCACTTGGCGTGGCTGCTCCATAAACTGGCTCACACGGCTCACTGCAAATAATATATCTGGCCTAGTGACCGTGACATATAACAATTTGCCTACCAGTTCTCTATATCTTCTCCTATCAACCTCCTCTGTGTCATCATCATACAACTTCATGCTAGGGTCCATTGGTGTCGTAGCAGGTCGATACCCTAGCATACCTGTCTCACTCAATAGATCTGTAACATACTTCCTCTGTGACATGACTAATCCATACGGATTTCTGGCAAACTCCAGCCCCAGAAAATATCTAAGGACTCCCAGGTCCTTGGTGACAAACTCGGTCCCCAACCTTTCCTTTGCCTGCTTAATGCCCTGGTCATCATCACCTGTAATCAAGATATCGTCAACATAAACCATGATGACAACAATACCTCTTGCCGTCTTCTGTACAAACAAGGAATGATCAGCATTGGAGCGTTTATATCCTTGTTTCTCAAAGAGGTCTGACAGCTTCTGGAACCATGCTCTGGGGCTCTGCTTAAGGCCATAGATGGCCTTATGTAATCTGCAAACCTTGGAACACTCCCCCTCAACAGCAAAACCAGGTGGCTGTTGCATATAAACTTCCTCCTGCAAGTCTCCATACAGAAATGCATTCTTCACATCCAGTTGATAGAGTGGCCAGTCTTTAGTAACTGCAACTGATAAGAGGATCCGCAGAGTAGAATGACGAGCCACAGGGGAGAACGTGTCAAGGTAATCTACCCCATATGTCTGTGTGAATCCCCGTGCAACTAATCGTGCCTTGTACCTGTCAATGGAGCCATCGGCATTGTGTTTAACTGTAAACACCCATTTACAACTCACCGGGCTGACATCTGGAGGTATAGTAACCAAACTCCATGTTCCTCTAGACTGAAGTGTCGCCATCTCTTCCTCCATTGCTAGCCGCCATCTAGAATCCTGCAAAGCCTCATGGTGGGTCCGTGGAATGTCTGTAGCTGAAAGTGCCAATGCAAACGTCTTGAAATGTCCAGATAGCCTCTCAAAAGACACCGCGGCTGATATTGGATACTTGGCACAGCTTCGCTTTTGTTTGCGTAGAGCGATTGGAATATCCAGATTATCACCATGCTCCTGTAATGCATCCTGCTGAGAAATGTCATTAGATCCATCAACATTAATAATTTCATTACATACCATAGGTGAGCTAGTTGACTGGTCAGGACCATGAGCTGTATACGGCCTGCGGGTGTAATGGAATGGTAAAGGGGATACTGTAGATGGTGGTGGTGGTGGCGGTGATGGTGGTGGTGATGATGGTGGTGGTGATGATGGTGGTGATGTTGGTGGTGCCATGAATACTATATCAGGAGATATAGATGGTGGCTGCATATTTCCGGATTCTGAAAAGTACATAATGGATTCAAAAAATGTAACATCTGCACTGATCATATACCGCCGACGCACAGGGTCAAAACACTTGTACCCCTTTTGAGTTCTGGAGTACCCCACAAAGACACACTTGACAGCCCTAGGAGAGAGCTTGTCAGAACCAGGCGACAACTGGTGGACAAAGGCAACTGACCCAAACACGCGAGGAGTAAGAATGAACAGATCCTTGTCAGGATAAATAAGTGAAAAAGGAACCTGTTCATTCAAGACAGACGAGGGCATACGATTTATAAGATAGCATGCAGTGAGGACGGCATCACCCCAGTAGGAGTACAGAACATGACTCTGAATAAGAAGTGACCCTGTGACATCAAGTGGGTGACGATGTTTCCTTTCTGCAACCCCATTTTGTTGAGACGTATGAGCGCAGGATGTTTGGTGTATAATTCCTTTAGAGGAGTAGTAGTTGGCTAGATTGTTGGTGCACAACTCTAAGGCATTGTCACTTCTCATAATTTTGACAGTTGTGGAAAAAACATTCTGAATCTCATTTAGAAAGTGAATAATAATATTTCCTGCTTCAGACTTATTTTTCATTAGAAAAACCCATGATGCTCTAGAAAAATCATCCACAAATACAATATAAAACCTGTGCCCCTGATGATCGGGAACACGACTCAGACCCCAGACGTCGACATGAAACAACTCAAACTTGGAGTTACTACTCCGACCTTGACTACTGGGAAAAGATGACCTGTGATGTTTTCCCAACTGACACGCCTCACACTGGATAGGTGTGTGAGGAAGACTATAAGGTAAGACTAGACGCAACTTCTGAAGCGGTAAATGACCAAAACGCAGATGCCACAGGAGAGGTGATACTTGTTCTGCGGGAGAAGCTGTGATTCCGGCAAATGGGGTCTGGTTCAGACGATAAAGGCCTCCTTGCTCATAGCCATGACCAATCACGTTGCCCGTACGGATGTCCTGAAAAATCAATGAAGATGAATCAAAAATAGCTCGACAATGAAGATCCTTCGTAATCTGACTAATTGACAACAGATTCATAGAAAAATGTGGTGCATGCAAAACATTCTTGAGCTGCATGGAAGATGTCAGTCTAATCTCCCCCTGACCCGTGATAGGAGAATGCGTGCCATTGGCAATAACTATTGTCCGTCCTGGAGGAATCTGAGTGTGTCCTGTAAGTAGGCTCTGGTCGCCACATAGATGATGTGTAGCGCCAGAGTCCATGATCCATGGCAGTGTATCAGATCTACTACTGTGGAGTGCAAGTGTACTACCTGAAGTACTCGTAGAGGCAGAAGCAGAAGCAACAACATCAGTATGACTCTCTGTCGACGGTGCTGGGCCAGATGGTGGGATAATGCCCCTGAGACGGGCAACCAGATCATCAAATCGTTGATCCAGTGTAGCTGCAGACGGGGGCTCTATCTGCTCAGCGGCTCGTGCGGATGCAGGAAATCCATGCTTTGAGTAGCATGTGTCTTCAGTATGGCCGACTCTGTGACAATATGAGCATGTTGGCCTAGTGCGGCCACCCCTTCCACGGGGAGTACGTCCACGGCCCTGGTAATGAGAACCACGGCCTCTGTTGGCCGCCATGGCTGAGGGATTCTGACTAGCAGCTGCTGAAGGTACAGTGATCCTACTCAATCTGTGAAAAGCCTCCTCCATGGGAGGAATAGTCGAGTCCGCCAAAATCTGTGAACGTGCGGCCTCATACTCTGGATCGAGTGCAGCGAGAAACACACCCACCATCGTTGCATTCCTGTATGTCTTCTGCTGCTCTGGCGTGGCGGTAAGAGGCATGAAGCTATAAAGCTTCTCAAACATTCCTCTCAAAGATGTATAGAGAGAATGTAACGGGCGGCCATTCTGCTTTATCGTGAATATATCATGTTGTAGTTGCAGGATCTTCGTCTCATTCTTCGCCTGAGAATATGTCGCTGCCAGGATATCCCACATGTCTTTGGCTGTGGGTTGATGTAGAATGTCATTGGCGATTTCAATAGCCAATGTGCCAGATAGCCACACCTTTGCATATGCGTCGTCTGCCTCCCATGAGGCATGAACTCCAGTCTTCTCTGCAGGCTCGGGCTCTGTGAGAATATGCTTCTTGCCCGTGGACTTCATCATACTCATGAACTGCATTGCCCACAGTTCATAGTTCGTACCATCCATCTTGACGATGGGCGCTGGACCACGAAATGCGCCCATAGATGGGATATCTGCCTTGCTTTCTGACATACTGGAGACTGAAGACTGGAGCGAATGACAATAGATAATATTTGTCTACAATGACATAGACGGGATTAGTTGCATGTGTAGACCTCAAGCAACTATCCCCATGGATCTGCGCGCGCTACAATCCGCACGCGCACAGAATTTACACGCAATATGTAACCCTCACGCGCTGGAGATGATGCGCACGCTTGGAGATGGCGCGCGCTGCTGCTTCCTGTTGCGTTGTATCTCGTGCCCTAGTGCAGCAGATGCCGCAGATGTAGATGGCGCAGCAGCAGATGCCGCAGATGGCGCAACAGATGCCGCAGATGATGCAGCAGTGCACAGCACAGGATGTCGCTCAGCGCGGGATGCGCTGTGAGCGGGGGGCGCGGGATGCGCTACTGCTTCCTGTGCACCAGATGCGCGAGAGGCTTAGGCACCGGATGCGCAGGATGCGCACGATGCGCAGGAGGCGCCCTAGACCACCGCAGATCGGCGAAGAAGAAGAGCCTGGCGGCGCCGATAGAGAGGGAGAGAAGAGAGAGCCGGCGAGTGGGGATGGGGTAGGTTTAGGGTTTCGAGAACTCCGGCCTAGGACCGTCGCTCTGATACCATGTTGGGAAACGTGAATGAGTTGGTTCTATTCCATAGCCCTAGGCTCTCTTATATAGGAGAGTAGCCTATGGGTAAATTACATAAAGGGAATAACAAGAAAAAGAAATAACAGAGAGATACAATAACTAAATATGCGTCAACACATATTATTGGGATGTAACAAAGATAAGGAAGGAGATCCCAGATCTTGTTGAGATATAATGGTAAGTATATCTCTTACATTGAAAGTGACTAAGGGAATGAACTTTCAATGTTGACAAGGCAAGACAACTTTGATATAAAAATCCTAAATCAAAGTAAAATATATATATATATATATATATATTTATATATTTATGAAATTTCTTATTTCAGATAATCCTTCATTAAAACCCACTCAATGATATACTCAATAATAACCAGTGAAATATCTTGGATTGGACTCAATGATCCAGATATTGTACTTGCAGTTAAACACATAATGTATGTGGTTGCAATGTGCAAGTTTCCTCGTAATAATGAGGAATGACAATTAAATAGATAATAGGACTACAACCCTAGGGTTTGTATGTCTCTATAGTCTTGATCTCATCGAATGTACTTTGGAAGTAACATGTCGATGATGATCGCAATTGTCAAATAATCCTTACAAAATCAATGAAGATATTCTGGCATGCATATGTGCTCTTGACATTTAATCATGAGCGACATGGTTCTCTGCATCATGCAGAATGGTAGCTCTATAAGAGATGATGTATTCAAAATGTTTGAATACCTACCTGAACCAATGTTTTAAGAGTTTAAATGGATGTATATGATGAGTTTCATCATTCTACTGTTTATACTCTAGTTATTCATGAAGCTTCATAATATTCATATTGTATGAATTTAATGAAGCATGTATAAATGTTGAAAAACTCTTACTTTGAATTCTTTTGAATTTAAAATAAGAGATCCTCTGTCCTGAGCAATGGTTGCTCATAGATAAAGGGAGCGCAGTGGAAGCATGGGTTGGACCCAAGAAAGAAGGAAATTCAAAGAGTTGACTGGACTTCTATGACTTCCATATGACATCCGAAGAGTTGGATGAATGCCAATACTGCAATAAGTTGATGTGTTAATAGTATTACTATCAAGTTTGTCTAGAATCCTTAGAGAAGGACTCGGATGGAGCATCAGATTAATCTACATAAATCATTAATATTTACTTGCTTATTAAATAAGATAAAGTCAAATAATTGTATCTCAATCTTCTGATGACATTTGCAATAGGTTGCATATGTTTTAGAGGACTGAAAAATTTGATCTTAAAGGTTTATAGTTATCCACATGGATATTGATGCAATTGTTGCAACAATCTCTGTTGCATTGATAGACTTGTTAATTTCAGTGGGAGATCCCTTAGTCGTAGAGAATGTCTCTATGACCTAGATACAAGAATACACTCATTGTTTGTTTCTAAATTTTGGAAATAAACATGAATTCTGAGATAGAACTATCATAAAGAGTTATGATGGATATATTTCAGATAGTAATCTAATAATCTAGTGGACTCCACTAAATTAGAAAATTAATGAATGGTTCATTAACATTTCTAAATACTGAAATTAAACCTTAAGATCAATAGGAGGATGAAGATCATTTGACAATGATCTAGCATCAAGCCTTGGACATTTGTCTATTGATTTGATCAATAGACTAGTAAGAGATGAAACTTTAGAATATCTAAAATTTCAAAACTTACATACTTATGAATATTGTATTCAAAAGGAAAAATGTCCAATACATCCTTCTTTGGGAATGGTGTAAGATGTCAAGGTATTTAGGATCTCATACATATTGATGTATGCGGATCATCTATATCATAGTAAACATTATGGATATGTGATATCTATTATGTATGATATGAGATTTCTTCTTTTCACCTAAAGAAACCTTTGAAATGTTCAAAGATTTCATAATTTTGGTTTGGAACCAAAGTTTGAAAGAAGATAAAATGAATTTGATCTAATCTAGGTAGCAAGTACCTACTAGATAAATTCGAAGAATACCTTATGGAGATATGAATATCATTTCTATCTCAATCCTCCTAACACACCTTAACTCAACAGAGTTATAGGTAGATACAATTGGATCATGTGTGACATGATCTTATCAATGATGAATTTTAGCATAATCATCCCTTAGTTTCCAGGTATATATGTGTAGAGACTATAATGTATATCCTTAAGAAGGTTCCATGTATGTTGGAATCTAGCACTTGAGAGTGATGCTTCATTAGGAAAATAAAGGATGGTATTGGATACCTACTTTATGACCTTGAGATTCTTAAGTATCTCATCTCTGAGAATGTGATTCTTAGAGGTTGAGACTCTTGAGAATCAAGATGAAAATGAAGTGTAGGAACTCATTTAATCTTGAGAAGATAATGAGACTCCTGAAATTGGAAACTAAAAGGACAATTAAAGATGAAACACTAATACCTCTTCAAATGAGTTTGAGGATGGATTCCATGTGTTAGAGAAATCTGACAATGATCGGACTTCATGTGATAAAGCTTCTGAAGATCATAACATGGATAGATGGATAGCAATAAAAGTCTAATGTAGACTTCATATACATGTGTTGTATATGGACCCTCGAGGATCCACCTATATGGGTAATACCTGTAGAGGTGTAAATGGATCTTCAAGAGAAAGGGAACTTGATGAGAAGGTAGAAACCTTCAAAGCACGGTTCGTAGTCATGAGCTACACACCGGAAGAGAAGACATTGCTTGCAGTGAGACTTGCTCTTCGGTGACCATGCTTAAAACCATAAGAATATTGCTAACCTTAGCTACACAACTTGACTATTGCATCTTCAAGATGTAAGTCAATATTGCATTCCTCTATGAATACCTCTCTGAGATATTCACATGAAGTAGCCCCAGGGCTTCATGGTTGAGGAAAGCAAGATGTGAAAGCTAAGGAATCCATCTATGGACTCACATAAGCTTCTTGAAGTTGGACCACAAGATTTGATGAAATTATAAATGTTATGATTTCAAATAAAATCTAAATGAACCATGTGAAGCTTAGTGGGAGTGCCATTGTGTTCATCATGCTAAATGTAGATAATATCCTAATCATTTGGAATGATATAAGGATAATAATAAGTGTTTTATGGACTGGCTATTCCATATCTTGAAATATGATTTCAAAGATACCTCAGATCTTAGTTCTGAAGTTGTTCAGAAGCAAAGAGAAGAGGATAATGGGACTGTCACATTTGTAGTACACCTTGGACATATTCTATTCATAGAAATTCCAAGAAAGGCTTCTATCCCTTAAGATATGGTCCGACCTATCTAAAGGGATAGCACCTCAAAGAGTTGAGGAAGTGAATGATGGTACTGCTTGCACTTGTGCATCATTTACGAGAAGCTGAGTGTGTGCTAGATATGTACAAAAGTCAGATATCTGCCATGCAGTGGGAGTAGCAAAGTTTTGCTAATCCTACTATGGAAATAAAATACTTGGTTGCAGTAATAACAAAATCTTCATAGATGACAAGATTTTTGAGATAGTGATCTCAAAGTCTTATCTTCAAAAACATAAGACTTTATAGATAGAGATCTAAAAGGTCTTAACTGTGGATACCTTAAGAGATAGTGATCTCCAGGAATAAGGGTATTCTGATAAGGATTATGGAAATACTGGTTATGATAATTGTTAAGCTGTAGTGTCAAAGACACTGTAACTAACTAGATTGAGTATCGATTGCATAAGATGCAACATTCGCATTAGATGCGAGCACTGTTACTGGGGATATGCAAGTGCCATAAAAGGACTTGGCGTAGTCTCGTAGGAACAAAGTGATTGATCAGCTTACCTAGCTATTTTCTAAATAGCCTATGATTGTCACATGAGTGCGGGTTTAAATGATTAGCCCATTAATGGCTCTTTGGGCTAGTGGGAGATTGTTGGAAATGCGATCCCACGGCGAGCCATTATGCAATAAATGTTATTGCAAATATCATTCCCTGATCTGAAATGAAGAATGAATAATTTGCATAATAGGTCCCTTAGTACAATTAGGGTTATGTACCATGGCCATATTTATAATCATACAGCTGTTGATTCAACTATTGAATCATAGAGGATGGTGCTTGGATGAATATCTAAAGGGTTAGATTGAGGACTCATCAAGCACCGTCAAATGATTGTTAAGATATGATCTCCAGCCTGAGTAGGAGATGGCAATCCTTATCTCTGAAGGCTGATATCTGACCGACCTCTTGATGCAGGTCCTCTGCATAGGAATAGAGATTCGGAGGTGTCAGATTAGTTAGGTCAAAGAGTTGACTTAGCGAGATCGAGATAACCAAAGTCCTATATCGTATGCTGTCATGATATAGGCACGCATCCTCTGACCGGAGACAGATGTGTTACTATATGTCTGAGTGTGTACATTTTGCAGACCAATAGGTTGATGACCTAATCAAGGTCTATACACCGGCGCGCTGGTGTGCATATAAGGGCATATGAGTAATACGATCTCTCAAAGGGATCATACAGGTTCAGTTACTGAACCGGAAGACATGAGCTCACTCATGAGATATTGGGAAGAATCAAATTCCATGCGCATGGTCGTCTCACTTTGGAAGCTTGACTGAATTTGTAGGTTTGATATATACTTTTAGTATATGATCAAGACCTAGGTATGATATACGCTTTTGGAAAGTGTATGATCGATACCAACTCCCAATGATCGAATGAGAAACTTACTGATAAAACCATGAAGTAGACAGTATAAAGTTGATCCAATACTTCGAGTTTAGTCTAAGTCTTCCAGTATGCAGGATGTACAGGTATTGGGAATACCTGAGGGTGATTTGATCATAAACGATTGTATAACCACGACGCTTCCATTCCTAGGGAGTGATGAAACGGGTCTGGATTTTAGTGACTCCTCTCAGTTGAGAAGTGATCTGATCTTGGTCCAAGTGTTGTACATTGATCTGAATGTGATTCAGATACAATGAGAAGATTAGATTTACGGTCTTGATTTAATCAAGCATCTATGGGAGGCCCGCGATCTGGATTTGAGATATGATCTCAATATCCATGTCACTATACGTGGAACAATACAATCGCCCTGTCCTTATCTCCAAGTATCTGCGGAGAGATTGCATTATTCTTGAAGGGTTCAAGAATAATTCCATAAGATCTAAGCAATGAAGAAATAATGATTAAATGTGATTTAATCGTCTTGATGTGTGAAGAAATTATCCAATTTAATTAAATGTGATTTAATTAATGTGGATAAGAATAATGTGGATAGAAATATCCAATTATTCATAATATATATTATAAATGTGATTTATAATGTATTAAAGAGAGCTAATTATAATTTATATGTGTTGATTAATTATTATGTGTATCGGATACACATTGTGTAATTGATTAACAATGTAAATTATATGTTGTTTTGGGTTGTGAATATGATTCACAATTCTTCCATGGCAAGATTGCAATATTCTCAAATATAATTGTGAATTATTTTTTGAAGAATAAAACCCAACAAAATTTGTTGCAAACTAATAGGAGAGAAATCCAAGGAGATATGCAATCTCATGGAAATCCATGAGATTGCTCTCCATTGGGAAACAAGTGGGCGGCACCCAATTCCTATATGGAATGGGTGGCCGTCCCCTCTTGATTGCACATGGAGATTTGATCTCCATGTGTATTTTCTCCTTATTTGTTGGGATGATTTAGGACTAAATTATATTTGATTTTGTCAAATATATTTTAGCCTAAATTTGTTGTTTTTGACAACAACAATCTTGACCATTGGATTGACATAAATCAATCTCACCCATTGATTTTATATGTCACATGGATTGAGATCCATGGATCCCAAAACCCTAAAAATAGAGAGGCATTCCATGCTCTCTCTTAACACATGATTATTGGAGCTCTCTCTCTCTTTTTCTTCTCTACACACGTCAGCCCTCTCTCCCTCTAATTGGCGGCCGACCACCAAACCCTAGAGGAGAGAACCGTCGTCGCCTTCGCCACCGCGCCGCCGCTTCGACGTTCTTCGGTTCTCCGTCTTCTTAGAGAGTTCCTCTCACGAAGGAGACGTTTGATCTCGTGCGACGAGATCAAGAGCAACCACGCTTGGATCATCTTCTTGGATTGCGAGGACAACGCGGTTCATCCCCGCGCTCGCAAGCGGTCTCGCCGACGATCGGACTTGAGACAGGAGGTCTCTTTCTTTAGAGACTTGATCAACCACGCTTCAAGAGGTATTGCATTATACTTGTTGTGGTTATAGATGAAACGATCTGAGAATGGTTCTCGGATCATGTGGTTTCATCGAATAAATTTTTTAAATTCCGCTGCACCGAACAACTAGTGTGACTAGTCGTTCTTCGTCGTATTCGATACGATGATCACGCTTGCGTGATGCGCTTGAGGATAATTCCATATCCTTCAATTTTACAGGGAAGGCCCTTCAACTTTTTGAAAATTACAAAAAGGCCCCGCGAATATGGAATAATTGCATCCTGGCCCAGGAAGTTTTTGGTAATTACATTTAGGTCCTTCCAGGGACCTAAATGTAATATTTATCCTTTATTTTCTTGCATTTTTATTACAATTATGCCCCTTATTGTTTTCTTCATATCTTGAACATCGTAGGTCCAAATTGCATGATTTTAGTGTCATTTTAATCCTTGTTTTATTCTCTACATCTTAGCATATTTAATTTTCTCATCCGACATCATATTAAATGAAGTGAATTTTTGTGTTAGATGATGACTCTGCTCTACTAATGCTTGTTATGATTGGTTGACCGTTTTTAATGATGGATTAAATTGACTCTGATTTCTAATCCTATTATATTGCTCATATTCTTAGGGTATAATTGTAACTTTGTATTTAGTATACATGTTCTCTTGCATATTTGCTCATGCATCACTTTATAATTGCATAAAAACCGATAAAAATTTGCATGCATCTTTGTTTACCCTTGTGAAAAGCACATTCCATCATGAGGACCAGAACTGAAATTAACTCTCTCCGTGCTTCATGAATTGAAATTCAATAAACGTATTAAGCAGCCGTGTCCCTGTGTTCGACCTTGGTACACTTGCCAAGTATAAATATTCCATGACATTCAAAGATCGTGGTTTTTGCTGAACCAGATTCGCCTCATGTACTACATCATTATTTCTCAATATTATAGAGGCGAATTCGAAGTTCATCAAATGGCACCGTTGCCGGGGATACACTTTGCTTGATTATTGAATATTGATTTTTGTTGATTAATTTCAATAATTTTTAGGTCCTCGTTTCATGCATCAATTTTTGCTTCTGCTGATTTAAATTCTCGATGTTTCTGACTTTTCTCTTTTGTGGCAGGGCCCATGAAAATCGGGGATGCATGATCATCATGGAGGCGTGAAGTCGGGAGCTTCCGCTGAAGAGGCCGCAAAAGAAGCCGTGAAGAAAGTCTAGGATTTTTATCAGTCAAATTGCATTGCATGTTGTAAAAAAAATTGCATCTACATATTTATTTCTAGTATTGCATGTTGTACAAGAAAAAAAAGAAAAAAAAGAAAAAAGGTGTAGATCACTTGATGATCTACCCCCCCTCCCCCCCCCACACACATTTGCACATACACACACACACACACACCATCCCCCTCTGTATATCTCTCTCCCTGCTCTCTCTCTCTCTCTCAGTATTTCATGAACCCCCACCCCCTCACCCTTGTATCATAGAACACCCCCCCCTGATTCAGACCTTACTTAGGCTATTTGTAGCCTAAGTATAGGGGGGACCTACGTGCTCATCCCTCCCTCGTTCTGTCTTCTTGTATTTAGGCCGACTTTGGCTTAAGTATAGGGGGGCCCTCCTCCTCAGTTCCGCTATATCACTCTATATTTGAACCGAGCCTTGGCTTCATGGCACTTGTGCTATGAGGACATAGAAAATTTTAAGTATAGGGGGGTATACTGTATAATACTGTATATCTACTTTAACCTTAGCTCATATTTTTAAACTTTTTGAAAATTATTTTTCAGGTTGGGTTTTTGTAAACTAGTGAACTGAGTAAAAACATGTAAAAAGTATTAAAATTGAGGGATTAATTTTTGTAAATATTCCAGTCTCAAAAAAAATTCTTGGAATTTGACTCTGACTACTAGGCTTAGTACTCATTTTCAGTGAGGGAACCCCGGTCTCCCTTAGCAGAGTGGGGTGGTTTAGAGGACATCGCATACGACCCCGTCCTCATGTAACACGGGTCTCGGTCCGTTCTTACACCCATACTGGTTGAGAGTGGATACTTCTAATAGAGCCTGAAACAGTCATTGTCTCTCCGAGGAATTAAAAAAATCAAAATTAAAACCCATAAAAATTTGCAAAAGCCAAAAATCACAAAAAAGATCACTAACCTAAGGAGTTGGTGTATTCCTGACACATTCACATTCACTCAAGGCTTGAAGATTTTGAGGACACTGGATTTCTGTAATCTTGAGAGTCTGAGTTAACATGCCGTAGTCATTAGGGTTTTTAAGACTTAAATATCCACACTTCCCTGGTTTGATCGATTTGAGTGCTATATTGCACTCTTCATCTCTACCTTCAAGAAAAATATGATCAGCACAATCACTTCCACAACTGCATGATTGATGAACTGAGTTGAGGTATCATTTGAGGAACTAGGACCAGAGATTTGAGTTTAGACCTGATCTAATGATATTCGAGGATGGGATAAAGTTAATGAAGGCTTCAGAAAACCTGAGTGTCAGCAAAACCCTAGCCACTATGTGAACAAGATTCATATGCTATCTCTTTGATATTTACCTAAGTGCCAGGGTGTGATGAAACTTAATGATTATTGTTGACCAGTGTGTGCCAACTTTTGGTAAAAGCATTGGAGCTAGCCAACAAAAGCAATGAAATGTCAAAGAAAAAGATCAATCATCAAAGTCAAATTATAAATGAGCTTCCACCAATGGCGAGCACTCCTAAACCTTTTCAAAGTGTCCACTTGGACCAAGCGCTAATTAGGACCAAGGAGTCGGGCTGACACCAAAAAAAGGGCTCTGCATCGTAAATGCTACAAGTCTGGGTGTCGAAGGTATCTTAGATACTCAAAAGAGACACACCCTGGTGTACTCCCAGAAAAACAAGTGCAGACGACTCCAAATCTCTTGACGGACACATTGGTCAACAATTTAAAAATTTTATATGTGTTGAGTAAAAAGGCACTCGAGAGGCCCCTTGTTCCAATGTGAGGGTGAGAAAAATATACACAATCCCATCACCTCCATCTTCTGGCCGTCCATCAACATTTCAAATCTGACAAACTAATGAGACGGCTGACTGAAGCAAGAATAGACTTATTCCCTAGTATTGAGGATTAGGTCTAGAGGAGAGTCTTTGGGACTGGAACTTTGAGTGATGCATCGACTCGGCTCTCATGAAATGCAGTACACTAAATGTCATATCCTTATATTATATGTACAAAAAGAGAGTTTGATAATCAGAGAAGTTGGATTCCTTCTGACTAAGGCTTGGATAAACCCGGAATCTTAGGATCACTTAGGTAAAGGGTCTTCGAAAGATCAAGCCTTGAATTTTTTCACGTGCACTGTCAGGAATTAATCCGACTCCTTCATTCTTTAGATGCTCGAGGAAGAGCATGGTTTAAGTATAGGGGTATGATGAATCTCGTATTCATCATGCTAAAAGCCGCAAATTAAACCCCCTGCTTAATCAATCCAATAAAAATCACCTTTAATTCCTTGTTTTTATAATGTATTATATTGTGTATAAATTACCATTAATTTATTGTATTTAATATCCTTTATTTTTCTTGTAATTATTTTATCCTAAAAAACCCCTAAAAATTAGGTAGAATAATTGTCCATAATTTACTGACCATTAAAAACATTAAAAAATACAAAAACATCTCAAAACCACAAAATCGGTAGTTTTATCCCCCTAAAAATACCCCCAAAAATACATTTTATACAAATGACCTCTTTTGGCTTTTTGACCAACATGAGAATTGTAGATCTTGTCGAGACGAGCAACTTTCATGTTTTGACTTTTTCCTAATTCGACCTCTAACTATTTCTTTTGTAATTTTCTTTGTATTTTTATTTGATTTTCTCTGATTGGGCCACGTGGCGCTCTCTGGAGCCGCCACGCGGCCCGCTTCTTCTCGCGCCACCCGGCGCCTTCCTGGGCCGCCGGATCTCCCCATGATCGCCTCCATCCCCGCCGTCCAACCCCACCTCGCTCACAGCCGTACGATCTAACCCCAGATCAAATCTGAGCCGCACACTAGCGCCTAAACACCAGCCCTCTGATCTTCTTCCTATCCCACGGCCATCCTCGCGCCACGTCACCCTATCTCCATAGCCGCCCGATCTCACTTGAATCCAACAGATCTCCACCCTACACGACATCCCTTTAACCCTCGCCGCTAGATCCCCCCATCATTCGATCTCAGCCATTCCCTTGCACTCCAATCGCCACCGTTCGATCAGATCCTTGGATCTGATCTTGGTCGTCCGCCTGCGCCTGTATCCTGGCCATTGGATCGCAAGATCCAATGGCTCACCATCATCGTCCTCCTCCGTAATCCCCCTCCCACCAGCGGTTTCACCTGGCGAGCCCTTAACCCTTTCCATTTTTGGAAGGATCCTCTCGCATCCCTTCCTCGTCGTAATGCCACCAGCACCTAGCCCGTTCATCCGCTTTCCTCGCGCCACCATCCACTCCCCTCACCGTTACCCCCTCTCCATTAACACCCCGTTCAAAAATGCTCCGTATCACCGTAACCCCCGACCACCTCCACCTATTTAAGCCCTCCTCCGTCAACCGAGACCCTCGTCCACCATTCTTGGATCTTCCCCTAGCCTCCTCCACCCCTCCGATGACAGCGGAGGGGCGGAACGTTGAGGTGACGACGAGGTTGATTTGGTGTCGACCCACAGCGCCTCCGCCGCGTATCGGTGACCTTCGGGCACCTCCGAGCTCCCTGCCAAGGCCGGGCAGGCCAGGGCGATGACCCAGAGCTCCACCGGAGCTCAATCACAGGCTACCTCCTCCGCCAACTCCTCGCTCCAGCGAGGAGATTTTTTATTCCTATTTTTCTCTAATTCCCCTCCGCCGATAGCCACCTTCACCCTAATCTGACACCCCAACCAGCTTCGCAACGCCACCCTCGTCTTCGCCGACCATCCTTTCCCTTCTCTAGACCCCCAACCGCTCCAACCCACCTCCTCCTCCATCTCGCCGGAGGAGGAGCATTGGCCTCCACCTCCGATCACCCCAAGGCTACTCACTCACCATTCACCTTGCACCCACTCGCACAAGCTTCGGCTAAAGCTAACCCCTGCAGGTACCCTGACTGGCCGGAGTTTGCGTCGGAGCGCCTTCAAGAAAATCTCCTCCGGCGAAGCTCCACTGATCTCCCCTTTCGACTAGCGTCGGAGCTTCGCAGTACCGCCAGGTCCTCCGTCGGACCTCCATCAAGCTTCTTCGACCCTTCAGAACAGCCGTTGAGCACAGAGGAGCTACACGCGGGTCGCCGGAGCCCCGCCTCCTCCGGCGATCTGCGGAGGAGATGAAGTTACAGGTGCCGTCCGATCAGCTGGATCGGATGGCTATGATGAAGCCACGCGGGCATACCGAGCCTCCATGCCAAACCTACAGGCTCGGGTTCATCCGAGCCTCGCGCCATACCACCAGATGCTGCCTCGTGGACCGAAGCTGAGGGTCCCTCCCAAGCCTGGCCCCTCACGTGCACCGCACGTGAGGGCATGGATATTTTGCAGAAAAAGACCCGGAAGTTTCAAGTATTTTCATTTTGGTCCCCAGGCACGTGCCTCGCGTGCGTGCTTTTGTATTTTACAGGGAAGGCCCTTCGACTTTTTGAAATTACAAAAAGGCCCCCGCGCATGTGGAATAATTGCATCCAGGCCCAAACATATTTTGGTAATTACATTTAGGTCCTTTCAGGGACCTAAATGTAATATTTATCCTTTATTTTCTTGCATTTTTATTACAATTATGCCCCTACATTGTTTTCTTCATATCTTGAGCATCGTAGGTCCAAATTGCATGATTTTAGTGTTCTTTTGATCCTTGTTTTGTTCTCTACATCTTATCATATTTAATTTTCTCATCCAACATCATATTAAATGAAGTGAATTTTTGTGTTAGATGATGACTCTGCTCTACTAATGCTTGCTATGATTGGCTGACCGTTTTTAATGATGGATTAAATTGACTCTGATTTCTATTCCTATTATATTGCTCATATTCTTAGGGTATAATTGTAACCTTGTATTTAGCATACATGTTCTCTTGCATATTTGCTCATGCATCACTTTATAATTGCATAAAAACCGATAAAAATTTGCATGCATCTTTGTTTCGCCGTGTGAAAAGTACATTGCATCATGAGGACCTGAACTGAAATTAACTCACTCTGTGCTTCATGAATCGAAATTCAATAAACGTATTAAGCAGCCGTGTCCCTGTGTTCGACCTTGGTACACTTGCCAAGTATAAATATTCCACGACATTCAAAGTTCGTGGTTTTTGCTGAACCATATTCGCCTCCTGTACTACATCATTATTTCTCAATATTATAGAGGCGAATTCGAAGTTCATCAATAGCATAGGTTTATAAATTCCTGTTTTGCATCCTGCATGGAGAGAGCTGGGAAGCACTGTAAGTCTTCTATCCGAGCATTCATCATTTAGGCACTAAGGTGAGATTTCCAC
Source organism: Ottelia alismoides (assembly GCA_037367405.1). NCBI lineage: Eukaryota > Viridiplantae > Streptophyta > Magnoliopsida > Alismatales > Hydrocharitaceae > Ottelia > Ottelia alismoides. Next base: position 116,619 of record JAZKJV010011636.1, read on the forward strand.
CTTAGTGCCAACTTGCATTGGCTTTTCCGACCCTCTTCCTCTATTTTTGGATCAATTAGGAATCAAAGAAAAATACAAAAACGTTAGGCGCTTGTATTGAATTGACTCAAAGCAAGTGATAACACCAAAAAAAATTAAAAAAAGGACTGCTAAAGAAAACTTGACCTAAATAAAATTGGCTAATTGGACACATTGCTTGGGGTGAGCAAGGCCCTCATTTGTATTCAGGTTGCATGGGAAGGTCTCCTTCCAAGTGAGAGAGAGGCTTCGTAAGGATTAGAGCCCAAAACCCAGTCTGTGGCTGCCTTGTGTATTGCCTGGATTTTCGAAGTATTGGTGCTCCTATCATACGTAGACGAGTAGGGATTGGTCACCATCGATGACTCTCTATTGTGTAGAGCATCGACCTTGTCCAAAGTATCGAGCCTAGGCCACGCCTTCACGGGGGTGTATGTCTCATCGTCTTGCGTCCGAGTAGGTTCTTGCACGCTCACGAGTGATTTCGTTGCGAGCGAGATCCAAAGTATCGGTTTCACCTATCGGCTTCCTCCCTCTATTTCTTTGGCTGAGTAGGGATCCAGGAAGGGTTACAAGAACATCAAAAAGTGCAGACTACAGGTTATACAGGAGGAGGACAAGTACGGGATACTTTTCTAGCAGTACTCTCTCTTATAGGTGTAGCGCTCTAAGGACTCGTTCAAAAACTAATTGCCTGAATTCAATCTAAAAACTACAAAGATAATAGCCGATCCTTTACGGCTTCACGAGTTAAGTTGGTGAACCCCTTGTATTGTGTTTGATTGACTAGTTAATTTTAGGTTAAGATCAAAAACACTGCACAATTGTGCACAATTTTGCCCTCACCTTCTTCATTTCTCACTCTTGCTCTTCTCAATAATCACGATGATGGGAAGGAGATCTCTTAGGCCGTCTCTGACGGCACGTCACACTCCTCCTTGTTCATCTAGGACGGCTTCGAGGGGTCTAGACCCACTCTTCGAACCTGAGTTCACTTCCACCCTGTTCCCCCTCGACCATCCTTCTTCCTCCATCAGTCCAGTAGTTTCAGAGTTTAGTGCAACACAGAGCTCAGAACATTTGACGGCACCTAAGATGGGTTCTTTTGCCTTTTCAGAGAATCCAGAAATGGCAGACAGAGGAGAACACCTAGATGAGAAGGAACACCCTCCATTTTTATATGATCAAGCTGCCATCAACAATTCACTCTTAGCCTCCCTGGAGACCACACCGAGACAAATCAGAGACCAGGGAGTATTCATGGGTGATATCATGAGAGAGTTGGCGCAAATGCGAGAGGGTAGAGATGACAGACCTGAGGGAGGTGGTGGAGACATACCAGAAGCCACAGACGGAGGAGGAGATCCCAACCAGGAGAGGCCACCACAGATGACCATGAGGCAGTTGCACAACCCAGCCGCAACCCTCACTCACCTATGGATCCAGCTTCCTCCCATCGTCGGGAATTTCGAGCTTCGCCCGCATACCATTCAGTTATTGCCCAAGTTTCATGGGCTAGCCACCGAGGAACCTCATCTCCATCTGCAGGAGTTCAAGATGATTTGCAGCATTGTCCATGACAGATTCATGGATGAGGACACGATCAAAATGATTGCCTTCCCATTCTCCTTAGCCGACAGAGCATCCTACTGGCTGAAACACCTTGGGAGGTACGTCACATCTTGGGCACAACTCCGAACCGCATACTTGAACAAGTATTATCCTCTCGGCCGGACGAACGCAGCACGAGCTATGATCAACAATTTCACAATGATCCTGAATGAACAATTCTAAGAGGCTTAGGATCGCTTCAGAGAGCTCATTGACTGGTGTCCACATCATGAGATATCAAAGCCCAACTTGGTTCAGAGTTTCTTCTGTGGGCTAACACCGGAGCTGTAGGGGCTTGTAAATTCCTCTTGTGGTGGGTCCTACTTTTCCAAGGGTGAAGACGACGTTTGGGCCATCTATGAAGGGATGGCAGAAAACTCTACAGTCATGGCCCAAGCTAGAGTCTACACACATCAAAAGCCCCCCAAGGAGCAGGAACATTTCAGAGGATCGCCCGCATCGATGCTGGTACCCACACTCCGTCGGCAACCGCAGCTTAAGCCGAATCCGTAGCAGCCGACATGGGAATAATTAGTGAGAAGTTGGATCGCCTCGAGATCCTCGAGAAGAAGCAGAGTCAGAGTCTTGCCCAGATGAACCTTATTACGAAGAACATGAGTGACCTGAAGATGCATATTCTTTGCATCCAGGAGGCACAGATGTCTACTCAGTAGCCTCCCTGGTCACGAGTAATCCCAGCAGTAGCAGCTCCACCCAGCCCTCTGCCTCACACCGCCAGGTCAACCACATCCAGGCAAAGCCGGTCCACCAGCTACAGTATTACCCATCGCAGCTACCATCTCAGGACACTCAGATGGTGGTCTATCAACCTGATCATCCACTGACAGTTCTACCTCCACCATCCTTCGAGCAGGAGCCATTGATGGAAGTCAATGGGATATGGTATGACCGGTACCCACAGCCAGTCGGAATTCGACGTGATCATCCCGGATTCCGCTGGACCACCGGAAGGACCTCTTCCCAATAGCAACCTCCAGCTCAGAGCCATCAGAACAACCAGCAACACCAGCAGCAAACCCAGTATGCCCACCAGCAGTACCATCATGGTCCTCATCCCGCCTATCAGGGACAACAGTAGAGGCAGCGTCGGCAGCCTCACCAGACATACTCCCAGCCATCCCAGCATTATTCGCAGCAACAACCTCATTTCTAGCAGGGGAACTGATAAACACAAAATTCAAGAGAGTCTAAATTGGTGTCTCACACAAGAAGGAGACAACCGTCGCTGTGGCGACTCTCAAATGAATCCTGTATTTAATCAACAATTAACTCACACTAAAGATCAACAATTAGAAATAAATGTGGAGTTAAAATTTATTTTTAACTCTGCACAAAAGATGTATAGGACAAGTATGCAGAGAGTTCGAACACAGGGAGCAAACCGGGTAATTCAAATAAATATGTGTGAGTGTGTGTGAGTGATGTCTACACTATGCAAGCAAATAAGTTTTGTGGGTTTTAAATTTTAATTTTTTTTATTTTTTTAAATTTTTAATTTGTATTTTGATTTTTAATTTTCTGATTTTTATAATTTATATTATATATTTTTTTCTTTCAATATTGGAAAACATAAACAAGGTAATAAAAAGGGTGATAAACTATTTATAAAGATGTGCAAAAATAGCCAAAAATCCAGAAATAAAATGTTTTTGGTATTTTTATGATTTTATACTGTTTTTGTGATTTTTGAGTATTTTTCAAACTAATTTTGATATTTTTAAATAATGAAATAAACTAAAACAGTGAAAAGGCTACTGGCTGGAGGTAAAATGGGAATTAAAAATATCAGATAGCCACAAAATTTTTCCACCTATTTTTCAAATAAAGATAATGAAAACATGAGACTACAGGACTTGAGTTTACAATTTTTGGAGTTTTCTACAATTTTTGAGATTTTTTTGAAGTTTTAAGTATTTTTGAATTTTTAAGGTTTTTCTTTTGAGATTTTTAGTGATTTTTGGACTGACACTAAAATAGGTTAAAATAGACAGTAGGGATTTTTTTGGAATTTTTCAAGGTATTTTTATTTTTTTGGTATTTTCTAAGCTAGACAGTAAATAAAAAACATGTTTTTTACATTTAATAAATATTAAAATGCAATAAAATCAAAAACTAAAATTATGGCGTGGAAGAACAAGCACACAGGAGCTTAAGTTCAAATTTTTAGATTTTTTCGTGTTAAAATGATGCTCCAATTAAATAGATAAAGCAAGCACAAATTAAAGGACTCACAGGGACTATATCGCAAATAGACACAACTCCAGGGGCACGATTGCAATTTTCACACAAAAATTACACTGCATAAAACATGTTCTGGACAAAAAACCAATACCCAAAGCCGCAAGGGCTTGACTGCAAAATGCCCACCCACGCGCGTGCAATGCACGCGCCTGGGGAGGACTAGATAACAATTATACAAAAAATGGGGGGCTGGATTGCAAAACGGCCACAAAGTTTATAACTGAAATGGAAAGTTTCTGAGCTAAACTTAAATAACACAACACCCGGGGGCCCTCCTGCAAAATCGCCAAGGCGCGCGTGACGAGCACGCGCCTGGCGAAGGACCTAGGTGCGTTAATCACAAACTCAAGGGGGTGGTGCATAAATATTGCAAAAGTTATACAAAGCAACTAAAAAATTTTAGCAGTTATAACAAAATGCAAAAACGCTCAGGGAGCTTTGGCAAAATTACCCAGAGCTAACGAATCGGACGACGGAGAGATGTGAGCGACGCGTGGCGCATCCGATGGCGGGTCGCAACGAGCAATCGAACGGCGGAGAGGATTCACTTGTAACACGTGGCGGCCTCGCAGCTCACGATACCGTTTCGCCACAGATGACCGAGATTAGCTGGGCCTTGGATGATCTGACGGCCGGAGGCGATCACGATCCGACGGCTGCTGAAGGATCTGGATCTGCTGGTCAATCGGACGGCGGCGGGCACGACTGGAAGAACAGGAGGAACCCTCGCCGGAGCGAGTTTCCAACGTGGAGAACGCCCGCCTCCGATAGCCGCCGGAGCTTCAAAAAGGTCGGCAAGCTTCCTGGAACACCCTTCTGGCGTTTGGCGGCCCCAAAATGGCGTGAGAATCGCCAGCTAGCCGCCGCGACGAGGGAGAACGTGGAGGGCTCCAGGAACCTTGGCCTTCACAAAAACGAACCCGGATGGGGTTCTCGCGAGCCTCCAGTTCCTGCAGGGGTTAGCACAACACACAAAGAAAAGAACTGGGGGCCTTATGGGTGATGGCGAATGGGCGGTCAGCGGTGGTTGGAGCGGAGATGAAGGTGGCCGGAGATGGCTCCGGCCAACTATCGACTTGGCGAATCGATAAGTGAACGAGATAGATAAGAAGGTCGCGAAGAAGCTTTGACTATAAGGAATAAAGTGGAAGTGAAGAATGAAGGGGAAGAACGGCCTCAAGCCCAGGAAAGGCGAGGAAAGATGTACCTCAACGGGGTGGCCAGAGGTCGATTTGAACACGCCCAAGTCTTGCTGATCCACCGCCTTGACGAGGGATTCGCGGAGCTGTCACCTCCAGGAGACTCTAGCGAGGTCAAGGGGGTGGAAACTTGGATGGAATGCGGTTCAAAATCAAAATGGAAGCATGGGGGTTGGTTTTCAAAGGTTGACGAGGGGGTCCAAAGAACGAGGCGCGCAAGGCGGTGCAGCGATCCAAAAGCCAAACTAAACATAGGGCGAGTATCCTGGATAATCGAGCAACAAATTTGCAGAAGAAATCATCATGAAAAAGTGAAAGCCTTGGCCTCGAAAAAAGGGTGGAAACGGGTCAAAACTAGCTTCTGACATGGGCTGCAGGTGCAGGTCAGATAGTTGACCTGGGTCAACTATCCGAGACCCCTGGTTGGTCCACGTGGACCAACCAGGAAAAATCTGGAAAACAATGCTTTCAAAAATCAATTTAAAATATTAAATGTTAGTATTTTATTTAGGTTATTAAATAAAAAATGTTTATAATTTTATATAGTATTTTATTCCGATTTTTATTTATTTTTATGAGGTCTATTTTTACAAGCTCACTTTTTAGCCCTTTATAGGTATAATACCTATATATTTTAGCCTTTATTTTTATTCTGTGTATTTTAGTGTTATCTATATTTATTTCTTATTTTATTAAATTTATAGAATACTTTTATACATGTAAATATATTTTTATTTTATTTTTTCTGAAGTGTTTTGTATATTTAATAAAATACAAGTAAGTAATGTATATGTATGTACATAGGTCTAATACCTAGGTCTTGTGTATACAAATGTTTTTATTTTGAATTCTCCTTGTATTTTTATTCTGATTTTAATATACATATAAATTATAAATAATGTTTATGAAATTATAAAAATATAAAAATACAAAAATAATGGATAAATAATAAATTGATTATTTTAATATGTACAAGTATACAATAGGGGTCCAAAACTCAACTTTCAAACCGTAGCTCCGCCAAATGCGAGACCACCGCTATTAAATAGCTTATTTTATTCTATATACAATTAAAGGTGAGTATGCTGCATTTGGAGTTTTCATTTGTGAGATACGGGTCTGGGAAGTTGGGATTCTGGAATTTTATTCAGTATGCTGCATTTGGAGTTTTCGTTTGTGAGATACGGGTCTGGGAAGTTGGGATTCTGGAATTTTATTCAGACCATAACCTTTTATTTGTGCATTATTTTTCTGTGAAATCAATTTTGTATTTTTCTTTATTAAATTATCTACAACTTTCATATACAAAGTTTTTTTATTTGAGGTATAAAAAGTGGAACCAAAAATAGGTCCCAAAATGAATAAAGAATGAATCAAATAATATAGGTATTTGACCCTTATCTCCCCCTACTTTATTCCTTGTCGACCTAGTCATCGAGATGCCTAGGTCTCGGGGTTTCGGGTCATAAAATATTTACAATATTTTATTCTTTTTCTTTTCTTTTATTTATTCTATAATTTTGGCTTTAATTACAGTATTTTATACACTAATTACAGGTACATGCATGGATGCTAATATGATGAAATTAATGCTATTTACAGGCATTTACTAGGGTTTTTGAGGCCAAAATGATAGAATAAAGATGATCAAATGTGGATTCATCAGGAACACTTTCGGTTCTCAAGCACCGGCCTTTGAGAATCCAGCACTCGATGACCTCGCCCGCCTTATTTCTGACCAGCAGACATCATTCCAACGGAAAATGGATGAGTTCCGGTAGGAGATGAGGGATATCATCAAGGGCAAAGCCGCCATACCTTCATAGATCGAGCCTAATCCGAACAATCTGAAAAGGAAGTCTGAGCAGGTACAGTTTACAGAGGATACCTCTCCTAGTGATTATTTGAGTAACATGTCTTCTTTGTATGATGTTGATTTCGTGACTACTAGGAGCGGTAGGATGTCAGTCGGCGATGCCTCGTCTGAGCGACAACCACACGATAAACCAGGAGCGCTAGATGAGCAGAGTAGCGGTGCTGATGCCGCTGATGATGTTGATGACGATGGTGCTGATGCCACCAAAAATGGAGATCCAGATGACGTTACTAAGGCCGTCATGATACCTGATGCAGACGGTGGTACTAAAGCCACCATTTTTTATGCAGAACTAGAGCGCGGTGCTGATGCCGCGAAGTCAGATGCCGTTGGTGGTACTGAAGCCACCACTTCCATTTCTGTTGAGCTTCCACCTGTAGTGTTGCCACCTTTTGTATCTCAGGACCGTGGTAACAAAAAGGACAAAAAATGAATAAAGGAAAGGCTTCTATATCTACGTCGAGTCCATATGTGTTGCATGATGATAATTGTAAGGATTCCATTCCTTCATAGGCACATGAACCTATTCTTAGTCCTCCATCTGAGGAGGCCCCTAACATCCCATTCCCTGAAGCACTCCGCTTGGTGAAGGGGAACAAAAGAGAAAATAAAAAAAGGACTCAACAGGTAGAGTTCAGCAACCAGATGATCGATAGATTCCAGATCCAGCTGACTCTACAGGAGGCACTTGAGCACATCCCCCTCTTCCTAAAGAACGTGAGAGAGAAGACTACAATCCGTAGGAAGAGGAGGAACCACAGAGATCAGATCCATGTGCTCACTCATTCTACTTTTTGCACCATTCAGAACCGATTGCCAGTCAAAAGACCTGATGCAGGAGCTCCCTATGTCAGATGCGAGATTCAAGAGCAGCGGTTCGATCGTACTTTATTAGACAGCGGATCTTTGATCAACCTCCTTCCGGCAGCCTTACTCGACTGATTCGAGTTTGGTCCTCTTATTCGGAGTAGGACGGTCCTTTAGTTTGCTGATAGGTTGACTAAGAGGCCAAAGGGGTTGTTAAGAGACATGGTAGTTACCATTCAGGGCCTGAAATTTCCCGTGGACTTTGTTGTATTGGACATGGAGATCCCTAAATCGATAACAGATGCCCCAATCATACTTGGACGTCCATTCTTGGCAACTGCCAAGGCGGTGACCGATCATGATAGTGGGAAGGTGTGCTTTCGTGTAGAGGGCAAACGCATACAAATAGAGACGATCGAGGAGACCAGAGCGAGAGAATCAGCATGCTCAGAGCAGTCCAGTGATATCGAGCAGATGATAGAGGCTGAGCGAGACATCCACCAGGAGTGTGATTTTGTGATGACAGACGATGAATCCATCTGGACAGATCCGGTAGCACAGACTCTTGCCTTGCCAGCAGATTCACTCTATTTACAGCTTATGGCAGTTGAGAGCCTGGAGAGCACACCCCTAGACGAGGGTACCTTTGAGGCTGATAGTTGTGGGATGAATGGTGATTCAGAGTTTCAGTCTTGTTAGTCTAGTTCAGATCCCTCAGATTCAGACATTGATTGGGATGATTTTGATGAGTATTTGCCTTGTCTGATTCCTTCTGAGCCGACAGCCATGACAGAGTGCGAGCCAGTACAGTTCATAGATGATTCAACAGGGCCCCCTTCGTCAGATTCTCATGCGCAATGAGAGTTCTCACATGCAGACCTGGTAGCCTTCACACAGACATATCAGAAGCCAGATTTGCCACCTCCCAGTTGTCCATAATTGAAACCCTTGCTGCAGTCGCTGAAGTATAGATTCCTTACGGGTGAGCCAGATATGCACCTAGTCATTATCTCAGCAGGATTGACTGGAGAACAAGAATCTCGTCTGATGGAGGTTCTTGAAAGAAACCGCAAGGCGATATGATGGAGTATAACTTATCTCCAGGAGTTTAGTCCGGCTCTGTGCTCCCACCACATCTATTTTGAGGAGGACGCTAGACCTTCGCGTGAGTTCCAGCGATGGCTGAAACCGAATCTTCAAGATGTGGTCATGATAGAAATATCGAAGTGGTGGAGCGTCGATTTTATCTACCCCATCTCCGACTCCAAGTGGGTTAGTCCATTACATGTGGTACCCAAGAAGACATGTATCACTACAGTTGTGAGTGAGTCTGGAGAGGAGATAGATACCTGGGTACCCACTTCTTGGAGGGTCTGTGTGGACTACAGACAATTGAATCAGGCCACCAAGAAGGATCATTTCCTGTTGCCATTCACTGATCAGATTATCGAGAGGCTAGCTGGGAAGAGTCACTATTGTTTTCTTGACGGGTACTCCGGTTACAATCAAGTGGCCATTGCGCCTGAAGACCAGGAGAAAATGACATTCACCTGTCCGTTTGGGACTTATGCTTTCATACGGATGCCCTTTGATCTATGTAACGCCCTCGCGACATTCCAAAGGTGCATGTTGTCCATTTTCTCGGACATGGTGGGTGCTGTCTAGAGGTCTTCATGGATGACTTCTCAGTTTATGGCGATGGGTTTGATGCTTGTCTTGACTACCTAGATCGTGTGCTTCAGCGCTGCATAGAGGTCAATCTTGTCTTGTCTTGGGAGAAGAGTCACTTTATGGTGACTCAAGGGACGATCCTTGGTTATATCTTCTCCAACATGGGCATGGAGGTCGATCCGGCCAAGGTGGATATCATTAGAAAACTTAACCCACCGTCCAATCTGCGTCAATTGCGGTCTTTTCTGGGGCATGTCGGTTTCTACCGGTGGTTTATTCAGGAATTCAGCCGTATTGCCCGACCGCTTACTGATTTGCTGACAAAAGACACCGAGTTCCTTGTAAATGATAAGTGTCTTACGTCTTTTGAGACTCTCAATAATATGGTTGTCACGGCTCCTGTTCTTCAGCTACCCGATTGGTCTCTTCCATTCGAGATCATGACGGATGCTTCTGATTTTGCCGTAGGGGCTGTGCTTGGACAGAGGAGGGATGGATTGTTGTACGCCATTCACTACGCCAGCCAGACTTTGGATGCCGCTCAGCGGAATTATACTATGATAGAGAAGGAGATGCTGGCCGTAGTCTTTGCTTTGGATAAGTATCGATCATATATCACTACAAGAAAGATGAGAACAGGCGACGGTCAACATCCGTCGCTAACGATAAGTTGACCGTCCCCATTGATCAAAGGGGACGGTCATAAGACCGTCTCTAAAGGTCCCGTCGCATTTGGTATACGCGACGGTATTAGTAACCGTCCCCAATACCCGCACATAGGGGACGGTCAAGACCGTCCCTACAAGTCAGCCACAGGGGACGGTCGTGACCGTCCCTTAAAGTGTTTTATTGGGGACGGTCATGACCGTCCCTTAAAGTCTGTCAGGGGAGACGGTCCTGACCGTCCCAAATGATAAAAACTGAAGACGGTAAGTACGAAGGGGACGGTCACATTGACCGTCCCCTTTGTTAATCTGCTAACAAAAAAATTTCCATTGGCCCCTATTTGATCCTCTTTTTCCCCTGTTACAAAAAATCTGTATACATAATATAAATTACAATCACCAGACAAAAAAATGCAATCCACATTCATAAAAAACTCGTCCAACAACACATGCATTGAAACTACTACAGTATCCTACAATAATTGTTCAAAATAGTTATACAATATACTAAAGTATCCTACAAACTAAGTAAGCTATCCTAGTCGTCGTCCTCATCCTCGTCATCGTCGTCGTCCTCGTCGTCATCAGCATCATCTTCTTCTTTGCCGTCATCGTCGTCGCCTAGCCTCACAGCGGCATTATCATCAACTGTTGGGTGGCTAGTCGACGCTCCACCTTGATGTGCCTGCATGAATGCATTGAAAATCGCCATTTGTTGGCGCAAATCCTGAATCTCCATATTCATGCTAGACACCTGACTCTCTAGTTCCCTCTCCCTTTGTGTCTTCTGAGAGGTCGAGCCGGTCCCTACTCCATACCAATTCCGTATGGTGGCGCCACGACCACCACAACGGACGCGTCCCTGATGCTCTGGACCGGTCGCCTGGAGGAAGGCCGCATCAGCAGTAAGAGGTGGATGACTCGTTCCGGAGTGGTCTACAGAGCCAGTGGTTGTGAGCCTCACCATCTCCTCCTACAAATTTATTTAAGTAATTAAGTTCGGATTCATTTAATTTGTAAAAAAGATGCAAATATGTTACGAATAACTTACATGAATTGGACCATAGGCAGGATCCACCCAATGAACTTCCCCGCCCACATCGCGGCTCTTAGACCTCTCGAAGACTTCCATTCGACTGGGCACTCGCTCGTTCTCCACTTCCTAATGGCAAAAGATTAGTAAACTTACGATACTATTTTAATACATATATAATGGTTACAATTTTAACACTAATCATAAAGTAGATTACTTACGAAGTCATCCTTGAGTTGATTTGTGTTTCTTCTCCCCATTCTATGGGTAGACTTGAAACCTTTCCTCCGATTTTCATTGTGTTATTATAGATAACAAGTTTTCTACCGTAAATCATAATGAAGCACCACAAGTCTCTCATTCATCTCTAGCCTCAAAAAGTCCGGTCTTGGCTCACCCCTCCTCTGTGCTCAACACACTTGAGCTTAGGAGAAAGCGCTTTGCGGGGCTCGCTGTGGCACAAAGGCTAACAGATAAATCTATGGTATACCCAAATCATTATCCCTAACCTATTGTATACACAACCTAGGGAGAAAACCTAAGCATATCATCAAGCAAACCTAGGGGAATCAAGCAAACCTAAGCATTATCCCTAACCTATTGTATACACAACATAGGCTTATCATCAAAAAAATTAATAACTACGGGAATCAAGCAAACCTAAGCATATCATCAAGCAAACCTAGACAAATCATATCTATTATATACTAAACATATCAAGCAAACCTAAGCATATAATCAAAACAACTAAATCCAATGGAGAAAAACAACTCTAACAAGATTATCAAGTAAAATAAACAAGAATAAAAGCAAAGGAGTGTTTATAGTTACCGGAAATGAAGATTAACGAGGTTGGAAAGCAAGGAGGAGCCAGAGGCGACGCCGGGGCGGAGAGGGCGACCTTGGGGCGGCGGCTTGCAAATGTGAGAATGGGGATGAAAACGCAGGTCGAAGGGGTTTTTTTCGATCTGACCAATGGGGACGGTCGTAATAACCGTCCCCTATGGTGACGATCGGCGACGGTTGATGAATCCACATTTCATCATCTTTATTCTATCATTTTGGCACCAAAAACCCTAGCAAATGCCTGTAAATAGCATTAAAACCAGCATCTTAGCATTCATGCATGTGCATCTCAACAGTGTGTAAATTACTGTAATTAAGGCCAAAATTATAGAATAAATAAAGAAAAGAAAAAGAATAAAATATTGTAAATATTTTATGACCAGAAACCCCCGAGACCTAGGCATCTTGATGAATAGGTCGACAAGGAATCAAGTAGGGGAAGATAAGGTCAGAATCACAGAGAAAATACCTATACAATCTATTCATTCTTTATTTATTTTTGGACCTATTTTTGGTTCCACTTTTTGTAAATCAAATAAAGAAACCTTGTACATGAAAGTTGTAGATAATTTCATAAAGAAAAGGACAAAATTGATTTCACAGAAAAAGAAGGTACAGATAAAAAGATATGGTCTGAATAAGAATCCAAAAGCCCAACTTCCCAGACCCGTATCTCACAAACGACAACTCCAAATGCAGTGTACTCACCTTTAATTGTATATAGAATAAAATAATCTATCCAATGGTGGTGGTTTCGCAGTTGGCGGAGCTACGGTCTGAAAGTTGACTTTTGGACCCTTATTGTACACTTGTACTGAATAAAATATTCAATTTATTCTTTATTCATTATTTATTCATTTTCATATTTTTATAATTTTGTAAATATTACTTATACTATATATGTGCGTTAAAATTGAAATAAAATGTAAAGGAAAATAGAAAATAAAATAATTATATATATTCAATACATAGGTATACTGTATATACTTATACCTGTATAGAATACATTTGTATTTTATTAAATATACAAAACATCTCATAAAAATAAAATAAAAATATACTTATGCATATAAAAGTATGTTATAATTTTATAAAATACTAAATAAAAATAATAAGATTAAAAATTCATAAAATAAAATAAAATATCAAAAGAACATAGGTATTATACCTATATAGGGTTACAAAGGTGACTTGTAAAAATATATGTCATAAAAATAAATAAAAATCAGAATAAAATACTACATAAAATTTTGAACATCTTTTATTTTATAACTTTTATTTAATTCGGCCATTTACTATTTTTAATTGAATTAATAAATGATTTTTACAGGGTTTTTCCTGGTTGGTCCACGTGGACCAACCAGGTGCAAACCCTAGTTGACCTCGGTCAACTAGGTGGCCTACCACCCTGTACCCTCTGACAGCCCTATCTTTGACCCAACTTCTCCATTTTTTCGAGGAGCGGACTTGCACCATTTCGATTTGATTCCTTCTGCAAAATCCCTCCTCGTTCATCCCTCTATCCCGCCAAGTGATTACATGGGGGCGTGGATCGCTGAATCACCCCAGAAATCTCGATCTTTGGAGCTTCTCAGCCACTGAGTCAACCAAATAAAACCGCCCCTCCATTTTCAAATCAAATTTGAGCCCCCTTGGTCCACCCCTCTCCGCCTCTCTTGTGCTCCAATCGCTCGCCGGAGGTGACAGCTTCGCCGCGAGCCTTTCAGCCAGGGCGTCTGAGGTCGAGGGAGCCTCCACCACCTCCGCCAAGTGCCGGCGTCGAGGTACCCCTTTTTCCTCTGGCTCCGGCCATCGAGGGCCTCCACCCGTGTTTTTTTTTTATTGCATTTTCTTCCTGGTAGCTTAGGCTTTAAAAACCCCCAAAAAAATTCCAAGATCCATCGCTTAAATCGCTCAATCAAGCACCTTGGCCGGAGCGCACCTCCGGCCGTGCATCTCCATTTCGATTCGACCATCCCCAAGGGCATTCGAGGGTCCAGGCATTTTGCCCTGGACCCCTTGACTTTGTTTGCAGGTCCAAGCCACTTCACGAGCGCCTGGAGGCGAGTTTTGGAGCTCGCCGGAGCAGCAGCAGCCTCCCAGCTCCGCCCGCTGCCCGAGAGCACCACGGGCTTCCCCGTGGATTTTGAACGCCCCCAGGAGATAGAGGACCGTCCCAGGAGCCTCCACGGTCATTTTGAAGCACATTCGTCACCGGCGGAGGGAGATTGAGGACGGGGAAGCTCGCCTTCGCCGGCGTTCTTCCCAGTTCTTGCAACCCTCTTCCCAGCCGTCCGATCGAGGAGGAGCTCCAGATTGAGCAGCGGCCGTTGGATCTTCCTCGGCCTCGACCGTCAGATCACCTCAGGAGGATCTAATCTCGGCCGCTGATCCTCGAAGCGTCATCGGCCGTCCAGAGCTTGCCACGTGGATAAGTGAAGCGCGCCCAGCCGTTGGATCGTCTCCCGTCGTCCCAGCCGTTGGATGTGTGCCACGCGTCCTCATCAGAGCCCCGGAGCGAGGGTATTTTGCATCCCAACCCTCGCGATTTTTGTATTTATTTATTAGTCTATAAACTTTCGTCTGTAGTTTAAATATTTTGTAAAATTTGCAAGGAGACCCCTAGGTTTTCTTTATTTGCAGTTAGGACCCTCGCCACGTCACCTCACGTGACCAGTTCACGTGAGGTGTGGGCATTTTGCAGAGGTATCCTTGGTCTTTTGTTTATTTCGTTTTAGTTCAAAAACTTTAGTATCACGTGTAATATTTCTGGGTATTTTGCAAGTAGGCCCCAAGGTTTTGTTTTATTGCACTTCAGTCCCTCCCAGGCGCGTGCAAGTCACGCGCCCTGGTGGGTAATTTGTAGGCGAGCCCTTGCGGGTTTTGTAATTGCTTTTTGGTTCCAAAACTTGAATAGATAGTGTAATATATTGTGGAAAATTGCATGCTAGCCCCTGGATGTTTTGAATATTGCATTTCTACCCCTGCCAGGCCTGTTTAATGTTTGGATGCTTGTTGTATTTATTTGATTGATCATTTCAAGCCCAAAAATTCTACAAAAATAGGGTTAAGCTTCTGTTGTCCTATATTTTGACGCCCTATTTTTAGTTTTCAATTTTACCACTTTTCATTATTTATAAAAAATCAAAAACATGTCTTTTTCCTACTGTCTAGCTTAGAAAATACCAAAAAAATAGTAAAACACCTCTAAAAATTCCAAAAAAATCACGTAGTGTCTATTTTATTATCTTTTAGTGTCAGTCCAAAAATCATTAAAAATCTCAAAACAAAAACACTAAAAATTTAAAAACACTCAAAAACTTCAAAAAAATATAAAAAATAGTAGAAAAACCCAAAAATAGAAAACTCAGCTTCTGTTTCTTCCTTATTTTGTTACTTTTATTAGAAAAATAGTGTGAAATACTTTTGCTACTGGTTGCTATTTTTAACTTGCATTTTTGTCACAGCCAGCCCTTATTTCCACTGTTTGCCTTATTTCAGCTTTTAAAAATACCAAAAACATCTTGAAAAATCCCCAAAAATCTCAAAAACAGTAAAAAACCCTAAAAATACCAAAAACATTTATTTTCTGAATTTTTGAGTAATTTTGTGCATTTTTGTAACTATTTTACTTTGCATTGTATTATATTTCCTTTAGTTTCCAATATCGAAAAAAAAGAAAATACAAAAATATAAAATATAAAATATAAAAATCAGAAAATCAAAAAATTAAAATACAAAATTAAAAATTAAATAAAAAAATTTAAAATTTAAAAACCCACAAAAATTTATTTGCTTGCTTGCTTAGTGTAAACACTCACACACTCACACACTTAGCTCTTGCTAGGACTACACTGCTTGCTCCCTGTGTTCGAACTCTCTGCATACTTGCCCTTTACATCATTTGTGCAGAGTTAAAAATAAATTTTAACTCACACCTGTTTTTCATTGCTTGATTTGCTTGTGGGTTATTTGTTGATTAAACCAGGATTTTGTAGTGGTTAAGACACCGACTGTTGACTCGCCTTGTGAGTCAATATAACCGCACTCGATCCTGCGTTTATCAAATGGCGCCGTTGCCGGGGAGCAACAGCTTGTAGTTCATTTTTATTTGTTTGTGTGTTTGTTTACCATAGCATTATCCCTCTCTTACATTTTGATATATATCTTGATTGAACTATCTAACCATCTCTTTTGTCTTCTTGCGAGGGACCGCGGAGCGAGGCGGGTGGCTTAGGTGACCCGACGCAACCTTGGGACGTGGAGCCGGCTTTTCTTGAGCCAAGCCGGCAGGAGAGAGCAAGGAGAGTGAGAGAGAGGCTTAGATTAGTTTTTATTTTATTTGTGAGAGAGTGATATTCAATTAATTTGTAATAACACAGGACTTATACTTGGACTTAGACATTCGGGCCTAATTTCCGGGTGTTTGTTCACCCGGGGGCTCACCGCAGTTTTGCCGCGTTTTTACCGCTTGTCATTTTCCGGTTTTGTGTTTATTTTCCATTTTCTTTTGTGGAATGAGCTCTTAGATCTAGGTCTGCTTGATCGATTAGAATAGGTCCAAACACCTAATAATCTTTGCATGTTCCTATAGATACGTTTTGGACTTAGACTAATTTAAACAGTTAGCCAGTAATTCCCAAATCCACGCGCCGCGAGCTCACACCCGAACAAGCGCTTTCTCCTACTCCAAATGTGTTGGGCAGAGGAGGGGTGAGCCAAGACCGGACACTCGGATTAGGAGTTACTAGTTGACTTGTGGTGCTTCACGCTAGCAGTTGCCTGTTCTAGGACGCTTTCCGCCTGCATATCGTCATATAGATTAGGTTTAAATATTCTGCTTTGCATCCCGCATGGAGAGAGCTGGGATTCGCTGTAAGTCCTCTTACTTTGCACGCATCATCTAGGCACCAAGGTGAGATTTCCACCTTGGTGCCGACTTGCACGGCTTTTCCGACTCTATTCTCCCTCTGTTTTTGGACAAAGTAGGATAAAGGAAAAAATACAAAAACGTTAGGCGCTTGCTTGAATTGACTCAAACGAAGCGATAACACCAAAAAAATTAAAAAAGGGACTGCTAAAGAAAACTTGACCAAAATAAAAACGGTAATTGGATTCATTGCTTGGGGAGAGTAACACCCTCACTTGTTTTCAGGTTGCATAGGAAGGTTTCCTTCCCAGTGAGGTGAGCGCTTCGTAAGGATTAGAGCCCAAAACCCAACTTGTGGCTGCCTTGTGTATCGCCTGGATTTCCGAAGTATTGGCGCTACTATCGTACGTAGTCGAGTAGGACTTGGTCGCCATTGGTGACTCTCTGTTGTGAGAGCGCCGACCCTGTCCGAAGTACCGAGCCTAGGCCACGCCTTCACGGGTGTGTCTGTCTCACCGGCTGCGTCCGAGTAGGACCTTGTACGCTCACGGGTGATTCCGTTGCGAGCGAGGTCCGAAGTATCGGTTTCGCCTATCGGCTTCCTCCCTCTTTTCTTTGGCTGAGTAGGGATCCAGGAAGGGTTACAAGGACCTCAAAAAGCGCAAGTTACAGGATACACAGGAGGAGGACAAGTACGGGGATACTCTCCTGGCAGTACTCTCTCTCCTATAGGCGTAGCGCTCTAAGGACTCGTGAAAAGATAATTGCCTGAAGAACAAGCTAAAAATTGACAAGATAAAAGCCGAACCTTTACGGCTTCATGAGTTGAGTTGGTGAATCTACCCTTGTTTTGCGTCTGATTGCTAGATTTATTAAGGTCAAGATCAAAAACACCGCACACTTGTGCACAATTTTGTTGCATCTCATTTTCTTTTCTCTTGCATTATCCCCACTCTTCTTCAATAATCAAGATGATGGGACGGAGGTCTCTTAGGCCGACCTTGTCGGCACCGCTATCCAGCACTCCTCCTTATTCATCTAGGAACAACTCGGAGAGTCCGCTCTCCGAGCCTGAGTTCACATCCACCCTGTTCCCCCT
The DNA here is from genome assembly GCA_037367405.1 of Ottelia alismoides. Lineage (NCBI taxonomy): Eukaryota > Viridiplantae > Streptophyta > Magnoliopsida > Alismatales > Hydrocharitaceae > Ottelia > Ottelia alismoides. The sequence goes on from JAZKJV010011636.1 coordinate 134,576, forward strand.
CGACCACCCTTCCCATTCACCTTCCCTCAGTCCAATTATTTCAGAGTACAGTGAATCACAGAATTCAGCTCATTCATCAGCACCTGAAATGGCCTCGTTTGCATTTTCAGAGAATCAAGCAATGGCAGATAGAGGCGAGCACCCAGATGACCACGAGCATCCTCCATTCATAATAGACCAGGTGGCCATCAACAATTCATTGCTAGCATCCATGGAGACCATGCAGAGACAGATCAGGGACCAGGGTGCATTCATGGGTGATCTCATGAGGGAGTTAGCTCAGATGAGAGAGCACAGAGCTGGAGGAGGCGGTGGCGGAGAAGGAGGAGGACCCAATGCAGGGGGAGGTGACCCAGACGGTGAGCGACCGCCACAGACCATAATGAGGGAATTGCACAACCCAGCTTCATCCCTCACTCACCGGTGGATCAGACTCCCACCAATCCTTGGAGACTTCGAGCTTCGGCACAACACTATTCAGATGCTACCCAAATTCCATGGGCTGCCGACCGAAGAGCCACACCTCCACCTCCAAGAGTTCGAGATGATCTGCAGCACAATCCATGATCGGTTGTTGACCGAGGACACTATCAGGATGATCGCCTTTCCATTCTCATTGGTTGACAGAGACGCCTACTGGCTCAAACACCTGGGGCGATTCATCGACACGTGGGCAGATCTCCGGTCCGCATTCTTGAAGAAATACTATCCTCTCGGCAGGACAAATGCAGCCAGAGCTATGATCAACAACTTTGTGATGATCCCAAATGAACAGTTCCACGAAGCATGGGATCGATTCAGAGAGCTCATAGACCGGTGTCCACATCACGACATTTCTAAGCCCAATCTGGTGCAGAGTTTCTTCTGTGGGCTGACACCGGAGCTGCAGGGGCTTGTGAACGCCTCTTGCGGTGGATCATATTTCTCCAAGGGAGAGGACGACGTCTGGGCCATCTACGAAGGCATGGCAGAGAATTCCACAGTGATGACCCAGGCTCGTGTCTATACACAGCAGAAGCCCCCGCAAGGAGCGGGATCATTTCAGAGGATCGCACGCATCGATGCCGGTCCTAGCACAACGTCGGCAGCCGCAGCCCAAGCCGAATCAGCCGCAGCCGACATGGGAATCATCAGTGAAAAGCTGGATCGCATGGAGATCCTTGAAAAGAAGCAGAACCAAGGTCTAGCCCAGATGGACCTTCTGACCAAGACAATGAGTGACCTAAAAACCCAGATCCTATGCATTCAGGAGGCACAGGCCCATTCACAACAGCCTCCCAGGTCACAGGTTGCTTCCAGCAGCAACAATCCCAACCAGGCATCCACCTCGTACCGCCAGGTGAACCACATCCAGGCGGAGCCGGTTCCATTGTTGCAGTACCATCCAGAGCCACAGCCATCTCAGGAGACTCAGATGGTGGTGTATCAGCAGGAGCAACCACTGGCAGTTCTCCCTCCACCTTCCTTTGAGCAGGAACCGTTGATGGAAGTCAACGGGATATGGTATGACCGATACCCTCAGCCCGCAATCCGTAGGGACCACCCCGGATTCCGTTGGGGTAATGGTGCTTCCTCATCCCAACAGCATCCTCCTGCTCACGGACAGCAGAGCAGCCAGCCTCAACAACACCAGCAGCAACCCCAGTACAACCAGCCCCAACAATACCACAATGGTCCTCGTCCCGCCTATCAAGGACAGCAGTGGAGGCAGCGTCAGCCGCCTCAGCAATCTTATGCCCAACCCCCCCCTCAGTACCAGCAACAATATCAGCAGCAGCAGCCCCATTTCCAGCAGGGACAGACGTCCGGTTCTCAGGGTCCAGCCTTTGAGAACCCTGCACTCGATGATCTTGCCCGCTTGCTATCTGAACAGCGAGCATCCTTCAGGCAAGAAATGGATGAGTTCCGACAGGAAATGCGGGAATTCATCAAAGGCAAGGCCGCCATACCAGCTCAGATCGAACCAAACCCTAATAATTACAAAAGGAAATCTGAGCAGGTAGAGTTTACAGAGGACACCTCTCCTAGTGATCATTTGAGTGACATGTCTTATTCCTATTATGATGCTGATTTTGTTACTACTAGGAGCGGTAGGATGCCAGCCGGCGGCGCCTCTTCTGAGCGACAGCCAAATGCAGAATCAGGAGCGCCAGAGGAGCAGAGGAGCGGTGCTGATGCCGCGACAGATGATGTTGAAGACGGTGGTGCTGATGCCACCAATGATGGAGCCCAGGATGACGGTGCTGATGCCGTCGTGATACCAGATGCAGACGGTGGTACTGAAGCCACCATTTCGGGAGATGAACCAGAGCGCGGTGCTGATGCCGTAAAGACCGGTGCTAGTGGTGGTGCTGAGGCCACCACATCTAGTCCTGTTGAGCCAACTTCTGTGACTTCACCACATTTTGTATCTAGAGATTGTGGGAAGAGAGACAAAAACAACAAAAATATGAATAAAGGAAAGGTTTCTGTTCAAATTGCGGATCCATATGTGTTGAATGATGATTTTTGTATGGATTCTCCACCTTCACAGGCACAGGAACCGATTCCTAGGCCCCCATCTGAGGAGGCTCCTAGCATCCCCTTTCCCGAGGCACTCCGCCGAGCGAAGGGGAATAAAAAAGAAAATCCTAAAAAGAACCAACAGGTAGAGTTCGGCAATGAGATGATTGACAGATTCCATATCTAGCTGACTCTACGAGAAGCGTTTGAGCATATCCCCTTCTTCAAGAAGAATCTGAAAGAAACAACTACTGTCCGAAGAAGGAAGAGGCACAGAGATCAAATCCATATGCTCACGCATAACACTTGCTGCGCCATTCAGAACACATTGCCAGCCAAGCGACCAGACGCAGGAGCTCCCTATGTCAGATGCGAGATTCAGGAGCAGCAGTTTGATCGTACTCTATTAGACAGCGGCTCTTCAATTAATCTCCTTCCGGCAGCCTTACTCAAGCAGTTCGAGTTTGGCCCTCTTCTTCGAAGCAGAACCGTCCTTCAGTTTGCTGATAGGACGATTAAGAGGCCGAAGGGGTTGTTGAAAGACGTGGTCGTTACCATTCAGGGCCTGAAATTCCCCGTGGACTTTGTTGTGTTGGACATGGAGATCCCGGAGTCGGTAACTGATGCCCCCATCATTCTCGGACGTCCATTCTTGGCCACAGCCAAGGCGGTGACCGACCATGATAGTGGAAAGGTATGCTTTCGCGTCGAGGGCGAAACCATACAAATAGAGACGATCGAAGAAATCAGAGCCAGAGAGGCGGAATGCTCAGAGCAGTCCAGCGAAGCAGAGCAGCTGACAGAGGAAGAGCTAGACATCCACCAGGTTTGTGATTTCAAGATGACTGATGATGAATCCAACTGGAAAGACCCTGTAGCACCGACCCTCGCCTTGCCTACAGATTCACTGTATCTCAAGCTCATGGCAGTCGAGAGCCGGGAGAGCGCATTCCTGGATGAGGATATTTCTGAGGCTGACAGTGTTGTGATAAGTGGTGCAGATGAGTTTCATTCTTGCTCATCTTCTTCTGATCCCTCGGATTCAGACATTGACTGGGATGACTTTGATGATTATTTGCCTTGTCTGATTCCTTCTGAGCCAGCAGCCATGACAGAGTGCGAGCCAGTGCAGTGTATTGATGATTCAGCAGGCCGCCCTTCGTCAGACACTCATGCTGAGCGAGAGTTCTCCCATGCAGACTTGGTTGCGTTTACACAGACTTATCAGAAGCCAGATCTGCCACCTCCCAGTTGTCCTGAAAGAAAACCTCTGCCGCAGTCTATGAAGTACAGATTCCTTGCTGGAGAGCCAGAAATGCACCCAGTCATCATCTCAGCAGATTTGACTGGAGAACAAGAATCTCGTCTGATGGAGGTTCTTGAAAGAAACCGCAAGGCAATCGGTTGGAGTATAGCTGATCTCCAGGGGCTGAGCCCGAAGCTGTGCTCCCACCACATCTATCTCGAGGATGACGCTAAGCCGTCGCGTGAGTTCCAACGACGGCTGAATCCGAATCTTCGAGACGTAGTCATGAAAGAAATTTCCAAGTGGTGGAGCGCTGATTTCATCTATCCCATCTTCGACTCTAAATGGGTTAGTCCACTCCATGTGGTACCTAAGAAGACGGGTATCACTACAGTTGTAAATGAGTCTGGAGAGGAGATCGCTACCAGAGTACCAACTTCTTGGAGGGTCTGTGTGGACTACAGACGATTGAATGAGGCCACCAAGAAGGATCACTTCCCGCTACCATTTATTGATCAGATTATCGAGCGGTTAGCTGGGAAGAGCCATTACTGTTTTCTTGATGGGTACTCTGGATATAATCAAGTGGCCATTGCGCCCGAAGACCAGGAGAAAATGACATTCACCTGTCCGTTTGGGACCTATGCTTTCAGACGGATGCCCTTTGGTCTATGTAACGCTCCGGCGACATTCCAAAGGTGCATGTTGTCCATCTTCTCGGATATGGTGGGTGACTGTTTAGAGGTCTTCATGGATGACTTCTCGGTCTATGGCGACGGGTTTGATGCTTGTCTTGACTGCCTAGACCGTGTGCTGAAGCGCTGCATAGAGGTCAATCTTGTCTTATCCTGGGAGAAGAGTCATTTCATGATGACTCAAGGGACGGTCCTTGGTCATATCGTCTCCAACAGGGGCATGGAGGTCGATCCGGCTAAGGTGGACATCATCAGAAAACTCAACCCACCGTCCAATCTGCGTCAGTTACGGTCTTTTCTGGGGCATGTCGGTTTCTACCGACGGTTTATTCAGGACTTCAGTCGAATTGCCCGACCGTTAACTGACTTGCTGACCAAAGACACCGAGTTTATTGTCAATGATAAGTGTCTTGAATCATTTGAGACTCTCAAAAACATGGTTGTCTCAGCTCCTGTCCTTCAGCCACCCGATTGGTCTCTCCCATTCGAGATCATGACGGATGCTTCAGATTTTGCCGTTGGGGCTGTGCTTGGACAGAGGAGGGATGGTTTACCGTTTGCCATTCACTACGCCAGCCGGACTTTGGATGCCGCTCAGCGGAATTACACTGTGACTGAAAAAGAGATGCTGGCCGTAGTTTTTGCTCTTGACAAGTATCGATCATATATTCTTGGATCTAGAGTAACAATATACACAGATCACACCGCCATCCGGTATTTAATGGCTAAGAAGGATGCCAAAGCACGTCTCACCAGATGGATCCTTCTACTCCAGGAATTTGATATTGAAATTAAGGACAAGCCTGGAGTCAAGAATGTGGTGGCGGATCATCTCTCCAGGTTGGAGAATCTTGAGGAATCTGAGCCCAGCGCACCTATCTCAGAGACGTTTCCAGATGAGGCGATCTTGGCTGTCACCTCACTCCCATGGTATGCTGACCTTGTAAACTATCTTGTTGCCAAGACAGTCCCTCAGGGTTGGCCCAGGCAGAAACTTGAGACCTTCCTAGCTAAGGCCAAGTTTTATCATTGGGAGGATCCCGTCCTTTATCATGAAGGAGGGGATAGTATCTGGAGGAGGTGCATTCCTCAAGAAGAGCAGCATAGCGTCCTCACATACTGCCACAAGCTTGAGGCAGGAGGACATCATTCAGGAAAAAGGACAGCACAGAAGGTGCTTCAATCCGGCCTATGGTGGTCTACTCTCTTCAAGGATTCTGATGAGTTCGTGAAGAGATGTACTGACTGTCAGAAAATGGGAACCTGCGGACAGAGAGACATGATGCCCATGCAACCCATTCACTTCTGTGAGGTTTTTGACGCATGGGGGATTGATTTCATGGGCCCATTTCCTAAGAGTCAGGGATTCGAGCATATTTTGCTCGCTGTGGACTATGTCAGCCGATGGGTTGAGGCCATCCCCGCCCGAGCCGCAGATGCTAAAACCGTATGCAAATTTTTGAGGAAAAATATCATTTCACGGTTCGGAGTACCTAGAGTTTTGATTTCTGACGGGGGGTCTCATTTCATCAATGACAAAGTCAGGGCCCTTGCAGACGAGTTCGGCATTGACCATCGGGTTGCCACTCCTTATCACCCTCAGACTAATGGTCTTGCCGAAGTATCGAATAGGGAGATAAAGACTATCTTGCAGAAAGTTGTCCGCCCAGACCGAAAAGATTGGTCGCAACTTTTGGACTCGGTCCTGTGGGCCTATCGGACATCTTTCAAGAATCCATTAGGGACATCTCCCTTCCGTCTCGTTTATGGCAAGCCGTGCCATTTGCCAGTGGAGATCAAGCACAAATCTTTTTGGGCAGTTACTGAGTTGCTTCTAGATCCAGAAAGTATAGGAGACCAAAGAAGAGCTGAATTGGCAGCCCTGGAGGAGTTGAGAGATACAGCCTTCTCCAACAGCCTACAGTACAAAGAGAAAGTGAAGACATGGCATGATTCGCATATCAGCCATAAACAGTTTGAGCCAGATCAGAGAGTATGGTTGTTCGATTCCAGGCTGAAGTTATTTCCAGGGAAATTGCAGAGCAAGTGGAAAGGACCGTATGTGGTCAGGAAGGTACATGACAATGGCAGCATCGACATATCCGAACCGTCATCTTCCGCTCCTTCCGCGTCAATGGTCAACGCTTGAAACTATATCTTGATCATGATCCACCGACCATTGACGTTGCCCCCATTCTTCTGGTATGAGATGTGTCTTTTGACTCTCATCATCTACATCTCATACATGGTGATCAATGCTCTTTTCCGCTGTACAGATCCATCTGTTTATATCACTCTATTGTCTGCTGATTTATTTTCTTCTTTTCTTCTTTTCTTCTTTTCCTTTTCTATTTTCTGTATCTATCAAAAAGGTGCCGCCCTTGTAGACAGTTTTCCATACTTAGGACGTACTTTGTCCTAAGTATAGGGGGGTTGGCACCCCGAGTTTTTCTATTCTTTTCGGTCCTCTCCATTGTCTCCTCTTCTTGTCTATACTTAGGGATATTTTACCCTAAGTATAGGGGGAGACAATCTGAGTACGATCTGTCCATTCCCACCCTTGACCCTCCCTGCTTTGTGAACAGTCTGCTATACTTAGGATTATTCGATCCTAAGTATAGGGGGGACGGTCAACTTCTGATTCATTGATTCATCCATTCATTCTTTAGACTTGTCTATACTTAGTACGAGTTATGTCTTCTCTTTTCTCTCCGATCTATGAGGACATAGCTCAAGCTAAGTATAGGGGGGTCGTATATACTACGTATATACTTTAGCCATAACTCGTACTTTCGTATTTTCCTAATAATATGGCTACTAATTCTTTAAAATTCATTAAAAATCCTTAATAAAAAGATGTGGTTATTCCTCACTTTCTTTTTGTATTTACTGATTAATAAATCAGGTGAAAATGTTTTTTGCAAAATGTTTGAAAAATAGTTTGAAAATCTTTGTGAACATCTATTGAAAACTATTTTGAAAATATTTTGTTACATGTTTTCAACCTGTGTAAAAAGGTGTGGTTTGTAAAATTTATGTTCTTTGTGTGAAATAAAATGTTTGAAAAATGATTTGCAAATGGTTTGAAAAATGGTTGCAAAAATATTTGAAAAACCTATATATACTGTTTTGAAAACCGATTGCAAAATGATTTTCAAATGAGTGTACATGTTTGTAAAAATGTTTGTAAAAATTATTTTGGACTATAGTCTTCAAAAATTGTTTGAAAAACCTTGTGTCAAATAAGTTTGAGGAATACTAACATCACACCAAAATCCACTAACTATATATAGATGTATAAAATTGATCAATTACCCTGTAAATTCTTAAAATCCACTTCTTGTATATATAAAGAAGCACTCCCGTGTACATATTTTCACCTAGTTGTGAGCCAAAATCTTTTTGTTTTCAAAAATTCCCAAAAACATTTGCAAAATTAAAATCCAAAAACATCTGAAAAATCTTTTTGAAAAATACAAAAAAAAATTGCATCTGCATATGCATCATCATCATCTTTTCAAAAATCCATAAAAAGTTCAAAATCTTTGAAAATTGCATCACAAAAATATTTTCTGCATTACATTGCATAGCATTAGCATTTTTCGGATTGAGTTTGATAGTTGAACAAGTCTAAGTAAAATCCGGAGATTGGAGCTTGATTGGACCTTAAAATCTACCTAATAACAGGAACCTTATAGGAACTGGGTTTGAGGTACTTCAGGTCTAGTTGACTTAATTCTTTGAGGATCACGGGACTTGGTTCAATGGATTCTTGACTGCCTAAGTAGAGTATTTCGGAGCACACGCACGACTCTTGTTGATAATGACCTAACTTGGACACCTGCACCTTTCACATAGCTCTCCACGGATGAGGTGGTGAGGAGGCAGTTTCCTTTGGCTTGGGGTAGCATATGAGGGTAGTACTTCTAGGCGGAACCTCTCTTCTTCTTATAGTGAAGGAAGTGCACCTCAACTTGGTCTAGTGGTGATGAAGTCTAAAGACAGAAGCCGTGGGTTGCAATAAAGCTTCAAAAGAGGGATAGTCTACTGGCTCAAGAGGAAAATTTCTTGTATATGCTGCTCATGTAGATATGTTGTACAGATGCAATTGAAAAAAAAAATGCAAAAAGAACTCCAAAAAAGTGGTGGGTCGGATTGAAAATTTAATAATCCCACCGGAGTATGTATATAGTTCAATGAAGCAAAAGCTTATGGTATCCATGTTACATCTCATGAAGCTAGCAGCGGGAGACTCAACTACACTGGCTGAGCTTCCAAAAGTCTATACTTCTTCCCCCTCTTCTTGAGCCGGTTGCACTTGAACTTAGAAGGGAATACCCCGCTTCTCGAGGAAAGAGTTGCTAGACTGAGGCATTAGAGTTACCAGGTTGGGGGAGGTTGTTTCTTTGTCACTTCTGAGGTGGGGAGCTACATATCACTTACACTGTACGAGTCAGACTCATAGTCGTAAGAGTTTGCGTATGAGTTGAAGTATTTCTGACCTGGCTATTGAGGAGACTTGGACAGAGTTTTGGGATTCTCAAGGACTGTTGGATTTCAAACTTGGTTCTCATTAAGGTTCCGACCGCACTAAATTTCCAAAGGTCCGACTTAAGCTCCAAACTTCGATTTTGCAAAGACAAGTTCGATAATTAAACTTAATCTAATGTTCTTCTTTTTCTTTTCTTTCTTTTCTCTTTTTGCACTTATTGCATAAGTGTTTGCTAGGGACTAGCAAAGGTAAAGTATAGGGGGATGATGAATCCACATTTCATCATCTTTATTCTATCATTTTGGCACCAAAAACCCTAGCAAATGCCTGTAAATAGCATTAAAACCAGCATCTTAGCATTCATGCATGTGCATCTCAACAGTGTGTAAATTACTGTAATTAAGGCCAAAATTATAGAATAAATAAAGAAAAGAAAAAGAATAAAATATTGTAAATATTTTATGACCAGAAACCCCCGAGACCTAGGCATCTTGATGAATAGGTCGACAAGGAATCAAGTAGGGGGAGATAAGGTCAGAATCACAGAGAAAATACCTATACAATCTATTCATTCTTTATTTATTTTTGGACCTATTTTTGGTTCCACTTTTTGTACATCAAATAAAGAAACCTTGTACATGAAAGTTGTAGATAATTTCATAAAGAAAAGGACAAAATTGATTTCACAGAAAAAGAAGGTACAGATAAAAAGATATGGTCTGAATAAGAATCCAAAAGCCCAACTTCCCAGACCCGTATCTCACAAACGACAACTCCAAATGCAGTGTACTCACCTTTAATTGTATATAGAATAAAATAATCTATCCAATGGTGGTGGTTTCGCAGTTGGCGGAGCTACGGTCTGAAAGTTGACTTTTGGACCCTTATTGTACACTTGTACTGAATAAAATATTCAATTTATTCTTTATTCATTATTTATTCATTTTCATATTTTTATAATTTTGTAAATATTACTTATACTATATATGTGCGTTAAAATTGAAATAAAATGTAAAGGAAAATAGAAAATAAAATAATTATATATATTCAATACATAGGTATACTGTATATACTTATACCTGTATAGAATACATTTGTATTTTATTAAATATACAAAACATCTCATAAAAATAAAATAAAAATATACTTATGCATATAAAAGTATGTTATAATTTTATAAAATACTAAATAAAAATAATAAGATTAAAAATTCATAAAATAAAATAAAATATCAAAAGAACATAGGTATTATACCTATATAGGGTTACAAAGGTGACTTGTAAAAATATATGTCATAAAAATAAATAAAAATCAGAATAAAATACTACATAAAATTTTGAACATCTTTTATTTTATAACTTTTATTTAATTCGGCCATTTACTATTTTTAATTGAATTAATAAATGATTTTTACAGGGTTTTTCCTGGTTGGTCCACGTGGACCAACCAGGTGCAAACCCTAGTTGACCTCGGTCAACTAGGTGGCCTACCACCCTGTACCCTCTGACAGCCCTATCTTTGACCCAACTTCTCCATTTTTTCGAGGAGCGGACTTGCACCATTTCGATTTGATTCCTTCTGCAAAATCCCTCCTCGTTCATCCCTCTATCCCGCCAAGTGATTACATGGGGGCGTGGATCGCTGAATCACCCCAGAAATCTCGATCTTTGGAGCTTCTCAGCCACTGAGTCAACCAAATAAAACCGCCCCTCCATTTTCAAATCAAATTTGAGCCCCCTTGGTCCACCCCTCTCCGCCTCTCTTGTGCTCCAATCGCTCGCCGGAGGTGACAGCTTCGCCGCGAGCCTTTCAGCCAGGGCGTCTGAGGTCGAGGGAGCCTCCACCACCTCCGCCAAGTGCCGGCGTCGAGGTACCCCTTTTTCCTCTGGCTCCGGCCATCGAGGGCCTCCACCCGTGTTTTTTTTTATTGCATTTTCTTCCTGGTAGCTTAGGCTTTAAAAACCCCCAAAAAAATTCCAAGATCCATCGCTTAAATCGCTCAATCAAGCACCTTGGCCGGAGCGCACCTCCGGCCGTGCATCTCCATTTCGATTCGACCATCCCCAAGGGCATTCGAGGGTCCAGGCATTTTTCCCTGGACCCCTTGACTTTGTTTGCAGGTCCAAGCCACTTCACGAGCGCCTGGAGGCGAGTTTTGGAGCTCGCCGGAGCAGCAGCAGCCTCCCAGCTCCGCCCGCTGCCCGAGAGCACCACGGGCTTCCCCGTGGATTTTGAACGCCCCCAGGAGATAGAGGACCGTCCCAGGAGCCTCCACGGTCATTTTGAAGCACATTCGTCACCGGCGGAGGGAGATTGAGGACGGGGAAGCTCGCCTTCGCCGGCGTTCTTCCCAGTTCTTGCAACCCTCTTCCCAGCCGTCCGATCGAGGAGGAGCTCCAGATTGAGCAGCGGCCGTTGGATCTTCCTCGGCCTCGACCGTCAGATCACCTCAGGAGGATCTAATCTCGGCCGTTGATCCTCGAAGCGTCATCGGCCGTCCAGAGCTTGCCACGTGGATAAGTGAAGCGCGCCCAGCCGTTGGATCGTCTCCCGTCGTCCCAGCCGTTGGATGTGTGCCACGCGTCCTCATCAGAGCCCCGGAGCGAGGGTATTTTGCATCCCAACCCTCGCGATTTTTGTATTTATTTATTAGTCTATAAACTTTCGTCTGTAGTTTAAATATTTTGTAAAATTTGCAAGGAGACCCCTAGGTTTTCTTTATTTGCAGTTAGGACCCTCGCCACGTCACCTCACGTGACCAGTTCACGTGAGGTGTGGGCATTTTGCAGAGGTATCCTTGGTCTTTTGTTTATTTCGTTTTAGTTCAAAAACTTTAGTATCACGTGTAATATTTCTGGGTATTTTGCAAGTAGGCCCCAAGGTTTTGTTTTATTGCACTTCAGTCCCTCCCAGGCGCGTGCAAGTCACGCGCCCTGGTGGGTAATTTGTAGGCGAGCCCTTGCGGGTTTTGTAATTGCTTTTTGGTTCCAAAACTTGAATAGATAGTGTAATATATTGTGGAAAATTGCATGCTAGCCCCTGGATGTTTTGAATATTGCATTTCTACCCCTGCCAGGCCTGTTTAATGTTTGGATGCTTGTTGTATTTATTTGATTGATCATTTCAAGCCCAAAAATTCTACAAAAATAGGGTTAAGCTTCTGTTGTCCTATATTTTGACGCCCTATTTTTAGTTTTCAATTTTACCACTTTTCATTATTTATAAAAAATCAAAAACATGTCTTTTTCCTACTGTCTAGCTTAGAAAATACCAAAAAAATAGTAAAACACCTCTAAAAATTCCAAAAAAATCACGTAGTGTCTATTTTATTATCTTTTAGTGTCAGTCCAAAAATCATTAAAAATCTCAAAACAAAAACACTAAAAATTTAAAAACACTCAAAAACTTCAAAAAAATATAAAAAATAGTAGAAAACCCAAAAATAGCAAACTCAGCTTCTGTTTCTTCCTTATTTTGTTACTTTTATTAGAAAAATAGTGTGAAATACTTTTGCTACTGGTTGCTATTTTTAACTTGCATTTTTGTCACAGCCAGCCCTTATTTCCACTGTTTGCCTTATTTCAGCTTTTAAAAATACCAAAAACATCTTGAAAAATCCCCAAAAATCTCAAAAACAGTAAAAAAACCCTAAAAATACCAAAAACATTTATTTTCTGAATTTTTGAGTAATTTTGTGCATTTTTGTAACTATTTTACTTTGCATTGTATTATATTTCCTTTAGTTTCCAATATCGAAAAAAAAAAGAAAATACAAAAATATAAAATATAAAATATAAAAATCAAAAAATCAAAAAATTAAAATACAAAATTAAAAATTAAATAAAAAAAAAATTTAAAATTTAAAAACCCACAAAAATTTATTTGCTTGCTTGCTTAGTGTAAACACTCACACACTCACACACTTAGCTCTTGCTAGGACTACACTGCTTGCTCCCTGTGTTCGAACTCTCTGCATACTTGCCCTTTACATCATTTGTGCAGAGTTAAAAATAAATTTTAACTCACACCTGTTTTTCATTGCTTGATTTGCTTGTGGGTTATTTGTTGATTAAACCAGGATTTTGTAGTGGTTAAGACACCGACTGTTGACTCGCCTTGTGAGTCAATATAACCGCACTCGATCCTGCGTTTATCAACGGTTCACTAAAGACCGTCACTTTTGGCCAAAACAGAGGGGACGGTCAATCAAAACTGTCCCCTCTGGTCGACCACTTTGCACCATTCGTCAGAGGCGACGCCAACAGAAGACTTATAGGGACGGTCAGAACCATCCCCCAAGCCCTTAGAGGCAGAGGGGACGGTCACTATAACCGTCCCCTCTGTTCTGCCACTTTGCACCATTCGTCAGAGGCGACGCCAACAGAAGACTTATAGGGACGGTCAGAACCGTCCCCAAAGCCCTTCAAGAGGCAGAGGGGACGGTCACAATAACCGTCCCCTCTGTTCGGCCACTTTGCATCAATCGTCAGAGGCGACGCCAACAGAAGACTTATAGGGGCGGTTCGAACCGTCCCCAAAGCCCTTCAAGAGGCAGAGGGGACGATCACTATAACCGTCCCCTCCGGTCGACCACTTTGCACCATTCGTCAGAGGCGACGCCAACAGAAGACTTATAGGGACGGTCAGAACCGTCCCCAAAGACCTTCAAGAGGCAGAGGGGACGGTCACTAATGACCGTCCCCTTTGAGTTAATACAAAAGGGACGATAGCCACATACAGTCTCTTATTATGTGGTTATTGGGGACGGTTGTTGGATGACCGTCCCTAAAAAGAGGCATTAGGGACGGTCATTCCAAGACCGTCGCTAGTTGTCGTCCCTAAATGGGGCAATTCCTGTAGTGTATTCTCGGATCTAGAGTGACTATCTTTACAGATCACACCGCCATCCGGTATCTCATGGCCAAGAAGGATGCCAAAGCTCGCCTTACTAGATGGATCCTTCTACTCCAGGAGTTTGATATTGAGATTAAGGATAAGCGTGGAGTTAAGAATGTGGTGGCGGATCACCTCTCCTGCTTAGAGAACCTTGAGGAATCTGAGCCCAATGCACTTATTACAGAGACATTTCCAGATGAGGCGATTTTAGCTATCGTCTCTCTCCCATGGTATGCCGACGTTGTAAACTATCTTGTCGCCAAGACGGTTCCACAGGGGTGGTCTAGGCAGAAACTTGAGATCTTCCTAGCGATGGCCAAGTTTTACCATTGGGAGGATCCCGTCCTTTATCATGAAGGATGGGATAGCATCTGGAGAAGGTGCATTCCCCAAGAAGAGCAGCATAGCGTCCTCACCTACTGCCACAAGCTTGAGGCAGGAGGACATCATTCTGGGAGACGGACAACACAGAAGGTGCTCCAATCCGGCCTTTGGTGGCCTACTCTCTTCAAGGATTCAGACGAATTCGTGAAGAGATGTACTGACTGTCAGAAGATGGGTACTTGTGGACAGAGAGACGTGATGCCCTTGCAGCCCATTCACTTTTGTGAGGTTTTTGATGCATGGGGGATTGATTTCATGGGCCTATTTCCTAAGAGTCAGGGGTTTGAGTACATTTTGCTCGCTGTGGATTATGTAAGTCGATGGGTTGAGGCCATCCCCGCCCGAGCCACAGATGCTAAAACCGTGTGCCGATTTTTGAGGAAAAATATCATTTCACAGTTCGAGGTACCTAGAGTTCTGATTTCAGACGGGGGGTCTCATTTCATTAATGACAAAGTTAGGGCCCTTGCAGAAGAGTTCGGCATTGACCATCGTGTTGCCATGCCGTATCATCCTCAGACTAATGGTCTGGCCAAAGTATCGAATAGGGAGATCAAGACTATCTTACAGAAGGTTGTCTGCCCAGACCAAAAGGATTGGTCACAGCTTTTGGACTCGGTCTTGTGGGCCTATCAGACTTCTTTCAAGACTCTATTAGGGACATCTCCCTTTCGTCTCGTCTATGGCAAGCCGTGCCATCTGCCAGTGGAAATAAAGCACAAGTCACTTTGGGTAGTTACTAAGTTATTATTGGATCTCGAGAGTATAAGAGAGCAGAGGAAAGCAGAGTTGGCAGCCCTGGAGCAGTTGAGAGATACAACCTTTTCGAGCAGCCTACAGTATAAGGAAAAAGTGAACATGGCACGATTCTCATATCAGCCATAAGCAGTTTGAGCCCGATTAACGCGTATGGTTGTTTGATTCCATGCTGAAGTTATTTCCAGGGAAATCACAGAGTAAGTGGAAAGGTCCGTATGTGGTCAGGAAGGTACATGACAATGGTAGCATTGATATATCCGAGCTGTCATCTTCCTCTACCTTTCGTGTCAACGGTCAACGCCTGAAGCTATACCTAGACCATGATCCGCCGACCGTTCTTCTGGTATGAGATGTGTTCTTCGACTCAGATCATTTGCACCTCATACATGGTTATCAACTCCATTCTTTGTTGTATAGATCCATCTGTCCATATCACTCATTTATTCTTCCATCTGTTGATATCTTTTCTTCTTTTCTTCTATTCTTTTTTTCCTTTTCTATCTTCTGTATCTATCAAAAAGGTGTCTCCCCTTTTTTGTCAGTTTTCTATACTTAGGACGTACTTTGTCCTAAGTATGGGGGGGTGTGCACCCCGAGTACTTCTATTCTCTCCATTGTCTCCTCATCTTGTCTATACTTAGGGATATCTTACCCTAAGTATAGGGGGAGACAGTCTGAGTAAGATCTGTTCATTCCCACCCTTGACCCTCCCTGCTTTGTGGACAGTCTGCTATACTTAGGATTATTTGATCCTAAGTATAGGGGGGACGGTCAACTTCTCATTCGATTATTTCATTGATTTATTCTTTAGACTTGCCTATACTTAGTACGAGTTATGTCTTCTCTTTTCTCTCCGATCTATGAGGACATAGCTCAAGCTAAGTATAGGAGGGTCGTATACACTACGTATATACTTTAGCCATAACTCGTACTTTCGTATTTTTACTAATTAATACAATTAATTCATTAAAAATACTTAACAAAAAGATGTGATTATTCCTCAAATTCTTCTTGTACTTACTGATTAATAAATCATGTGAAAATATTTTTTGCAAAATGTTTGAAATATAGTTTGAAAGTCCTTGTGAAAAATCTTTTAAAACTATTTGAAAACGTTTTGTTACATGTTTTCAACCTTTGTAAAATATTTTGATTGTGAAATAAAATGTTTGAAAAATAATTTGCAAATGGTTTGAAAAATGGTTGCAAAAATATTCGAAAAATCTATATACTGTTTGGAAAGCCTTTGCAAAATGATTTTCAAATGTGTGTACATGTTTGTAAAAATTATTTGTAAAAATTATTTTGGACTATAGTTTTCAAAATTATTTGAAAAACCTTTGTCAAATAAGTTTGAGGAATACATACATCTCACCAAAATTCACCATATACTTACAAAATCGACGACTTATCCTTTGTAAATCCTTAAAAATCTAATTCTTGTGAATATAAGATGCATCCCCATGTAAATATTTGTATCTAGTTTTTAGCCAAAACCTTTTGACTTTCAAAAATCCCAAAAACATTTGCAAAACTAAAATACCAAAAACATTTGAAAAATCTTTTTGAAAAATCTAAAAAATGCATATGCATCATCTTTTTAAAAATCCATAAAAAGATCAAACTTTTGAAAACTGCATCACAAAAATATTTTCTGCATAGCATTTGCATGGCATGAGCATTTTTCGGATTGAGTTTGATAGTTGAACGAGTCTAAGTAAAATCCGAAGATTGGAGCATTGGTTGGACCTTAAATCTACCTAATTAACAGGAACCTTATAGGAGTTGGAATTGAGGTACTTCAGGTCTAGTTGACGTAATTCTTTGAGGATCACGGGACTTGGTTCAATGGATTCTTGACTGCCTAAGTAGGGTATTTCGGAGCATACACACGATTCTTGTTGATAATGACCTAACTTGGACACATGCACCTTTCACTTGGCTCAACTCAATTGGAGTGGTGAGGAGGTTGGATTTGCCGGTATGAGACGCATACAGGTGGAAACACTTGTCCTCCTCTAGGGAGGGAAGCGCATCCCAACCCGTCCAGTGATGATGAGTTTCGAGGATAGGAGATCGTGGGTTGCAATAAAGCTTCAAAAGAGGGATAGTCTACTGGCTTAAGAGGAAAAACTCCCTATGTAAATGCTGCTATATATAGTATTAAAAAAAATGCAAAAAGCAAAAACTCCAAAAAAGTGGACAGGCCTGTACAAAAATAAAAATGCCTACCAGAGTGTACATATGTGTATAGTCAAATAAGCAAACTTAAGCTTCAAAGTCAAATTACGTGAGCCTGCAGCTGGATGACTTGACTACACTGGTCTTGCATCCTAGGATAGGTAGCTACACTGGCTACCATCCATTCTTCTCTTCACCCCCGCCTCTTGAGCTGGTTGCCACTTGAACTTAGAAGGGAATACCCTGCTCCTTGAGGAATGAGTTGTTGGATTGGGGAATCATTGAATTGTCATACTGGAGAAGTCAGTCTCTTTGCCATTTCAGTTTGGGAGAGCCACCATCACTTACACTGTACGAGTCAGATTCATAGTTGTAAGGGTTTGCGTACGAGTTGAAATATTTCTGACCTGGCTATTGAGGAGACTTGAACAGAGTATTGGGATTCTCAGGGACTGTTGGATTTCAAATCCAGCTCTCATTAGGGTTCCGACCGCACTAAAATTCCAAAGGCCCGACTTAAGCTCTAAACTTTGATTTTGTGAAGACACGTTTGATAATTAAATTTAATCCACCTTCTTCTTTTTCTTTTCTTTTCTTCTGCACTGCAGGTAAAGTACAGGGGGATGATGAATCCACATTTCATCACCTTTATTCTATCATTTTGGCCTAAAAAACCCTAGCAAATATGTGTAAATACCATTAATTCCAGCATCTTAGCATTCATGCATGTGCATGTAAATAGTGTATAAAATATTGTATTTAAAGCCAAAATTATAGAATAAATAAAAGAAAAGAAAATAGTAAAATATTGTAAATATTTTATGACCCGAAACCCCGAGACCTAGGCATCTCGATGAATAGGTCGATAAGGAATAAAGTAGGGGGAGATAAGGGTCAAAATACAATAAAATCACCTTTTATTTAACCCATTCTTTAGTCATTTTGGGACCTATTTTTTGGTTCCACTTTTTATACTTCAAATAAAGAAACTTTGAACATAAATGTTGTAGATAATTAAATAACGAAAAATACAAAATTGATTTCACTCAAAAATAATACACAGATAAAAAGTTATGATCTCAATAAAATTCCAAAATCCCAACTTCCCATACATGTATCTTGCAAATAAAAACTCCAAATGCATCAAACTCACCTTTAATTGTATATAGTTTAAAATAAGCTATTTAATGGCGGTGGTTTCACATTTGGCGGAGCTATGGTTTGAAAGTTAAGTTTTTGACCCCTATTGTATACTTATACAGATTAAAATATTCATTTTATTATTTATTCATTATTTTCATGATTTTATATTTTTATAATTTTGTAAATATTATTTATAATTTATATGTATATTACAATCAGAATAAAAACACAAAAGAAACATAAAATAAAATACTTGTATAGAGCATACATAGGTATAATACCTGTATACATACCTACATAATTAATACTTTTATTTTATTAAGTGTATAAAACACTTCAAAAAATAAAATAAAAATATATTTAAGTGTATAAAAATACTTTATAAAGTTATAAAATAATAAACAAAATAAATAAATTTAATACACAAAATAAAAATAAAATATTAAAATATATAGATGTATATACCTATATAGACTATAAAAGGTAACTTGTAAAAGAATACCTCATAAAAATAATTAAAAATCAGATTAACATACCTTATAAAATAACAAATATTTTTCATTTTATAACCTAAAATTAATAAAATCATTTTCTATTTTTAATCGAATTTCCAAAACATTTCTCGGGGATTTTTCCTGGCGCAAGCCCTCGTTGACCGGCGGGTCAACTGGTCGTTCCCCCCCTCTGCCATTGTGTCAGACCTCGTTTAGACCCCGTTTTCTTGATTTTTTCGAGGTCAAAGCTTGCATTCTTTCGTGTTGCAACCTAAAGGACTTTTGTTCCTCGATTATCCACCTTTCACGCCCTAGGCTTTCCTTGGGCCGAGGGTCGACGATTGAGGCGATTCCCTCGTTCTTCCCATCCGACCGTCAACCCTACATATGCAACCCCCGACCTCCATTTGAATTTTGAACCCCTCTTCTATAGGTTTAGCTCCCCCTCTGGTGCTCGATCGCTTCAGGAAGGTGACAGCTTCCCTTGGAGCATTTCAGGTCGGTCGAGCAACGCCGGAGGCGGCTCCACCACCTCCGCCTTTCGCCGGCGTTGAGGTACCCCCTCCCTCTAGTTTCCACCATTGAGGCAGCCCTTGTTCCCATTTATTTTCCTTGCATTTCATTCGCCTTAGCTGTAGGATCATTTCCCCTCAATAAATTTTGCGTTTCGATCACCCAATCACCCCACACAAGCACATCGCCGGAGTGCACCTCCGGCCACCCTTCGCTCCGCCACTACTCGTCGCGATTCCACCTCCACGGGGTCCAGGTAGTTTGCGCTGGACCCTCTCACTCGTTTTTGCAGGTCAACGAGCCTTGACTCGAGCCTGGGGCTTGTTTTGAAAATCGCCGGAGCACTCGCGAAGCCCTCCAGCTCTGCCGTCCTCTCCAGCGATCCTCGACCGTCGTCGAGGCTTTTTGGAGCCACCAGGAGATAGGGAAGACCCACAGGAGCATCCCCGGCCAATTTTGGAGCTCGAAGCATCGCCAGCGGGTGAGATCGAGGTCGGAGAAGGTCGGTTTCGCCGACCTTCTTCCCTGTTCTTCGTCCTTAGCCGCCAGCCGTCCGATCAGGCCGCCCTCCATACGTTACAGCCACCGTCAGATCTTTTAGCCCTCTGCCGTCGATCGCAGCTTGGACCCTCTAATCTCCACCGTTCGATCGCGAAAGGTATCGATGCACAGGAGCTTGACACGTGTCAAGTGGGATAAATCCCACCGTCCCATCGCGCCTTTGCCTGGGTATTTTGCATCCTCACCCCGACCAAGTTTTGTATTTATTAATTAACGTTCAAACTTTCATCGATTGTTTTAAAACTTTTGTAATATTTACGTCCAAACCTTTGAACTTTAGTTATTTGCAGTTAGGTCCTTGTCCACGTCACCTCACGTGCCTGTGCGCGTGAGGGGATTGGACATTTTGCACAGGACCCCCTGCGGGTTTAGTTATTGCATTTCGGGCCAGGAATTTTGACATCAAGTGTAAACTTTTGGATATTTTGCATGTGAGCTCCTGGGATTTTTGTATATTGCATTTAGGTCCCTCCCATGCTTGTATACAACACGTGCGTGGTTGTGTAATTTGCAGGCGTGCCCTAGCAGCTTCTATTATTTGTATTTAGCCATGGAACTGTGCTTTTTATTGTAAAATTTTGTGAAAATTACACTGTGGCCCTTGGATGTTTGCTTATTTACATATATGCCCTTGCCAATAGTGTAGTTTCTTGCTGTTGTCTCTATTTATTCCATGCATCGATAAAACCCTAAAAAAATCTACAAAATTATCTTAGGCTCCTGTTGCATTGTAGTTTCACTCTATATTTTTATTTTACATATTTATTGCATTTTCCTATTTATAAAAATTCAAAAATATGCATTTTCAGTACTGTTTGCATTAGAAAATCCATAAAATTAGTAAAAGTTTTTGAAAAATTCCAAAAAAATTATATTTTGTGTGTCTTAGCATGTTTTGGTGTCAATCCAAAAATCACTAAAAGATTCAAAGTAAAACTCCTAAAAATTAGAAAAAAATCCCTAAAAACTTCATAAAAATCTAAAAAATTCACGAAAAATCCTAAAAATGCAAACTCAGTTTCCATAGTTTGTTTGATTTATTCTCTTTGATTTAAAATTAATTTGAAGAATTTTGGATACTGTTTGTTATTTTTAGTCCTCATTTTGATTTCGGCCAGTGGCTCAGTTCACTGTTTTCTAGTATTTTCCCTTTAAAAATACCAAAAAATTAGGAAAAATCTAGAAAAAAATCACAAAATATTAGAAAATTATGAAAAGACCAAAAACATTTTACTTCCTGAATTTTCCTTATTTTTACCTAATTTTATAAATACCTCATCCTTCTCTTTTCTTACTTTGTCTATATAGTCTATTTAAATAAAAAGAAAATATAAAAAATATAAAATATAAAAAGAAAATACAAAATCAGAAATTAAAAACCAAAATAAATCTAAAATTAAAAAAAATTATAATAATTAAAAACCCACAAAAATTCACATACTTGTAGACACTTGATCACATATCACATTTTTGTGCATTTTCATTGTTTGATTTATCCTGCTTGCTCCCTGAGTTCGACACTCTACACATACTTGCACTATACACACCTATTGTAGAGTTATAATAAATTTGACTCCACATCTGTTTCTCATTACTTGATTTATATTGTAGGTTCATTGTTGACTAATGTAGGTTTAGTGAGTGGTCGCCGCAACGACTCTTGTCTCCGCCTTGTGTGAGATATTTAGAGCATCGCATAACCCATGTTATCAGACACCTAGCACCCTTTCCCTTCCAACCGCGGAGGGGTGGTTGAACATCGACTCTCCACTACCAGCAAACTACCCCTCCCACTCCTTCATATCCACCTCCTATGCCCTCTTCTCTTGTTGTCCACCTTTATGAGGGGATCCAGCCTAGGCCTCTTCCCCTCCCCATGACAGGGGAATGTGGAATCAAGAATCGATGACGGCCATGGCCCCTGGTGATGACCCATGGTCGATGGGCCATGATACGACCACCTCCTTGGCCATCAAGTTGTCATTCTTGGTAGAGAGGATTCAACGAAGATTGGAGGACCTACCTCCCAGATCCTCAACCCAAGCTCTCCGACCATCCCCGCATGTTCTTCAAATCTCAAGATACCTCTTCCTATAGCTTTTTGTTTGTTTTCTCCTTTTTAATTAGGCACAAACACTCACCTCCACTTTCAATTGAGCATCCCTTTAGCCTCGCCGGACATCCCTGATCCTCGTGGGGGGTCTAGCCACCTTCTCCGTCCATCAGAACCTCCTTCACACAAGGCCTTTCATCTCCAATGGAGCTAGAGATGAATCCATCTAGAGCACCACCTTCTTCACCCCATAGTTCTCCATTCCACCATGCACACTTTGGCTATACTCCCCTCTAACCATCTTGCAGGCACTCTTCATCAATGGCCAGACTTTGGGCAGAGCTCCATTATAGAGATCCACCTTTAGTGAGCGTTCGTCGACATACAATTTAAGAGGGTTTTGCACCTCCGCCTTCATCTGAGCTTCATCGTCATGGCTCTAGGAACCTTTCTGAATCTTCAACATGCACGGAGTGACATAGTGGAGCTCTAGCAGCCTCGCTGGAACTCCATATGTGCTGCCACTGCATGGTGGAAGAGGAGGTAGTAGACACTACATATGTCTTTGGATGGCACCCTCCCTGTGTCCATCTAATAGTTGTAGACCAGCTATGTTTCTCGTCTAGAGCGCGGTGGCTCGGTGGGATCGTGCCTCGCCTGAAGTCACCTTCGGCCACCACCTACACTAACCCCGACTCGTAATCTGAGCCTCCATCTACATGCCTAGGATGTGTTTCTTGGAAAATTTGCATCCATACCCCCACATATTCACCATATTTGCAAATAAGTCCAAGCATGAATGTCTCGTGTGCCACACCTGGGTAAAATGCTAGGGGACCCTTTCGACTCTCTAAAAATTGCAAAATGGTACTCTCCTTGCACGTGAGCCACGTGCAACACTTGGAAAATTAGAAGGAAGCACGTGGGGTTTTTATATTTGCAATTATGTCCTATAAGGACCTATTTGTGATACTTTCTCGTATTTATTTCTATGTTTTTCTTTGTGTTTATATCGCTGGACCATTTCTTTTATATCTTGAGCATATGACCTCCAATCTTGGTGATTTCAATTTCATTTTTAAGCATGCTTTATTATTTATCTACGAGTAAAGTTTATTTTCTGATTTGACACTCCAATAAATATTGTTTTTATCTATTCATAACATGTCACGCCATCAATCATTTAAATACCATTTGCCTCAAACAGAATAAATTTTGATGCCCTAATTGCTAACGAAATTGGACATTAATTTTTTCTCAATTATCTGATTAGTTTAGGGACATATTTGCGCATCTTTATAAGTTTGCATTGTATTGCATTCTGTTTCATATTATCTATATGTTTAACTTGCGTAAAATTCAAATAAAAATTGCATCCTTTTCATTCCATGGCATATATCATCATTGCATTTGTCTTGTATTGCATGGTTGACCTATATTGTATTTTTAATCGCTTAATTGAAATATTAACCTCTGACTTATTATGGAGATAGGTAATGCCCATGTATTAGACCTTGGTACACTTGCCAAGTTAAATTCTCCACATTCAAAAGTGTTATCTCACCTTGGATCTATTTTTACCTCATGTACTATGATAAAAGATGAATATTAAAGAGGTGAAAATGACATTCATCAGATGACATAATATATGGATATAGTGATGAATTTTCACGAATTCATTTTTCAAAATTTAAAAATGAAAATGCAGAAAATGAGGTAGGGGGAGCTAGGTTAGCTCTCCTTAGGGAAACCCCATTCCCCCATATATATATGTATGTATGTATGTATGTATGTATGTATGTATGTATGTATGTATGTATGTATGTATGTATGTATGTATATATAGGAGTGATCCTATGAGAGCAAAAAATTGTGAGAGCATGAGAGGGGTGATTCTGGACGCGTGATTCACCCATGAGAGAGAAGATCATGAGAGAGTAAATAGAACCATGTGGTCCAGAATCATTCCTTTCATGCTCTCAGAATTTTTTGCTCTCACAGGATCACTCCTCTCTCTATATATATATGGGTTTATTGTGGCCGCCCCCTCGGGGCAGCCAACAAGCTGCCTCCACGCCAAATTTTGGCGATTTTTTTTTGAAAAATACTGGCATATGTTTTCATCACTATATCCATCTAATATGTCACTTCAATTTCATAGGCATAGACTCTTATGCCCTCCATATAAAACGGGTTGATAACATCAATTTTAAGATCGTTAAAATTGCACGTTCTAGATGGAGTTTATAGGAGTATCTATTTCTGATGAAATTAGAATGATATATTATAGGGTTATAGTGATGAAATACATGATTATATTTCTCAAAAAAAATTCATTGAAATATGGCACATGGCATCCCCATTTTTTCCTATATATAGAGGGTTGATCGTGTGAGAGCCAAAAGCATTGAGATCATGAGACTAAGGATTCTGGACCACTAGATTCTGTCATCTCTCTCCTGGTTGATTGGAGAAGGAGAGAGATGAGCAAAATTTAGTGGTCTAAACTCACTGCTCTCACAGTTTATGGCTCTCACAAGATCAACTTCTCTCTCTACATATATGTATATATATGTATATGAAAAAATAAAATTGCCCCCGCCCCTAATTTTTCGCATTTTTTTTAATTTTTTTGAAAAATATCACCATGTATATTCATCTATATATCCCTCCAATATACAATTCGAAATCCGTAAGAAAAAGAGACTCTTATGCCCTCTATATAGAACATATAATTTTAACGGTCTAAACATTGTTGTAATCGATCTGTTCTAGATGGAGGGTACACGAGTCTCTATTTCTGACGAAATTTGAATGATATAGGGGGGATATATAGATAAATATATTGTTGATATTTTACAAAAAATACGTGAAATTGAGGTGTGGACAATCCATTGAACCCCCACCCACCCACCCACCTACCCACACACACACATATATGCGGATGGGGAGTATGCACCATGGTGCATGTAATTTTACTTTTTTGGAAAATATCACCGTGTATATTCATCTCTCTCTATATATAGAGAGAGGATGGGGAGTATGCACCCTGGTGCATGTAATTTTACATGCACTGAGGCCTATATATCCCACATTTTTTACCTTTTTTTGGAAAATATCACCGTGTATATTCATTTATATATCCCTCCAATATACCATTCGAATTTCGTCAGAAACAGAGATTTATATGCCCTTCGTCAGAAAGAGAGAGAGGATGGGGAGTATGCACCCTGGTGCATGTAATTTTACATGCACTGGGGCCTATATCTCCCATATTTTTTTATTTTTTTGGAATATATTACCGTGTATATTCATCTATATATCCCTCCAATATACCATTCGAATTTCGTCAGAAACAGAGACTCCTATGTCCTTTATCTAGAACATGTAATTTTAACGGTCTTAGAATTGTTGTAATCGACCTGCTCTAGACGGAGAGTATAGGGGTCTCTGTTTCTGACAAAATTCGAATGGTATATTGGAGAGATATATAAATGAATATACACAGTGATATTTTAAAAAAAGTAAAAATGTGGGAGATATAGGCCTCGGTGCATGTAAAATTATATGCACCAGGGTGCATACTCCCCATCATCATATATATATATATATATATATATATATATATATATATATATATATATATATATATATATATATATGGGTCATATGTGGCTGCCCCCTAGGGGCAGCCAACATGGCTTCCCCCGCCTTATTTGGGCAAAATTTTTTATTTTTTTTTGAAAAATAACACCATTTACATCCATCCCTATATCCCTCCTATATACCATTCGAATTTCGTCAGAAACAGAGACTCCTACGGCCTCCATCCGGACAGTAATTTTTTAACGGCAACAGGATTTTTTTAAATCGATACCATCGAGATGGAGGCCGTAGGAGTCTCTGTTTCTGACGAAATTCGAATGGCATGTAGGAGGGATATATGGATGAATATACATGGTTTTATTTTTCAAAAAAAAATAAAAAAAACGCCGAAAAATGGGGCAGGGGCAGCCATGTTGGCTGCCCCCAGGGGGCAGCCCCATTTTTTCCTATAAATATATATATATATATATATATATATATATATATATATATATATATATATATATATGGGAAAGGGAGCCTACACCCATGTGTAGGTAACTTTCCTACACCCACCTCTTGTTCCCTCAAATTTTTTTATTTTTTGAGACAATTCCTTGGGGAATTTAGATCACATTATATCACCATATCGTCACTCAAATTTCAAGTTATTTCGAGACTTCTAACTTATCCATCATGACAGTCAAATTTTGACGGTCTGAGATTTGCTGAAATCGGCCCCTTCCGATGAGCTGTTAGGAATATCTGTTTTACATGAAATTTGAAACACACATTTCATTTAATATTCTAAGTAAATCCCCTAAAGATCCATTTCAAACAAAATCAAAAATTAAGAAACAAGAGGTGGGTGTAGGAAAGTTACCTACACATGGGTGTAGGCTCCCCAATCCATATATATATATATATATATATATATATATAGAGAGAGAGAGAGAGAGAGAGAGAGAGAGAGAGGAGTGATCTTATGAGAGCCAAAATTTGTGAGAGCATGAGAGCATATTCTGGACCACATGATCCAACCAAGAGAGAGAAGACTAGGAGAGAGAAGACAGGATCATGTGGTCCAGAATGCATGCTCTCACAAATTTATCATCATTATATCTCCAACATCTAGAAGCAACTAGTGGATGATATTCAAAATCGAAACTTTAAACAAAGACCGCATTTTTCTTAGTAACTATGAAAGGATATACTTTTACTCAGATTAAAATCGCAGTCGTTGTTTTTGCTCCTCATTTGTAATTTCCAACTCTTTTAGTGTAGTGGATTTGGATGACTACAAATCATTTGGATATTCATTAAAAAGAGGTGTGGATGACGTTTAAAGTTTTCTAGATAAATTAAAGGAAATTTGATAACTTTTAAGTGCATCTGAATTCTAAACTCATGGTCCAAGAAGATAGTGAGAAGAAGAACGACAGTGAACAATCCATCATACTGCTGCTTCTGGTTGTTCCTTCAGACTTCCAACATTCGATTGCATTGTACTCTGGGATGGAAATTACAAAGATAGTGTTGCTTTATAAATCGTGGTGGTTGACAGATGCAACAACACAGTAACAGATGAGAGATTTTTTTTCACCTTACAGTAACAAGGACTTTTAAGACAACATTTCTGCTATCTTGAATTCTTTAGCTTACGAAAAGAAGGAAGCTCCGTAGAACGATCTCCCCCGACGTAATGTTATAAATTGTTTATTTATTTCTATGTAACATAAACAAGTTGATGCAAGGGAGGCACATGTGGCTTCCGGCGATCAAGCTAGTGGGTTACGATGGTGGAACGGAGGGTGGCGGACAGGGGGTTGAGAGAGCGTTGCTAGAGGAAGCCATCCCACACAGGAAGGAGGAGAAAGGAGAGGCACGGTTCCTGGGAAGAGAAAGGAGGCGGGGATGACGAAGTCAAGCATGGCTTTTTGAGGGCAACCTCCGTTGGGAGAGGAACATGGAGGAAGCAGACAAGATATGATAAAAAATGCAAAGTGCTTTGGGTAGGTGGAAGTGTGGTTCCCGAAATTTAATCCCAACCTTTTCGTGAAAAGTTGAAATCCGATGGTCCCACAGTAATGGCTCTCACACTATCATAAGTGCCTCCTCTCGTAGGATCATCCCTCTCTCTCTATGTATATATATACATATAGAGGTAAATGGGCTGCCCCCAGGGAGTAGCCAACTTGGCTACTCCCACCCCTATTTTTCCCTCATTTTTTTATTTTTTTGGAAAATAAAAAATTGTTATTCATCATTATATCCCTCTCACATTCTATTAAAATTTCGTCAGAAACAGAGACTCCTACGGCCTCCATCCAAACATGGTCGATTTAAAAAATCCTGCGACTGTTAAAAAAATGACGTCTGCATGGAGGGCTTAGGAGTCTCTTTTTTGACGAAATTTTAATAGAATGTGAGAGTGATATAATGATGAATATACAAATTTTTATTTTCCAAAAAAATAAAAAAATGAGGGAAAAATAGGTGTGGGAGTAGCCAAGTTGGCTACTCCCTGGGGGCAGCCCCATTTTACCCATATATATATATATATATGTATGTATATATATATATGTATATATATGTATGTATGTATGTATGTATGTATGTATATAGGATTTTTATCCAGAGGGCCCTATGCCCATTTGTGATAAATTGAGCCCATCTTATCCACCGTTGGATTAAATCATTCAATCCCATGATTTTAGGAACCGCAATGGAAACGTCAAGTTTCTTAATTTTGAATATAACGTAAATAGCAATAGATTCCTTTGTTCTCGTCCGATATTGTATCGAGTAAAAAAACTTTTTGTCACAATTTGAGAGGGCATCGATCGACCGTCCATACGGAATTCATAATTAAAGGTACTTTGATAGATTTTTCTTATGTTTATATGTTATTTCGTTGTTAATATCATTTTATTTAGGTTCGCACATGGATAATTCGCGAATAGTTTGTGATCGGAATATTTCAGAAGCAATTATGAAAAACGACTTCCTCGAAGGTTTAGAAAGTGAAGATTATTGCCGTGAAGTCGACACTGAAGACAGTCGTATCGATTTGGTCGATGATAACAAGAACTTTGAAAGATCTGGTATCTTTTATATACTTAGGAAAACATATTAATTTTTTTCATGTTATTTTGCAAAATGCAATAATGAGTTTGTGACCAGTATTACGTCTTAATGAACCTTAAAGTCTATGTATTCGCTTTATTAAATTAATTTACTAATAAATTAAGAAGTAAATTTTTGTAATTCCATTAGTAAATTTTATATTATATTAGTAATTATATGCGCTGCACAAGTAATAAAATGCAATATAATAGTATTAGTAATATTATGCATTATACAAGTAAGTTGGTTATATAAATGTTATATGAATAAGTAATAAAAGGAATGTGACAAGTAATATTTCTTAAGTTATCAGTAACTTTCTTGTGATGTATCAGTAAGTCACAAGCAATATAGTTGTAACAAAATGCAATATAATAGTAGTTTTGAGAGTGTGACCAGTAATAAGTATTAAAGGATTCGTAACTTCGTTAATAGGCTTTAGTAAATTATTTTAATATAAGGTGTACTCATTTTATTATTGGTAACTTTCTTCAATGTATCAGTAAGTCACTAGTTAAAACAAGTAAGAAAATTCAATACAATAGTAATAAAATTCAATATAATAGTGTATCAGTAATTATGCATAACAAGTAATCTTCGTTCTGCTATTGGTAACTCTCTTAGTGTATCACTAAGTAATTTAGTTCTAACAAGTATCCAAATGCAATATACTGATATTGCATATATGAAATGTAAGTCATTACTTAAGAATCATAGAACTACATGCAACGCATTGGAATCAAATTCGTAATTTTTTCAAACATCAAATGTATTTGATTTTTTTAAAATAAAAATAGTAATTACAACTTTATATTTAGTTCAGAATCTTCCTAATAATCACAAGTATCAAATTTCGATATCAGTAAGATTATTAATAAGCCAAATAACAATTTTCAAATAAGTAATATTCTAATAATTATAATATGCTTTTCGCAATTTTCAATACGTAAGAACTTTTATTACTAATTAATCACCTTTATCGCAAACACATACCAAACGAATATTAGGAAATTAAAATGTCCAGTTTCATAGAAATCAAAACTTGTTATTTCAGTTTTACACATAATCTAAATGTAATAACAAAATTCATATACAAGAACTTGTTGATGTATTGCCAATAATCATAAAAACTCACTGATTCTCGATCCAGAACCACCTTCAATCAATCTTCAAGAAGAAGAGAGTAGGGTTTGTCTTTGTTTGATCGTCGTATCCGGAAGTCAGAAACCCTAATTTTTGTGTGGTAATCAATCGAATAGTAACCACATTCAAAAAAAAGGAAATTAACGTTCTTTATTTTAGCGCGAGCGGTTATGGAAACCAGAACGTGCCATATTAAACATTAAATTTTATATTTACTTTTAAACACAAGATCATAATCCAACGACAGCCATTGGGTGCTTATTAAAACCTAAATGGACAGGGCCCTCTAGATAAGCCATATATATATATAGGAAATATTTCCAATGAGGTGCACCTTTCCTGGATGCATGGAAAGCCACATCAATTTAAGCATTTATTCTATTTATTTTATATATTCTAACCCCATAAATTTAATACTAAATATTAACATAATATGTATATCATGAAAGATTTATGAAAATATTAATATATTTGACATTAAATGTTTGTTACAATATGGATCGTATATTTTACATAACTGTATTATCATCATTATTTTAAAATATGTAGTTCAAATTTACAATATTGTTACGTAATTTACAAATTTGGTAGCGGCTTTCTGAATTTCAGGAAAGAGAGAGAGAGAGAGAGAAAAGGGAGCCTAAGCCCCGGGTGTAGGTAACTACCTACACCCGACCTTTTTTTTTTGCATGATTTTTTATTTTTTTTGAAATGAATTCTTGGGGGAATTAGATCACTATGTACCACCATGGTGTCATTCAAAATTCAACTTAATTCGATAATCCTATCATCTCCATCAAGACTATCAAATTTTAACGGTCTCAGAATTACTGAAAATGACCCCTTCTAGATGAATGTGTTAGGAATGTTTGTTTTGCATGAAACTCGAAACACATATTCCTCTCAATATATTAAGAAAATTCCCCTAAGGTTTCATTCAAAAAAACTCAAAAATCATGCAAAAAAAAGGTCGGGTGTAGGTAGTTACCTACACTCGGGGCTTAGGCTCCCAGCTCCCATATATATATATATATATATATATATATATATATATATATATATATATATATATATATATATATATATATATATATATATATATATGGGCTCCTTGCCCACTATATATATATATATAGTGGGCAAGGAGCCTACATCGGCTGATGTAGGTAACTTACCTACATCAGGTCATTTTTTCATTGTTATTTTATTTTTTGGATGAAATCCCACTGGGATTCATTTAGTACATAGAGTGGATTATATGATTCAAATTTCGTGGAAAAAAATATTTCTAACATGCCCATCCGAAAGGGGTCAATTTCAAGAATTTTGGGAACGTTAAAATTTGACTATCTTGATGGTATGGATAGAAGTTTCGAATTAAGCTGAATTTGGAATAACACAATGATGGTATATTGTGATGAAAATCCCTCAAGTTTTTATTTCAAAAAATTACAAAATAATGAGAAAATTGACCCGATGTAGGTAAGTTACCTTCATCACCCGATGTAGGCTCCTTTATATATGGATAAAATGTGGTTGTTCCCTAGGGGCAGCCAACATGGCTACCCCCACCTATTTTTCCGCATTTTTTTTGAAAAATATCACCTTGTATATTCATCCATATATCCCCCATATATGTCATTCTAATTTTGTCAGAAACAGAGACTCTTGTGTGTGTGTGCGTGTGTGCGTGTGGGCGTGTGTGCGTGTGTGCGTGTCTGCGTGTGTGTGTGTGTGTGCGTGTGTCTGTGTCTGTGTGCGTGCGCGTGTGCGCGTGTGCACGTGTACGCGTGTGCGCGTGTGCGTGTGTGCGCGTGTGCACGTGTGTGTGGAAAGGGATCCTACTCCATGAAGTGGGCAACTTACATACTCCAATTTTTTCCACTTTTTTTATTTTTTTTTGAAAAATATTTCTATAGATTTTCATAACTATATCACTCTAATATGACATTCAAATTTTGTCAGAAACAAAGACTCATATGCCCCCCATCTAGAGCAAGCAATTTTAGCCGTCTTAGATTTGTTGTAATTTACTTGTTCCAGATGAAAGAAATAGGAGTCTCCATTTCTAATGAAATTTGAATGACATAATAGATGGATATAGTTATGAAAATCTAAGGAAATATTTTTTTAAATATAAAAAAGTGGAAAAAATGGAGTAGGTAAGTTACCTATTCCATGTCCCTTTCCTCCATGTGTGTGTGCACGCACGCACATGTTGTATCTGTAAGTATTTGTTTCTGACAAAATTAGAATGATAAATTTGGTGAATATAGTGACAAAGATGCTAGGTGGTATTTTCTAAATAAAATAAAAAAGGACAGAAAGTGGACAAATAGTAACTAGGTTAGCTACTTCATGTAGTAGCTTCCCTATCCCCCCCCCCCCCCCACGCTCTCTCTCTCTCTCTCTCTGTGTGTATATATGTGAGTGTGTGTGTGTGTTTCCCAAACAATAATGGGTGTGAAAATTGGTTTTAAAAACTATCTAATCAATACTTTTATATAATCAAGCATTTACGTAGATATTTTTAGAAACATAAATATATTATCTATTATATAGCATATGAGTATTTTTTTGCTCCATTTGACCTCCCCATGTTAAAAATCCTAGCTTCATCCCCGGTTCATACACTCCGGTGATAAGCTTTTTGGATGGCTTTGCTTTTATGCATTTTGGTTTGTTTTGTTAAGGGTACAACACGAAACACACTAGACGCTGCCATGTTAGGAACTCTGGTGTTCCCTTCTATTGCAGCAAATGTGCAGCAGGGTTCTTTAGTTGGATGAAAATTTATCTCTTTAAAAAGAAAGAAGAAAAGTTAATCTCAATCCAAAGGTGAATCGTTCGAAATCCAATCAAAAGTAAATCCTAATACCAATGAAGACTGCCATGAGCTCATGTTATACATATAGTGGACATGAATCTCCAGTCCAAGAAAGTTCGGTAGATTCATCTGCTACAGTATCGACAAAACAAACCAAAAAGCATAGTGATAGCAGTTTCCCGGCATCTATGTTCATCTTTCTCCACCTGAGGGTCTTAACCTGTAAGATAATTGCTCCTATGTATAGGCTCCAAAAATAAATAAGATCAACAACCTATCAACTTGCTTTGTCTGGTTACCATGTTCACTTCACAACTTATCATTGACGAAGTCAGATCTCACTTTCAGATCCAGGGGATGCACAAGCTTCAATCTTTCTCTGTATTCTTGCATCTCCTTCCTGTATCTTTCTTTATCCTTCTGTCCAAAGTCATTATATACCTGAAAAGATCAACCAAGAACAACGAATCATGGTGAGAAAAGCATATTGCACTCAAGTCTCATGGAGCAGTCACGATCAAACTATAAAAGCATCAGCATTCTGTTCTTAACTGCAACAATAAATGAATCTAATTGTTGAACAGGTAATAACTACCGTTCTTTCTTCTTCAGTTAGCTTGTTCCAGGATTCTCCTATCATTTTACTGAACTCTCTTTCCCTGTGAGGGTAGAGAACCTTCAATTTAGAATGCTTCTCTGCAAAGAAGAAATTGTAAGCACTTCTATTCGGCTTTGGATGCGATGGGTCACGGCTTCTCCACCCTTTTCTCCGTCGTCGCTGTTTTTGTACTTGAGAGCTGTAGGGAACAAGAGCATTGCTGTGGGTGGTCTCTGTGATAAATGGTGGAGGCTGGATGGTATGGAAGAGCACCCCCCGAAGTGTTTCGGATCCCATTTTCACAGAAACCAGGTAACCGTGCTCGAACTTACCATCAATGGTTCCGTTCACTGTATAACTCAAAGATACTGATGGACAGAACAATTCAGTGTCAGCTTCTTAATGATATATTAAGAACAAAATAATAATTTACATAATGACAATCTTAAGAAACTTCATCGAAACATATAACTACCTGATCTTGTAATGACCCACGGAAAATTTCTTAATCAATTACTTCCTAAATCAAATACAGATGGAAAAATTAGGAAGTAAAACAAAAAAGCTGTGCATCTTTCGCAGCGAAGTGAATGTTTCTGATTGTTAAGTTATTATACTTATATGAGTAAACAAATCTTTGGATGAGAGACTGTTTACCCATCCTTCTCTATATATTGTACTTATCCCTCCTTATTTGAAAAAGTTATTATCTCTAAAATAGTTTTTTAGTGAGGGAGATTAGGGATTGAGAGCCCCTGTGGTTTTCCCTCTCCGTAGGGTTTTCCACGTAAACCCATGTCTCCATATTTGTGTGTGTAGTGCATTTGATTCTAACACGGTATCAGAGCCTCATTGAGGCATATGATTGTGTTTTCTGTTGCTCGGAGTGCTGGAAATTGGTTCCACTGTGTTGGATTTTGTTTTTTGGTGGTGATTTTTTATTTCTCTCGTCGTCGGTCAACCATATATCGTTGCGGGAACCACTCCATGCATTGTGGAGTTGTGGTGAAGGTCTGAATCCACCCACAAGAGGCTGTTGCTCCTGCCGCTATGGTGTTTTTTTTTGGCATCTAAAATTGATCCGAACTCCATTGGTATTGTGAGGTAAGTTCCCTGGTTGTTGGGGGAACAACCCTTGGTGTGAGCTTTGTGCTCTTAAATGTTGTTGTGGGCATATATAACCCGTTTCTTGGGACATTTTCTGCCTTTCTTTTACAGGAGAAAATTGGATTGTTTATAGTTGTCCACCAAGTGTTCGACAAAAATCCACAAAGAGCCTCGTTGAGATTTTCTGTGTTTGAAGTTCTTTGTGCTGAACTTCTACTCCTATTCTACTCAAGGTGTATGATTAACTGTCTGTGAGAGATAGTCAAAGTCTAAAGGCTATGAATTTATGGTGAATGATCCCACGATGTTTGGAGCATCCACAAAACCCGACTCGACGAAGGATACCATTATGGAGTTACAGTCCTTCTTGAAGGAATCATTTACGAAAGAACATGTCTCCTTGCAATCAACGAACAATGGTTCAACTTTTAATATGAGGAGAACTAGCAATGCTTGCTCTACCAAATCTGAGTGGATTATTGACAGTGGTGCTTTTGATCACATGACATGTGATCATAGAATGTTTCATGATTACAAGTTATCGTCTGAAAGAGAGAAAGTTACAGTTGCAGATGGGTCTCCAGCTACTGTTGTTGGAAAAGGAATGATTTCTGTTGTTGATCGTTTCCTCCTTACCAACATGGAAGGCCGTATCCCGATATATCGGCGATATATCGGTATCGATACGTCACCGATATATCGCCGATATGTCCGATATCGGGTATCGACGCGTAAAAAAGGCAAGCTGAATCCCGATGTCGGCGATATGGCATCAATATATCGCCGATATATCGTCGATATATCGGTATCGACATGGTACCGATATCGATACCGATATCGATATGTCCTTCCATGCTTACCGATGCTCTTCATGTCCCCGATTTTCCAATAAATCTTTTATCGGTAAATAAGATTACTAAAGAACTGCACTGCAGGCTGATTTTTGATCAAAATTCATGTGTTTTAGAAGACTTACAAATAGGAAAAAGATTGGAATTGGATTAGTTGAGGATGAATTATATCGTCTTCCAGCTCGAGTGGGTCAAGCTCTTATATATGTGATGAAAACTCGCTTTGAAAAGAACAATTCTAATTTAGTACGTAAATGGCATGAGCGTCTTGGTCATATCAATTTCTCTTCTCTACATAAGTTGATGCTTAAGATTTTCTCTGGATTGTCTGAGGATGATTTGCAATGTGAGGTTTGTCAATTTGCAAAGCAAACACGAACAACATTTCCTGCTTCTATTGGTAAATCTACTTATGTATTCGAATTGGTGCATTCTGGTGTTTGGGGTCCGTTAAGTGTGAAGAGCATGAATGGCCATATGTACTACACCACTTTCATTGACGATTTTTCACGGAGTACTTACATATACCTTTTAAAACATATAAGTGAAGTTCATGATGCTGTAAAGAACTTTATAAATATGGTAAGCACTCAGTATGTAACAAGAGTAAGAACTCTCAGGACTGATAATGCCAAGGAGTACATGAAAAGTTCCCTACATGCTTTTCTTGATGAGAATGATATCATCCATGAAACCTCATGTAGTTACACGCCTCAACAGAATGAGATAGCTGAAAGAAAAAATCGTCATTTGTTGAATGTCACAAGAGCACTCCTACTCCAGCGAAATATGCCAACGAATTTTTGAGGAGAAGCTGTCTTGACAGTTGCCTATCTAATCAATAGGACACCCTCTACTGTAATCGAAAAGAGAACTCCTTTTTCTGTCATCCATCTAGATACCTCTCCCTTTAATTTGGACCCACGGGTTTTTAGATGTGACTGCTTTTTTCTCAATTCTGGATCAGGTTGGCGTAAGTTGGATCCAAGAGCCACGAAATGCATCTTTTTTGGGTATTCTGGAACACAAAAAGGATACAAATGTTATGACCTCGTGACACGTCGTCTTCATGTAAGTAAGGATGTTGCTTTCTTCGAGAGTGAGTCCTACTTCTCTAAGAGATTTCCTCAAAGGGGGTCTGTGAGTACAAATGTTGAGAAAAATGAGAATGGGATTTATTTTCTTGGTGATATAGCAGAGTCTATCCACGTGGGGGAGAATAATGAACAAGATAGAGACAAAGACGGTGAAAATGCATGCAAATTTGGACATACTTATAGCATATGAAAGGGATCAGATAAAGTGGTGGAAGTCGAAGAAGAGATGATACCGAACCAGGGCGTCAACATTTCCTCCGACCATGACGTCAATTCTTCCATGGGTGATTTTGGCCATGAAAGCTCCACAAGTGTTTCTCTCCCTCCTGATATTCATACTGATAATGTCAACCCTTTACTGGATGAGTGTCCCATTGCTATGAGAAAATCTACTAGAATTGTTCGAGCCTCTACTCGTTATCCAGTGGAGGACTTTGTTGCTTATACCAATATGAGTTCAAGATATAAATATGTTATTACCTCTCTATATGCTCATCATGTTCCCAAAACTTTTGATGAAACCAAAAAAATATCCGAAATGGATTAATGCTATAAAGGAAGAAATGGATGCCTTGGTTAAAAATAATACATGGGATATTGTTGATGCTCCCAAGGGAGTTCACCTTGTTGGCTCTAAACGGGTTTATGTAATCAAATATGATGCGGATGGAAATGTCGACAGATTCAAAGCTCAGCTTGTGGCTAGAGGATACAACCGGAAATATGAGATTGACTACCTTGAGACATTTGCACATATTGCCAAGATGAATACGATCAGGGTTGTTATTTGTCTAGCAACCCATTTTTCCTGGAAAATGTATCAGTTAGATGTGAAAAATGCTTTCTTGAATGGTGATCTTAAAGAATAAGTGTATATGAAAATGACATCTAGGTTTAAAAAGGACAACAAGTGCTGCAAACTAAAAAGGTCTTTTTATGGATTAAAGCATTCACCAAGAGCTTGCTTTAAACATCTCCGTGTGGTTATGATTAAGAATGGATATATCCAAGTGAATGAAGACCACACCTTGTTTATAAGGAAGAATGACAAAAAAAGATCTATTCTTTTATTGTATGTCGATGACGTGATCCTTACAGGTGATGATGAAGAAGAAATTTCCAGGATAAAGAAAATACTTGCAGGTGAATTTGAATTGAAAGACTTAGGGAAGTTAAAGTACTTCCTAGGCATTGAGATGGCTCGATCTCCAGGACGTATGTGTCTAAGTCAACGAAAATATGCTATGGACTTATTGAAAGATTGTGGCATGTTGGGATGCAAGCCTACTACTAATCCTATTGAGGCAAATCATAAACTGAATAAAGAGGATGGTGACCTTCTTGATGATGCAGGAAAGGGTAGGTATCAAAGATTGGTGAGAAAGTTGATCTATCTTACCCTTACTAGACTGGATATTACATACGCTGTAAATGTGGTGAGTCAATTCATGCATGCTCCTACTACCTCTCATGCTAATGCAGTAAATAGAATTCTATACATAAAAGGATCACTGGGAAAAGGTCTTATGTTCAAGAAGAATCATGAGGTCACTATTGAAGGATACACTGATGCTGATTGGGCCAGTTCCATTGATGACAGAAGATCCACCTCAGGTTATGCAGTATATTTGTGCGGAAATTTGGTTATTTGGAGAAGTAAGAAGCAGAATGTGGTTTCAAGATCCCGAGCTCTTGCCAATGGCATTATAGAAATTCTATGGCTAAAAATCATGCTCCATGACTTGAGAATCAAAGTTAGCATGATAATGCAGAGGTTTTGTGACAACAAGGTTGTAATAAATTTGGCCAACAATCCCGTAATGCATGACAGAACGAAGCATTTGGAGATTGATAGACACTTCATCCGTGAGAAGATTGATGATGGACTGTTGTGTCTGCCATACCCGAAATCTACTGATCATGATGCTGATCTCTTCGTAAAGGGGCTGTCTACGGTACAATTTGAGTTGAATGTAGGCAAGCTGGGCATGGTAGACATGTATACCCAACTTAAGGGGGGTGTTAAGTTATTATACTTGTATGGGTAAACGGATCTTTGGATGAGAGACCGTTTACCCATCCTTCTCTATATATTGTACCCATCCCTCCTCATTTGAAAATAATTTTTAGTGAAGAGTACCCTAATCTCTAGTGAGAGAGATTAGGGATTGAGAGCCCCTGTGGTTTTTTCCTCTCCGTAGGGGTTTCCACGTAAATCCGTGTCTCCATATTTGTGTATGCTTAGTGCATTTGATTCTAACACTGACAACAGCTTGTTTTGCCATTAAAAGCCACCTTGCCTCCACTTTTGACTGTAGAAACATCATTTTGCACATTTTACCAGAAATAGCAGCTTATAATGATCAACATGCCATATGCAACTATGGAAATCAAGCTAACGCAGAAACCATTCTCAATGAAAGTTAAAAGCTATGGGAGGAAAGACATCGCATTAATCACAAATAGTTAAATTTGCCATCACTCTCATCGACACACGGAAAAAGGGGAAATGAGTAATATATAGTTAAGGGATTCTCACCACCTATAACTCTTCACGCATAAAATGAAACTCAATACTCCTTAACTTGGACATAGAGATCGTACAAACCTAACTTGCCAACCTCCTGAAATCAGTTGTGGAAAGTTCCTTAGTAAGATATCAAGAACTTGTTCTTCGATTGTTATATAATTGTATAAGTTTCTTTAAATCAATCTACACTTGTATAGTGCTGATCAATCTCAATGTGATTGGTTTTGTCATGCAAGAAAAGATTATTAGATATGTTAAGATGTTATGAGTCTTTAACCTCAACATGGTACAATAAATAGCTCCTCCTTCTGTAACATCCTCGAACGTTGATAGGTCGTCGTCCAAAACATGATCTCGCTGACTACGTGTGCCACATGGATTCACGGGCAACACTCCCAAATCAACAATCAGTTTATGAATTGTATTTGTATTCGGAGTAGTGAATCTCTCAATTTAGGAGAATCCATATGCAACTATGGAAATCAAGCTAACGCAGAAACCATTCTCAATGAAAGTTAAAAGCTATGGGAGGAAAGACACCGCATCAATCACAAATAGTTAAATTTGCGATCACTCTCATCGACACACGGGAAAAGGGAAATGAGTAATGTATAGTTAAGGGATTCTCACCACCTATAACTCTTCACGCATAAAATGAAACTCAATACTCCTTAACTTGGACATAGAGATCGTACAAACCTAACTTGCCAACCTCCTGAAATCAATTGTGGAAAGTACCTTAGTAAGATATCAAGAACTTGTTCTTCGATTTTATATAATTGTACAAGTTTCTTTAAATCAATCTACACTTGTATAGTGGTGATCAATCTCAATGTGATTGGTTTTATCATGCAAGAAAATATTATTAGATATGTTAAGATGTTATGAGTCTTTAACCTCAACATGGTACAATAAATAGCTCCTTCTTCTATAACATCCTCGAATGTTGATAGGTCGCCGTCCAAAACATGATCTCGCTGACTACGTGTGCCACATGGATTCACGGGCCACACTCCCAAATCAACATTCAATTTATGAATTGTATTTGTA
Source organism: Ottelia alismoides (assembly GCA_037367405.1). Lineage (NCBI taxonomy): Eukaryota > Viridiplantae > Streptophyta > Magnoliopsida > Alismatales > Hydrocharitaceae > Ottelia > Ottelia alismoides. Next base: position 174,409 of record JAZKJV010011636.1, read on the forward strand.
TTCGGAGTAGTGAATCTCTCAATTTAGGAGAATCCATTTGTACGAAGGAACTTTATGAACCCCCTTAGGGATCGTTTGGTAATTGGGTTGGGTTGGGTATGAGTAAGCTCCTATGAATAGTAGATTTTTGGATGGTTAGGAGGGTTGGAGAGGATTGGAATGAAAAATGTGATGTCATGTTACAATGATTGGTTTTATTGTTGGGATAAAAATAATTCATATCATACAAGAGATCCCAGGGCTCTCTTATATACGAGAAAAGCTATGGGTTAATTACATGAGTGATGCACAAAGAAAGCATAAAATATAAAACCGATACTATAAGATACAATTATCTCAACACTCTCCCTCAAGATGGAGCATAAATATTAATTATGCTCAGTTTGGAACAACACCTCTGAAATGGACCTCTAGCCAGTGCCTTGGTGAAGATATCTATCGTATGATCTCTTGTGGAAACATGAGAGGTGGATATAAGAGCTTTCTGGATCATGTCTCTAGTGTAATGACAATCCACTTCAATATGCTTTTGTCCATCTTTAGCAATAAATAAAGCTGCTTGATTATCACATAAAAGCTTTATAGGAAGAGAAACCTCAACAGTAAGGTCGGTCAATACCGATCTTACCCACATCATCTCGGCACATCCTTGTGCCATGATCCTGTACTCAGATTCTACACTAGATCTAGCTACCACTGTTTGCTTCTTGCTTTTCCATGAAACCAATGGGTTGCCAAAAAAATAGTAAACCAGAAGTGGACTTTCTATCTTTGGGACAACCTGCATAATATGCATCTGCACATGTTGTCACCTCAAGAGATGTATCCCTACTGAATATAAGGTCCGAACCAGGTGAAATCTTCAAATACCTCAAGATCATATGGACGACATCCGTATGCACCTTCCTGGGCTGCTCCATAAACTGATTGACTTTGCTTACTGCAAAAGCAATGTCCGACCTGGTGATGGTAACGTATAAGAGCTTCCCAACAAGCTCTCTGTATCTCGTCCTGTCAACTTCTTTAGTGTCCTCATCATACAATCTCTTACCCACATCATCTCGGCACATCCTTCTACCATGATCCTGTATTCAGATTCTACACTAGATCTAGCTACCATTGTTTACTTCTTGCTTTTCCATGAAACCAATGGGTTGCCAAAAAAAATAGTAAACCAGAAATGGACTTTCTATCTTTGGGACAACCTGCATAATATGCATCTGCACATGCTGTCACCTCAAGTGATGTATCCCTACTGAATATAAGGTCTGAACCAGGTGAAGTCTTCAAATACCTCAAGATCATATGGACGACATCCATATGCACCTTCCTGGGCTGCTCCATAAACTGATTGACTTTGCTTACTGCAAAAGCAATGTCCGACCTGGTGATGGTAACGTATAAGAGCTTCCCAACAAGCTCTCTGTATCTCGTCCTGTCAACTTCTTTAGTGTCCTCATCATACAATCTCATACTCGCATCCATAAGGGTAGTAGCAGATTTACACCCTATCATACATGTCTCAGAGAGAAGATCCATAACAACTTCTTTGAGTCATTACAAGGCCACGCTAGTTCCTGGCAAATTCCAACCCAAGGAAGTAACGAGGATTGCCAAGGTCCTTAGTCACAAACTGTTGACCTAGGAACTCCTTGGCAGTATGAATGCCATGCTCATCATCTCTTGTAATGACAATATCATCCACATAAACAAGAATAGCCACGGTACCTCTTTGTGTCCTCTAAACAAACAATGAGTGGTCCGCAGTAGGCCACACAAACCTCTATTGCTCTATCAACTCCGATAGCTTTTGGTACCAAGCTCTCGGACTCTGCTTCAGGCCATAAATCGTCTTATGAAGTCTGCACACCTTCTGGGACTCCCCCTCGATAGCAAATCCTGGTAGTTGTTGCATATATACTTCCTCCTGTAGATACCCATAGAGAAATGCATTCTTCACATCAAGTCGGTATAGAGGCCAGTCCCGTGAAACAGCAACAGATAGAAGAATGCGTAGTGTCGAGTGTCTTGCTACTGGAGAGAAGGTGTCTTGATAGTCCACCCCATTTGTTTGGGTGAACCTCCGAGCCACAATCCTGGCCTTATAGCGGTCCCCACTGCCATCTGCCCTCTGCTTAACCGTAAATATCTATTTGCAGCTCACAATGGAGGCACGTGATGGAGCATAGACAATACTCCAGGTGCCACGTGACCGTAGAGCCACCATCTCCTCTTCCATTGTAAGAAACCACCTAATGTCCTGAAGTGCCTCCTGATACGTCCGTGGCATATTAACAACATATAGTCCCACCACAAACTTCCTGTAATCCGCTGAAAGATGATCCAAGGAAACATGTGCAGCAAGAGGGTACGTGGCACATTGGCGGTGAGGCTTCCTTAGTGCAATAGGTATCTCCAGGTCATCGACCTCTTTATCCTCTGGAATCTTCTCTTCTTGTGTATCATTCAAAACTCCAGTACCATCAGGAGAAATAATATGTTCATGACATACCTGAGGCATGGTGGATGATGTGGACGGCACATGAGCAGAGGGGTGAGTAGTAGACCTGCGAGTATAAACATGAGGTAAAAACGTGGACTTTTGGTGGTAGGAGGTGGAGGTGGTGATGGTGGTGGAGGTGGTGAAGACCAAGGAGCGTCACAAGGGGCATGAGATGGAGAAGATGGAGGTGGAGGAACCACAACATCCTCTCTAGAACTAGTATTAGACAGCATGTCACCTGTAGGAGAAAAATACATAATAGACTAAAAAAATGTAGCGTCAACACTCACATAGTATTTCTCCCAACAGGATCAAAACATCTATACCCCTTTTGGGTACGAGAATAACCAACAAAGACACAATTGACGACTCTAGGAGAGAGTTTGTCACGGCCAGGAGTGAAGTCATGGACAAAGGCCACCGATCCAAAGACTCTGGGAGTAAGGGAGAATAGCTCCTCTCGGGGAAACGCAATCAAGAAGGGAATCTTCTCTCCAAGAATAGTGGATGGCATACGATTCACCAAGTAGCAGGCGGTGAGACCACATCCCCCCAGAAAGAATGAGGTGTATGACTGTGAATCAACAAAGTCCTCGTGACGTCAAGAAGATGACGATGTTTACATTCTGCCACACCATTTTCCTATGATGTATAATTGCAAGAATGATGTACTATACCCAAAGACCTAAGAAATTCCGTTAAGTATAATGTAGAAAATTCCAAAGTATTATCAATACGAATGAATTTGACATTAGTAGAGAAGATATTGTTAACTTCAATAAGAAAAACCTTAATCAGAGCACCTGCTTCAGACTTATGTTTTAATAAGAATACCCAAGATAGTCTAGAATAATCATCCACATCAACCATATAAAAACGATGCCCCTGATGATCAGGAACATGACTCGGACCTCAAATGTCAAAATGAAACAACTCGAAAGACCGACTACTATGACGACTCAAACGACTCGGAAACGAGGAGCGACAAAGCAGTGTGAGTAGATTTCTGCGGGCACTGTTTTTAAAAACGTGCCTCGAGACCCTGCGGCGTACGCCTCGAGGCGTTTTCAAGGAAAAATGCCTCGGGGCTATAGCCCCATTCAGTCTCAGTGAGGCGTACGCCTCGAGGCGATGCCTCATATATGAGCTGATTTTTTTACTTTTTTCTACAATATTTTTTCTTTTCTTTTTAATTGTGAGCTTTTCATCTTTTGTAGACAAGTATTTTCAAGTCCTTAAGCTCACGATTTATTGAAATACGTTTTTTAATTTATTAACATATTAAACTTATTTTTACTAATGGCCCTAACTTTTTTAATACATAATCAAAATAGCATTAAGTTGTTGTATAAACATGAATAAACAAGAAATCAACTTCAACAGAATAATTTGCTTGTAAAACCACTCAGACGATACAAGCTATCACAATACAACAATATAACGCCATAAATTGTTGTGATTTGCAATGATTTTTTAATTTCTAAATGAGTATTCAACACAATCTAGAATCATTAGTCTTCAGTGATTCATTTTAGGCTATTCAATACACTACCACATGTCATCTTATAACACTCTGGTTGTACAATATATGTCTTCTCTTCATTGAATTCAAAACTACTATCCTTAAGAAATCATGACAAATATATTGTTTTTTTAAATGTAATCTTCATTAAAAAATAGTAATCATTTGGCATGTATACAAGAAATCTAAATAAGTAGAAACGGTAGTCCAAGCGTGTTCTTTATAAATCAACATGAACAAAAAATTGAGTCTTGAGTCATTAAATCTAATGCTTTTTACTTTTTAATATGAATCAATCATAAATGCTTTCTTTATAAAAATGTTTGGATGCAAATCTCTTGTTTTGAATAACACACATATCTCACCTAAATTTGAAAATGGTGGGTTACATCTAGTCCCTTTATTTAAGTTTTATTCAAAACTTTAAATTTTGCAGAGTACCCATTATTGTGCTTGCATATTCATATTTACTTGATACCTTACAGATTTAGAGTCCAAAAAAGAGAGTTATATAACAACTCATGAATTTAATCATAACCATTTGATTCTAGAACTTAAAAATTGTAATTACAATTAATTATTATGTTTTATGAAAAAAATTCTTTCACGAGTGAGGCTTACGCCTCGATACGCCTCGAGGCTTACGCCTCGATGCAGTACTGGGAAAACGCCTCGATATGCCTCACGCTTTTTAAAACCTTGTCTACAAGTACATGAATCATCTTTTGAAGAGGAAGGTGGTCAAAGCGAAGATGCCACATGAAAGGAGAAACAAATCCAGAAGGAATAGAGGCCACCCCGATACATGATGGAATGGCAAGCTTATACAGTACTCTCTGCTCACGGCTATGACCAATCATCCTGCCGGTTAGTATGTCCTAAAATACAAGAGAAGAGGGATCAAAGATGGCACGCCAGTGTAAATCTTTTGTAATTTGACTAATAGACAAAAGATTCATTTGAAAATCTGGAGCATGTAAGACATTATGAAGACACATAGAAGGGGCTAAAACAATCTCCCCCTGACCAACAATGGGTAGCCGAACTCCATAGGCAATGACTATGGATCGTCTAGGAAGGATAGACATGTAAGAGGTAAACTGCGTCCGATCTCCACACATATGATGAGACGCTCCGGAGTCCATAATCCTATCGGTCACATCAGAACTACCACTACTGGTAAGCACAAAGGGAATACCTAATGAACTGGACAATGCTCTGACGGTAGCCACTGCATCTGATGGACCTGCTCGCAGGGGTGGTCACCATCTCTCGAAGTCTCGAGACAAGATCATCAAAACGTGCATCTGTAGTAGGTGCAGATGACGAGTCATGCTCATCAATACGTGTAGATGCTGGATATCCATGCTTCTAAAAGCATGTCTCCTCTGAGTGACCAAGACGATGACAAGAGGAACATGGACCACGTTGGCATCCTCCACCCCGACCACGAGGTCCACGTCTACGAAACTGAGATGAGCTTCCGCGGCCACGAGAAGCTTCCATAGTCGAGGGCGTCGTTTGTGGCTTAGGGATAGGCGTGGTAGTAATCCTGCCCAGTCGCTTGTAGACCTCCTCCATCAGTGGTATGGTCTCGCCAGTCAGAAGTTGAGTACGAGCGGCATCGTACTCTGAGTCAAGGGATGACAAGAAAAGTCCAGTCATAAAGCATTCTGATACGTATGTTGTTGTTCAATGTTGGTAGTAATAGGCATGAAACTGTGAAGTCTTTCAAACATGTCTCTCATATGAGAGATGTGTGCATAGAGAGGTCGACCATTCTGCTTGGTCGAGAAAATGTCGAACCGCAGTTTGAAAATCTTGCTTTCATTCTTCACATGTCCATAGGTGTCAGCCGGTATATCCCACATGGCCTTTGCAGTTGGTTGATTGACAATATCATTAGCGATCTCTGTGGTAAGTGTCCTAGAGAGCCAGATACGCGCATAGGCATCATCTTACTTCCATGATGCATTGGTCCCAGTCTTGTTCGCCGGCTCCGAGTCAGTCAGAATATGCTCCTTGTTGTGACACTGCATTAGGGTACGAAACTGCATGGACCATAACTCATAGTTGATCCCGTCCATCTTTACGATCGGTTTCGGGCCCTTGAAGGCACCAAAAGAGAACACGTCACCCTTATTCTCTGACATTTATCCAATAGGCCAAGATGCGGAGCAAGTGGGGAACAAATCAAGAATAGACTTGCCTACAACACCATAGGAGGGATGAATTGTATCTATAGACTTATACGCTCATCCCTAGGTCTTCGTTTGAGGTCTAGGGCCGTACAACAAGGAACAAATCAGACTATATCACTATTTTTGAACCAGACCAGACCTCAGAGCGACACTAAAATGCCTCGAAGCAACCCCCGACGGTAGCGGGAAGGGGTCAACGACGGTGCCGGTGGTAGGGTAGGGCCTATAGCTGCGGGGCGACGCACAGGAGGGGGTCGAAGGACGCGCAGGAGGGCCTGTTGGCCTCCAGTGGCAGCGCTGGAACCCGTTGGGGCTGCACGGGAGTGTCGCTGGAGCATGCGGCGGCGATGGAATGGACGTTGGAGCGTGTGGCAGCACGCCGAGGGGAGGGGGTGGGTGCAGGGTTACGATTTTGTGTGAGATACGAGAACCCCGATCTAGGACCGTTGCTCCGATACCATGTTGGGATAAAAATAATTCATATCATAGAAGAGATCCAAGGGCTCTCTTATATAGAAGAAAAGCCATGGGTTAATTACATGAGTAATGCACAAAGAAACATAAAATATAAAAACGATACTAAGGGCCTGTTTGGTTGGAGGGTTGGACAGGGTTGGCTTGGCCCAACCCGGGTTACCCCTCCAACCAAACAGGGTTCTCCTCCTCACAGTTTACTATTCACAGGGGTACCCCTGCCCAACCCAATCCTGTCCAACCCTGCAACCAAACAGGCCCTAAGAGATACAATTATCTCAACATTTATCATGCAAGACAAGATTATTAGATATGTTAAGATGTTATGAGTCTTAACCTCAACATGGTACTTTGAATAGCTCCTCCTATAATATCCTCGAATGCTGATAGGTCATCGTCCAAAACTTGATCGCATTGACTACATGTGTCACATGGGTTCGAGGGCAACACTCCCAAAACAACATTCAATTTATGAATTGTATTTATATTCGGACTAATGAATCTCTCGATTTAGGAGAACCCATTTGTACGAGGGAACTTTATGAACCCTCTAAGGGCACCGTTTGGTAATTGGGTTGGTATGGGTATGAGTAAGCTCATGTGAATACACTGAATAGGAGATGTTTGGATGGTTAGGAGGGTTGGAGAGGATTGGAATGAAAAATGTTATGTGATGTCACATTGATTATGTGGTGGAATTCCAAACCAGTTATGTTGTGGGATAAACCAGGTTACACCAGGTTAACCTCGTAACCAAACGAGCCCTTAGAGTTAAGGGTTGATTCCAATTCCCTTTACTACTATTCTTCTACCCTATTTGAGAGAGATTTGCGGTCACCGATAAGGATAGAGCCCAGTGAACAGTGAACATCGTAGATTTTATGTTGTGGTTGTCTTAAGATAAATTATTTGAAGAATTGTTAACACATTATAGTTCTATAAATTAATTGGTTTGTATTTCTACTAGCAAGTTTTTAGGTGTTTTGCATTTTTCCAATTAAAATGTAATATTTTTGAAAACAGAAAATGTGGGATGCAATGCAACGCAAAAATGACCTACTGTCATTTCTTTGGAAATTTTGGAATTGATACGAAACATACAAAAATTAAAATGCAATGAACTCTGAAATGAGTTTTTGATTGTTTTAATTTCTCAATAAATCACAGGATTTTGAATGTCAAGAGATGCATCTGGGGGTAATTTTAAATTGTGTTAGAAATACTGAATAAAACACCCTAGAAAAATCACACCATTTATTTACAATTTAATTTCTACATGGTACAATTCTCAATGGATTTAAGTGAGACCTATGAAAGTTCGTTCATGATTCAAGGTACTACATATCCATATTTCATTTTTTTTACAACTTTCAGCCTTCAATATTGAATTTATAAGCTCAAAACCAAGGTTTAATAAAAAAAAATTTTAATATCTAGCTAATGCCAGCTCAAAAAAAACCATAATAGCTTGAACGAAAGAGAAACAATGTTACATTCCAACCAAACATAATCATGCAAAAATAGTCTCTGGTTTGCAAGTTACGAAGCATTGCATTCATTACAGTGTCTATTCTGCAGTTATTGTAAACAACAATAATACTAAAGAGGCCTTCACATGGGCTTATATGCAATCTTGAAGACCGGTGTGGCTCACGTGAAATTTACCCAAGAGCAAGCTCTTCTTGCAATTACGAAGCGTGATGGGAGGGCTGGTCCGCAAAATCACGAAACCATGTGACATGTGTCCTGTAGAGATATATTATCTCTTAGGTCTCTCCTCTATATAAGAGAGTCTAGGAATCAAGGAATAAACAACTTTCATTCTTTTTCCCAACATGGTATCAGAGCGGCGGTTCTAGGCCGAAGCTCTCATACTCTGACCCTAACCGTAGCCATACTCCTCACCCTCTCCTCCTTCGGACACCGATGTCGCGGCTGGCCCATCTCTCCTCTACTGTCGGGCCAGCTCACCGCTGCCACTCAGCCGCTTCCTTATTGTCCTCAGGAACCGTCGCTGCTCCGTTGTCCCCAAGACACCTATCCACCACCACAGCTAGTAGTTGCTACTGGGTGAGTGTTATCGGCTACCTCAGTCCCTCTTCATTCTAGCGGTCGTTGAAGACCTCTTGTTACCGACTCACCGCAGCCGCGGCTAGCCATCATCGACTTTCTATCACCGGCCCCAAGCCCATCATCCTTGCATCGACATCTGTTGAGGATTCATGGGTTTGAGTGCATAAGAATTCATATGCATTCAAATCCACATGTATCTGTATAGATACTCATCCATTGGTCTACAAAACCCTAGTGATCTTTATCTGTCAATATGTTAAAAAACAAAGTCGGCGTACCTGCAAAAGGCGCCTTCAGAGATCCGGCACCAATAGTCAAGATGGACGGGATGAACTATGAGCTCTGGGATATGCAGTCCATGAGCCTTATGAAGTTTAATGGTAAGAAGTATATTCTTACCGATGAGGAGCTGGTGGAGAGAACTGGGGTTAACGCCTCCTGGGAGGCGGATGATGCATACACCAAAGTTTGGCTTTCAGGTACATTGACGATTGATCACCAATGATGTGTTGCATCAGCCCATCGCTAAGGTGATGTGGGATGTCCTCGCAACAAGCTATTCTCATGCAAGGAATGAGACCAAGATTCTACAACTCCAGCATGACATTTTACCGTCAAGCAGAATGGACGACCCCTTCATTCGTTGTATTTTGTATCCTTGCATGAAATGTTTGAGAATCTACACAGCTTCATGCCTATCACAGCTACTCCTGGGCAGCAAAAGACATATAGGAATGCCATCATGGTTGGTGTATTCCTAGTAGCCCTATATCCATAATATGATGTGGCTCGCTCCCAGATTCTCATGAATGCTACTATTCCTTCAACAGAGGAAGCTTTCTGCATGCTTAGCAGGATTACTGTCCCATCCACCACTACTAGTCAGACTTCTTCAGTGATGGTTGCCTCTTAAGGTCGAGGAGGCTCTTGCCAGTTCCTTAGATCTCATGGCAGCAGAGGTCGTTTACATCAACCTTGCACTTATTGTCTTCGATCAGGACATTCAGAGGTTACATGCTATTCTAAGCATGACTTTCTTGCATCTGCTCAAGTTGCTGAGCAAGTTGAGTCTGTGACTGCTTCCTCTCCAGACCAAATACTCGATGAACTTATAGCACGATTGAGGGATATTATGACTCCTGCTAGTCTTATTGCTTCTTCATCTGCTGCAGGAAGTGACATAGTTGCTTCATCACCTTTTAATACCTCAGGTAGTACTTATGCACTTACTAAATGTAGTGTAGTGGATATGGGGTTATAGAATGGATTACGGATTCCTACTACACATCACTTGTGCGGAGATAGGGACCAACTTACGACGTACAAACATGTGCCTTCAGGGACAACTGTGGAGATAACTGATGGGCCTCATTCCCGATTACAGGAAAGTGAGATTAGCTTGACACCCTCTATCTACCTACAGAATGTGTTACATGCACCCGATCTTTCCATGAAGATGTTATCTATTAGTCAGATTATGAAGGACCCATCTTCTCTTATCGAGCTATTTTTGACCCATCTTCTCTTGTATTTCAAGACATCCTTATAGGCAAGGTGATTGATAATGGTCGTGAGCAGTGTGTCCTCTATCGTTTGGTTCGAATACCTTGTGCTGGTCTTTCCTCTTATTCCGTTGAATCTGTCTCACCCTTTACGTGGCACTTGTGCTTTGGTTATCTTCCGCTTCAGAAAATGTATCGTGTCCTACCTTAGATTTCACCTCACTCGTCCTTCCAGTGTAAGGCATATCAGTTGGGGAAGCATCATCGGTCTATTTTCCCCAATAGTCAGAGTCGAAGCAATAGCACCAATTTTGCGTTGTTTCATATTGATATTTGGGATCCAAGTCGTGTTCCCGATCATCAGGGACACATGTTTTATCTTGTGGTTGTGGATGATTTCACTCGTTTGTCATGGGTATTTTTGTTAAAGAATAAATCTGAAGCGAGAGATGTTATCAAAAACTTTATTAATGATGTGCAGAATGTGTTTTCTTCAACTGTAAAATTTGTGAGAACTGATAATGCTTGGAATTATGTACCTACTAAATGTAGTGTAGTGGATATGGGGTTATAGAATGGATTACGGATTCCTGCTACACATCACTTGTGCGGAGATGGGGACCAACTTACGACGTACAAACATGTGTCTTCAGGGACAACTGTGGAGATAACTGATGGGCCTCAATCCCGATTACAGGAAAGTGAGATTAGCTTGACACCCTCTATCTACCTACAGAATGTGTTACATGCACCCGATTTTTCCATGAAGATGTTATCTATTAGTCAGATTATGAAGGACCCATCTTCTCTTATTGAGCTATTTTTGACCCATCTTCTCTTGTATTTCAAGACATCCTTATAGGCAAGGTGATTGATTATGGTCGTGAGCAGTGTGGCCTCTATCGTTTGGTTCGAACACCTTATGTTGGTCTTTCCTCTTATTCTGTTGAATCTGTCTCACCCTTTACGTGGCACTTGTGCTTTGGTTATCTTTCCGCTTCAGAAAATGTATCGTGTCCTACCTTAGATTTCACCTCACTCGTCCTTCCCGTGTAAGGCATATCAGCTGGGGAAGCATCATCGGTCTATTTTCCCCAATAGTCAGAGTCGAAGCAATAGCACCAATTTTGAGTTGTTTCATATTGATATTTGGGATCCAAGTCGTGTTCCCGATCATCAGGGACACATGTTTTATCTTGTGGTTGTGGATGATTTCACTCGTTTGTCATGGGTATTTTTGTTAAAGAATAAATCTGAAGCGAGAGATGTTATCAAAAACTTTATTAATGATGTGCAGAATGTGTTTTCTTCAACTGTAAAATTTGTGAGAACTGATAATGCTTGGAATTATGTACTTATGCTCTCTCTAAATTCTTTTTAACTCGTAGCATTATTCATCAAACATCGTATGGCTATTAATGCCACCAGAACTCTACTCATTCAGAGTCGTGCTCCGCATTCCTTTTAGGGTGACGTTTTCCTTACCGCATGTTATCTTGTGAATCGCATATCCTCATCTGTCTTGAGTGAGAATAACTTTTTCCCTCACTTTTCTTGATAAAAACTTGTTCTCACTCAATCATCATGTTTTTTGTTCGGTTGCCTTTGTTCACCAGTTGTCTCCAAGTCTTGACAAGCTCTCTCCTAGGGTCTGTTTGGTTGCAGGGTTGGGCAGGGTTGGGTTGGCCCAACCCGGGTTACCCCTCCAACCAAACGGCCCAATCCTCCTCACAGTTTACTATTCACAGGGGTTCCCCTGCCCAACCCAAACCTGTCCAACCCTGCAACCAAACAGACCCCTAGAGTTGTCAAGTGTGTCGTTGTCGGGTACTCCAGGACACAAAAGGGTTATATATGCTATGATCCACTACGCAAGAAGTATTATGTTAGTGGTGATGTCACCCTTTCCTGATAAAGACTTGTTCTCACTCATTCCTCGTAATTTTTGGTTCGATTGCCTTTGTTCACTAGTTGCCTCAAAGTTTTGACAAGCTCTCTCCTAGAGTTGTCAAGTGTGTCGTTGTTGGGTACTCCAGGACACAAAAGGGTTATATATGCTATGATCCACTACGCAAGAAGTATTAGGTTAGTGGTGATGTCACCTTTTTCGAGTCAGTGATGTACTTTTCTCCTACATGTGATTGGTTGACTTCGTCAGAATTTGATGATAAAATCTACATGCCACCGCTACTATCACCACCTTTACCACCATCAACACCATCACATCCTCTTATACCCTCAGTTCCTATTGTCTCGGACCCACAGTTACCACATTACTATACACGTTATATTGCCTCTGCTCATGGTCACCGCTCATCATCTAGCATAGATCAGGTACGTTATGAATACAATGTTCCTAATAATGGATCTGACGATTTGCATGGGGAGGGTTCTCTACAGGGAACAGACATACTTTGATGATCTGGCCATACATATTACGCTTCGAAAGCAGAAGAGAACTGTGCATCATATCCTCTTGCATCCAAGATCTCCTTTGATCGCTTGACTATAGAGTTTAGGAAGTTTGTTGTTGCATTGTCTGCCATGGAGATTCCACGGAATTAGCAAGAGGCCTTGCAGAATAGTAGGTGGCGCGTGCAAGGCCCTAAATGTCGGTTTCGGTCACCATTTTGGTATTGACCAAAACAGAATTTCGATGGAATTTCGGTGGAATTTCGACCGGAATTTCGGTCATTTCGGTCATTTTTTCTAGTAGGACCCCCATATTTCGGTCATTTCGGTTATTTCGGTCGAATTTCGATTTCGACTGGATATCAATATTCGACAGAAATTCGACCGAATTTCACTGAAATTTGAGGCCATGGGCACGTGGCTATGGAAGAAGAGATGGCTGGTTTACAGTCCCGTGTTACCTGGAGCTTTGGTTCCTGCACCTCGTGGAGCATATGATGTTAGTTGCAAGTGGGTGTTTACTATTAAATACCATGCCGATGGGAGTCTAGATAGGTATAAAAGGCAGACTAGTTGCTTGTGGCTTTACTCAGACACATGGATTGGATTATCTGGATACATTTTCACTCATTGCTCGTCATTCCACTCTATGTATTCTTTCTGTTGTTATGGTATGTGATTGACCTCTCTTTCAGCTTGATGTTAAAAATGCATTTGTGTATGGCGGTCTACAGAAGGCAACCTCCTAGGTTTGTTGTTGAGGGGGACTATCTACAAGTTTGCAGGCTTCATAAGGCAATATATGGCCTTAAACGGAGTCCAAGGGCATGGTTTCAGAAGCTCTCGGATTTATTTGAGAATCGGGTATTTCAGAGGTCAAATACAGATCATTCACTGTTTGTACAGAGAACCTCCAAAGGTACGATGGTGATTATGGTATATGTTGATGATATACTAGTTACAAGTGATGATGTGCATGGAATAAAAAGGGCAAAGGAATTCCTGGGCCAACAATTTGTTACTAAGGATCTTGGCACCCTAAGGTATTTCTTGGGTGTTAGAATTTAACAGAAATCAGCAGTGTCTTGTGATGATCCAAAGAAAATATGTGACAGATATGCTAGCTGAGGAATTAGCAAGAGGCCTTGCAGAATAGTAGGTGGCGCGTGGCTATGGAAGAAGAGATGGCTGGTTTACAGTCCCGTGTTACCTGGAGCTTTGGTTCCTGCACCTCGTGGAGCATATGATGTTAGTTGCAAGTGGGTGTTTACTATTAAATACCATGCCGATGGGAGTCTAGATAGGTATAAAAGGCAGACTAGTTGCTTGTGGCTTTACTCAGACACATGGATTGGATTATCTGGATACATTTTCACTCATTGCTCGTCATTCCACTCTATGTATTCTTTCTGTTGTTATGGTACGTGATTGACCTCTCTTTCAGCTTGATGTTAAAAATGCATTTGTGTATGGCGATCTACAGAAGGCAACCTCCTAGGTTTGTTGCTGAGGGGGGACTATCTACAAGTTTGCAGGCTTCATAAGGCCATATATGGCCTTAAACGGAGTCCAAGGGCATGGTTTCAGAAGCTCTCGGATTTATTTGAGAATAGGGTATTTCAGAGGTCAAATGCAGATCATTCACTGTTTGTACAGAGAACCTCCAAAGGTACGATGGTGATTATGGTATATGTTGACGATATACTTGTTACAAGTGATGATGTGCATGGAATAAAAAGGGCAAAGGAATTCCTGGGCCAACAATTTGTTACTAAGGATCTTGGCACCCTAAGGTATTTCTTGGGTGTTAGAATTTAACAGAAATCAGCAGTGTCTTGTGATGATCCAAAGAAAATATGTGACAGATATGCTAGCTGAGGCATGAATGGTTGGATGTTGGCCTGCTACCACTCCTATGGACCTTAGTATGAGGCTATATGTAACAGCCCGGATCCACGATAACCAGCGGAAGCATATCAAATGCCACGTCGGATCCGATTGTTACTCAAAACATCAATGATATCACACATAACAGTCATGAACCATCTAATATTTTTCTTATCCATAAAAGAGCACATCTCTAATACATATCCAAGATCTTTCGTTCCAGTGGGCACAATGATATCCTTCTTTCAAGGCTTGCGACAAGTTTCCAACTGCCACTAAATTTATCCTTTCATTGACCTGCACTAAAAACACAAAAATACATGGTATGAGCTTAACGCTCAGTATGCGTCGAGATAAGGTCAAGCCAACTAGCGAAAAATCAAGTCTTCACTACTCTACTTTAAACACTTCATTCATAACATAGATAATCACAACATGATAACATACTATTTATCTTCTTCTTCAGTTATGAATAATATTCACCTAACTGTCCGTGAGTACCATTAGTAACAATTGCAATTGTTCACATAAAGGGAGTTCATGATTTTTCATACTCATTTTCTTGAAAATGTATCATACAACAAAATACAAATCTCGTATAAATAAATATTTCACATATACATACCTTCATTAGCAAGACTCACAATTACACCCTTATCTCATAATTACCGTCATAAAGGTATTCATATAACATAACATACAATATTTCACATATACCTTCACATATTCACTTCATCCACACATGCTACATATTTACTCTAATTTTCACATATACACTTAGCTTTCACGTAATTTCACATATACACTTGTCATTCCAACATTTGCACATATACACTTGGCATTTGACATAATTACACATATACACTTTGCATTTCACATAAATGCACATACACACTTAACATTTCACATAGTTACACATATACACTTAGCATTTCACATAAATGCACATATTCACTTAACATTTCACATAAACAAGTGGCTTCCACATAAGCACTTAGCTTATTCATGATAGATTTGTCTTATCTCATAATTTATTGGGTGGATTTGGTGGCTTTTACCGCCGGCACAAGCGGTCACTCAATCATTACATTGAACATGATGACATCAGCGCTGAGTCAATATGTGGACTTTCCACTAGGTTCCACTGAACCTGACACCCCCGGAAGGTGTTGCCCTTTAGGCCATCGATAAACGGACTCTAGAGGTGGCTCCCACCTTAGGTGTAGCACTTAGCTCCGCTTAACGTTTAAGTGCCATTGTTCATGTTAAGGAAATTCTCATTCCTTTTAATACCATTTTCTTTTTCATATAATAGCGGCTCATGAGAACCTTTTGGTTCCACTAACCGAGGATGTCTTTACTGTACAAAATACATATAGCCAATATATACATATATATACATATGCATACACTCTTTTCTTTCCATCGATCGATCTTTTTCATAACGTCGGGAATAACTCTTTTGAATTCATGTCGGTGCCACAAACTTAAATTACATAATATAACAACACATTGAGTTCGGCTTTCATAAACTTGTTATAAAGAGAAAAGTCGAAACTAAGTAGACCACATCATTATTACCGTGATAACTTAAGAACCAATCCACCCTTAAATTGATTTAGCTTCCTTCCCACCATATTACTAATACATGTATCATGTGAAGGTTATATCATTATTAGAGTTAGCTTGTATTTAAACAACTATCTCCCTTTCAAAATAATTAATTAAGTTAATATTAGAATACAATTAACACTTATATCTTCTCTACAGTAACCACGTTTTCCCCCTCCAACTATTCTAACTGTAGATGCATACGTTATACCAATATTAATCAAGCTATTACACGTCCAATGGTAATCTATGATCAATATTTACATCCATTTGAACACAACAACATATAAAATAGTCACGATATCATTTGTTGTTATGTAGTGATAATATCTAAAACAATTGTGGATGGTCCAACTGTTATTTAACAAAATATATAAAACAATCTTGATATGGTGCGGTTATTGTTGCACTAAAAGGCACATATCAATAAACCACAGTAAGGCGTTTACCAGAAATATATGCGTAACTAAATATAGGCCATACATAGATAAAGATACCGATTGAGTTTTGGTTTTCCGAATCATATCATGAATATATTATGGAGCAGACTCACAGAAGGTACATTGCATTCTTCTCTTTAATCATGGAAAAACGGTTACTAAATTGGTTGCAACATTACAATAATGTCTAACTAATTGCTACACATATAATATATATATATAATTATAGTCCGATAACTAACGAGATACAATCTTACCAAAAATCCTATAAAACATGATTTACGGATTCTCATACCATTAATGATATAAATAATAAACAAATAAGGAAGAAGGCTGAGATTCACAAATAAAACGGCTATTAGTCTATCCACAGCTAAACATGCATAATGATATAATACATAAGAATAATTAACTCTTAATCATAACACACATATTTTCATATTTGTATATGCGTGAGCCCAAATTCATTGTCAACCGTAATTTTTTTGATATAATATTAATTAATATAATAATCTCGATACGTGTTGCTCGTATTCGTCAGTCATGTAATTTTGCCAGAAATAAAACAAGGTGTTCGTGCATACTTGATATGAATTGTAGACCAATACATAGTTCCCGCTAACATTCCTAAGTGTTCGACACATACCTCAATGCCGCAAAGACATGAAGATGATTTGATTACGTGGATCCAGATCATCCCGACCATATTGGCGTGCCTCCAATCTTATCGCGTCAAATTCAACGTCGTCAACAGAATGGTCATCGCCGGTGCTCACTACATGCCCTTTTGATTCCACCGGCATAGATAAAACACGTCATCGACGAGGAGGGTTGTCGTTGCCGGACTTGGACCCGATACATTACCTCGCATCTTCTCCTTCTCGTGCTCTCTCTCTCTCTATTTCTCTCTCTCCCTCTTCTCTTCTTCTCACGTCCACTCTCCTCTTTATTCTCTCATCTCTCTCTCGTTCATTCTCTCTCTACATCTCTCACTCCCTCTCTCACGTAATTAGATCATATTCCTAAAATAGGAAATAGGAACCGCAACCGTCGTCCAAAAAATCACACGCACGACCTCTCTCTCCTTCTTTTACCATTCACTTGTTTAATCCCTCTCTCCCTCTCATTAATTCTCTCTCCCTCTTATTTTAGTAACTTTAACGGGTGATAATTATGTCACTAATTCTATTTATAGAAAAAAGAAAGGGAGAACATGGGATGGATCCATGACATTGAAGCCTACAATAAATATCTCAAAGGTATTTGTCACAAATACACCTCTAATTTTAACACCTAATTATTTCATGTCCCATTGCCACTTATTTTTCTGTTTTATTCTCTCTCTTTTTTTTAATTCCTCTTGATAATGAAATATGGATCGTTACAATCTACCTCACTAAAAAAGAATTTCGTCCCGAAATTTACTGGTCAAGAGACTTACCAAAAAGACTCATGATATTTGACTCATCTCATTCCTATGTCCTCATGTTTCCTCTTCACACTTTATGGAACCAGCTTTATGTTCTTATTAAATTTCTTTACAATTATTTTCTTGTATCCAGGTCTTTTATGACAATATGATAATTACTTCCTCCAAGGACTTGATTGACAGATCAACAATTAAACAAAAACACATCTCTACC
Source organism: Ottelia alismoides (assembly GCA_037367405.1). Taxonomy (NCBI): domain Eukaryota; kingdom Viridiplantae; phylum Streptophyta; class Magnoliopsida; order Alismatales; family Hydrocharitaceae; genus Ottelia; species Ottelia alismoides. The sequence goes on from JAZKJV010011636.1 coordinate 192,677, forward strand.
TAAGAGACAAGAGTAAATAATTCAACTAAAAGCTGATACGATTTTGTAACGGTCAATTTGTGGGTTGTCAATCATCGAATGTGACAGCAGTTAATCAAGGTGTGCAATTATAATATGCATGGAAATACATATCTAATCAAAGTTAAGGTATGTTAATACATAGAAATGATAATGGCTATAACTTGTAACCATCAGCATACATCTTTAGTTTATTTTACTTATAACTAAAGAAGGATCATGACCAATATTTATATCTTAACTAACCAAAATAAATAGATCTAATTAATAAAATCACATATCATTGACAACCTAAGTGGCTCTTGTTCTAAAGTTTAAACCTAATCATACATGCAAGATAATAAATGAGTTGAATATCATCAATATTATCAAAAAAATTGTATTAATAATTTGACAGATAGCGTATCAGGTAGCAAAGATAATAATAACATAATAACCTCAAGGTACCCGACTCATCAACATAAGCTAGCATCTTTGTGAGGTCAAAAGACATCATTAATAATTCTTAGTACTCTTTGGTATATCCACCCTCTTAATGGTGACTAATGGTAATCTAACTAAAGAAGAATATGGTTTCTTGTTGTAATTGATCATCTATGAAGAAGAAAATATTTTATCTTTATGAAGACCTTAATTCAATTGTTAGTGGAGTGTAAGTAATGCAAACACTTCAAGGAAACACCAAGTTTCACCCACTCCTTATCTAATTGTCCTTTCAATTTAGCTCATCCAACTCATGTGGATGTACTATCATGTATGACATCAATAATGAAGTCAACAATTCTTAAGAATGGATGGTCATATCTCTTTAGGATGGATGGTCATATCTCTTTAGGATGGATGGTCAAGATCATCAACAACTTTATCTAAAAATATCATAATACTTCTAAAATCCCAAGTCGTACATGAGAAACTTTTTGTTTCCAAATAAGTCACACATAAGTTGTGCATTGTTGAATGAAATAATCATTTGATTCTCTTACTTTTGTCCCCACAATAATCAACTTAGTGTATCCGATCTACTAAATCACTTCCTTCTCCTTAGGACAATCTGTAATATTCAAGACTAGTTCTATCTTCCTATTGGTCAGTCTCCTACCTTTTTCTACACTAAAGGTCTTACGTCATCTATGATGGATATCTCATGCCCAGAGGAACTACTGCTCTGATACCACCTGTAACAACCCGGATCCACGGTAACCAGCGGAAGCATATCAAATGCCACGCGATTGTTACTCAAAACATCAATGATATCACACATAACAATCATGAACCATCTAATATTTTTCTTATCCATAAAAGAGCACATCTCTAATACATATCCAAGATCTTTCGTTCCAGTGGGCACAATGATATCCTTCTTTCAAGGCTTGCGACAAGTTTCCAACTGCCATTAAATTTATCCTTTCATTGACCTGCACTAAAAACACAAAAATACATGGTATGAGCTTAACGCTCAGTATGTGTCGAGATAAGGTCAAGCCAACTAGCAAAAAATCAAGTCTTCACTACTCTACTTTAAACACTTCATTCATAACATAGATAATCACAACATGAGAACATACTATTTATCTTCTTTTTCAGTTATGAATAATATTCACCTAACTGCCCGTGAGTACCATTAGTAACAATTGCAATTGTTCACATAAAGGGAGTTCATGATTTTTCATACTCATTTTCTTGAAAATGTATCATACAACAAAATACAAATCTCGTATAAATAAATATTTCACATATACATACCTTCATTAGCAAGACTCACAATTACACCCTTATCTCATAATTATCATCATAAAGGTATTCATATAACATAACATACAATATTTCACATATACCTTCACATATTCACTTCATCCACACATGCTGCATATTTACTCTAATTTTCACATATACACTTAGCTTTCACGTAATTTCACATATACACTTGTCATTCCAACATTTGCACATACACTTGGCATTTGACATAATTACACATATACACTTTGCATTTCACATAAATGCACATATACACTTAACATTTCACATAGTTACACATATACACTTAGCATTTCACATAAATGCACATATTCACTTAACATTTCACATAAGCAAGTGGCTTCCACGTAAGCACTTAGCTTATTCATGATAGATTTGTCTTATCTCATAATTTATTGGGTGGCTTTGGTGGCTTTTACCGCCGGCACAAGCGGTCACTCAATCATTACTTTGAGCGTGATGACATCAGCGCTGAGTCAATATGTGGACTTTCCACTAGGTTCCACTGAACCTGACACCCCCGGAAGGTGTTGCCCTTTAGGCCATCGATAAACGGACTCTAGAGGTGGCTCCCACCTTAGGTGTAGCACTTAGCTCCGCTTAACGTTTAAGTGCCATTGTTCATGTTAAGGAAATTCTCATTCCTTTTAATACCATTTTCTTTTTCATATAATAGCGGCTCATGAGAACCTTTTGGTTCCACTAACCGAGGATGTCTTTACTGTACAAAATACATATAGTCAATATATACATATATATACATATGCATACACTTTTTTCTTTCCATCGATCGATCTTTTTCATAACGTCGGGAATAACTCTTTTGAATTCATGTCGGTGCCACAATCTTAAATTACATAATATAACAACACATTGAGTTCGGCTTTCATAAACTTGTTATAAAGAGAAAAGTCGAAACTAAGTAGACCACATCATTAGTACCGTGATAACTTAAGAACCAATCCACCCTTAAATTGATTTAGCTTCCTTCCCACCATATTACTAATACATGTATCATGTGAAGGTTATATCATTATTAGAGTTAGCTTGTATTTAAACAACTATCTCCCTTTCAAAATAATCAATTAAGTTAATATTAGAATACAATTAACACTTATATCTTCTCTACAGTAACCACGTTTTCCCCCTCCAACTATTCTAACTGTAGATGCATACGTTATACCAATATTAATCAAGCTATTACACGTCCAATGGTAATCTATGATCAATATTTACATCCATTTGAACACAACAACATATAAAATAGTCACGGTATCATTTGTTGTTATGTAGTGATAATATCTAAAACAATTGTGGATGGTCCAACTGTTATTTAACAAAATATATAAAACAATCTTGATATGGTGAGGTTATTGTTGCACTAAAAGGCACATATCAATAAACCACAGTAAGGCGTTTACCAGAAATATATGCGTAACTAAATATAGGCCATACATAGATAAAGATACCGATTGAGTTTTGGTTTTCCGAATCATATCATGAATATATTATGGAGCAGACTCACAGAAGGTACATTGCATTCTTCTCTTTAATCATGGAAAAACGGTTACTAAATTAGTTGCAACATTACAATAATGTCTAACTAATTGCTACACATATAATATATATAATTATAGTCCGATAACTGACGAGATACAATCTTACCAAAAATCCTATAAAACATGATTTACGGATTCTCATACCATTAATGATATAAATAATAAACAAATAAGGAAGAAGGCTGAGATTCACAAATAAAACGGCTATTAGTCTATCCACAGCTAAACATGCATAATGATATAATACATAAGAATAATTAACTCTTAATCATAACACACATATTTTCATATTTGTATATGCGTGAGCCCAAATTCATTGTCAACCGTAATTTTTTTGATATAATATTAATTAATATAATAATCTCGATACGTGTTGCTCGTATTCGTCAGTCATGTAATTTTGCCAGAAATAAAACAAGGTGTTCATGCATACTTGATATGAATTGTAGACCAATACATAGTTCTCGCTAACATTCCTAAGTGTTCGACACATACCTCAATGCCGCAAAGACATGAAGAAGATTTGATTACGTGGATCCAGATCATCCCGACCATATTGGCGTGCCTCCAATCATATCGCGTCAAATTCAACGTCGTCAACAGAATGGTCATCGCCGGTGCTCACTACATGCCCTTTTGATTCCACCGGCATAGATAAAGCACGTCATCGACGAGGAGGGCTGTCGTTGCTAGACTTGGACCCGATACATTACCTCGCATCTTCTCCTTCTCGTGCTCTCTCTCTCTCTATTTCTCTCTCTCCCTCTTCTCTTCTTCTCACGTCCACAGTTACAATAATGTCTAACTAATTGCTACACATATAATATATATATATATATAATTATAGTCCGATAACTGACAAGATACAATCTTACCAAAAATCCTATAAAACATGATTTACGGATTCGCATACCATTAATGATATAAATAATAAACAAATAATGAAGAAGGCTGAGATTCACAAATAAAACGGCTATTAGTCTATCCACAGCTAAACATGCATAATGATATAATACATAAGAATAATTAACTCTTAATCATAACACACATATTTTCGTATTTGTATATGTGTGAGCCCAAATTCATTGTCAACCGTAATTTTTTTGATATAATATTAATTAATATAATAATCTCGATACGTGTTGCTCGTATTCGTCAGTCATGTAATTTTGCCAGAAATAAAACAAGGTGTTCGTGCATACTTGATATGAATTGTAGACCAATACATAGTTCCCGCTAACATTCCTAAGTGTTCGACACATACCTCAATGCCGCAAAGACATGAAGATGATTTGATTACGTGGATCCAGATCATCCCGACCATATTGGCGTGCCTCCAATCTTATCGCGTCAAATTCAACGTTGTCAACAGAATGGTCATCGCCGGTGCTCACTACATGCCCTTTTGATTCCACCGGCATAGATAAAACACGTCATCGACGAGGAGGGCTGTCGTTGCCGGACTTGGACCCGATACATTACCTCGCATCTTCTCCTTCTCGTGCTCTCTCTCTATTTCTCTCTCTCCCTCTTCTCTTCTTCTCACGTCCACTCTCCTCTTTATTCTCTCATCTCTCTCTCTCGTTCATTCTCTCTCTACATCTCTCACTCCCTCTCTCACGTAATTAGATCATATTCCTAAAATAGGAAATAGGAACCGCAACCGTCGTCCAAAAAATCACACGCACGACCTCTCTCTCCTTCTTTACCCATTCACTTGTTTAATCCCTCTCTCCCTCTCATTAATTCTCTCTCCCTCTTATTTTAGTAACTTTAACGAGTGATAATTATGTCACTAATTCTATTTATAGAAAAAAGAAAGGGAGAACGTGGTATGGATCCATGACATTGAAGCCTACAATAAATATCTCAAAGGTATTTGTCACAAATACCCCTCTAATTTTAACACCTAATTATTTCATGTCCCATTGCCACTTATTTTTTCTGTTTTATTCTCTCTCTTTTTTTTAATTCCTCTTGATAATGGAATATGGATCGTTACACTATATGATGATGATAAAGAGGAGGTAGACTGGAGAAGATACAGAGAATTAGTGGGAAAGCTTCTTCATGTTACTATAACCAGGTCCGATATCTAATTTGCAGTTAGCCAGATGAGTCAATTCATGAAGCAACCCTGACAGGTACACATGGATGTTGTATAGATGATATTGAGATATCTCATATCTTCTCCAGGTGCAAGATTGCTATTCAGAAAAGAGGCGACACTATTTCTGCATGCGTTGATGCAGACTATACAGGATGCCCAAAGGATAGAAAGTCCACTTTGGGATTTGCGATTTTTGTTGGCAGTTCTCGTCTCCTGGAAGAGCAAGAAGCAAACTGTGGTTGCCGGGTCCAACGTTGAGTCTGAATATAGGGCTATGGCACAAACCAATACAAAAATGACGTGGGTTCGAGCAATACTAGTTGATTTACATATGGATGTACCTCTTCCAATGCAACTACAATGTGATAATCTGACGGATCTATTCATTGCAAAAATACTGCTATCCATGAGAGGACAAAGCATATTGAAGTAAGATGTCACTATACAAGGGACATGATCCATAAAGGTTTCATCTCTACCTCTCGTTTCAGCTCTGGAGACCAAACGACAAATATCTTCATCAAAACTTTACTTAGGGAACCTTTCCAGAAATGTTTATCCAAGATGAGCATAATTGACATCTATGCTCCATCTTAAGGAGTGTAGAGATATATTTATGTCTATGTAGAGTTTATGTATTTTTCTATTCTTTTCATCCAGCTTATGTAATTTACACATAGATCTCTCCTCTATATAAGAGAGCCTAAGGTTCAAGGAATAAACAACTTTTGTTCTTTTCCCAACACGTGACATGTATCTCATGGTATTCTATGGATACAATGGCTGGAGATCAAGGTTGTGATCTCGCTATGTGGTGCATGTTGGTGACAACCATGGCTTGGATCAAATGGTTGGGTGGCTCTTGCACCCACAATGTAGATGGGAGGAGAGGTAATTTGACGATGGTTGTACCCTTTCCTCCAACTTCTCAGCACCAAGGACATAGTTGTTGTTGATGTGCTCATCCTTCTGTGATGTGAAGGTGCCCATGTCTGCTTAGGAATCGAAGGAAGATGGTCTGGTGAGACCGGCAATGAGTGGAAGTGGAGCTTGAGCTGAAGGGGCTCGGTTATATGGTTAATGGAACAAAGAAGGGGGTGGGGCTCTGGTGCGTGGATGAAGGAGCCAGCCACTTCAATTGACATACTGCATGGAGGTGAAGGAGGTTGTGATTTGGGTAGAACAGAGGCAAGGAGAAAGAAGATGAAGGCGATGGCATTTAAACCGGGTTTGTACTAATTCTAAACGGGAAGAACGAATAAAGGGAGAGGATCGAAATTAGGTGGATTAAAGAATAATAAGAAGAAGAAGAAAGAAAGAAAGAAATTAAGAGTTCACCTAAGAATGGGTATTACCTAAGAAGAGTTCACCTAAGAGGTCGGTGTGGCTTGGATTAACGCTTCCTCGGCTGACTTGTTTTGGGACTCCTTGCGCTCAAATGCGGATCGACCAAGAAGGGAGTTGCTTCGCCCTTTCGCTTGCATTTGGGCGCTTTGGCTCGCCAGGAACGCGAAGATTTTCAAAGGTCAGAGGTTCTACAAGGAGAATGTCTTAGCACATGTGGATATGCTTTTGATTGATTGGCTCCTCTTGTAGTGCTTCGGCCGTGTGATGTTAGTCCTTTTGTTTGGGGTTGGGATCCTCTCGATCCTTGATGTTTGTATCCCTTCTCCCCCTCCTCCTTTTCTTCGTTGCTTTTTAATAAATTTTGGGGCGAACACCATGATGTGCTTCCCCCGAAACGTTTTCCGCTTTCAAAAAAAAAAAAAAAAGAATGGGTATTACCTAAGGTTGAAGGATCTCTTAACCTTGACTCTCCGGCAAAGGAAGAGGAAGCGCGTCAACTTAAGGAATCAAGTTGCAACAAGGAGGAGAAGCCTCCTTGGATCTCTTCTGACTCGTTGAGGCTCAATGACGTCGATGGGAAGTTGTCACCGTCACAAGCGAAAGCTCAGAGCTTGAGGCTATCACTTGCTAGAGGTAGATGTTGATGGTAGTTGGAAGTGTTAAGCTTTTAACCAAGGAAGTGGATATGTGGTTGTTGCTGTTGGAGCTCGAAGGAGTGGATGCTTAACGACAAGGGATGGGTTGGCTAGGGCTCAATCGTAGGAAATGGATGGAGCATGGACCCGAGCAGATGCTTGGCATTATGGAGGTTGATGCGAGAAAGGGCAGATGATAGTGAAGACGTGAGAGGTACATGATGGCGAGGGTTGAACCGATGAAGAGAAAGTTAACCGAGCAGTCAACTTCCTTAGCATGCGTGGTGCGATGAGAACAACAGCTGGTCGAGGAAGGGTGTTTGGTCATGGAGTGAAGACCAATGTCGATTGAGGCTAAGCATTGTCTAATAGGGGTTAGTACTAATTCGAAAGGGGAAGAAGGAATAAAGGGTGAAAGCATATAATCAAAATTAGGTGGATTAAAGAATAAGAAGGAGAAGAGAGAAAGAAAGAAAGGAATTAGGAACGAGAGTTCACCTAAGAATGGGTATTACCTAAGTTTAAAGGATCTCTTGACCTCAACTTTTCGACAAAGGAAGAGGAAGCTCGCCAGCTTAAGGAATCAAGTTGCAACAAGGAGGAGAAACCTCCTTGGATCTCGCCTGGTTCGTTGAAACTTGATGACGTCGATGGGAAGTTGTCATCGTCCCGGGTGAAAACTCAAAGCTTGAGGCTATCACTTGTTAGAGGTAGATGTTGATGGTAGTTGAAAGTAGGAAACTTTTAATCGAGGAAGTGGATATGTGGTGGTTGTTGGAGCTCGAAGGAGTGGATGCTTGATGACAAGGGATGGGTTGGCTAGGGCTCAATCGTAGGAAATGGATGGAGCATGGACCAGAGCAATTGCTTGGAATTATGGAGGTTGACACGACAAAGGGCAGATGCTAGTGAAGGCGTGAGAGTTGTAGGATGGCGAGGGTTGAACCAACGAAGAGAAAGTTAATTGAGCAATCAACTTCCTTAGCGTGTGTGGTACAATGAGAACAACGACTGGCCGATGAGGGGTGTGTGGTTGTGGAGTGAAGACCAATGTCATGGCACTTGACCATGGGCGTGTAGACCAAACGTGGCGACATAGGAAAAATCGAAAGGATTATAATCAAATAGAAATAAGAATAAAAGGAAAGGAAAACTCAAAATGAAAACTGAACTAAATGAAAAATGTAATTACCAATGAGATCTATAAAATTTATGAAGACTTGAAATAAAAAAGCCATATCCGCAACATACCATTTTTTTGAGATATCACAAACCCTAAGTTTCACATATGAACTCCAACTCCTTTAAAATTAGTCTTATTTTGTAGATATATATAACACCTAGGGCCAAGGAACGCCTAGGCACCTAGGCGGCTATTTTTTTATACGTACTACATATATATAACACATTTTCAAAATGCGATATACATAGTGCATTTTGAAAATACAACATACATAACGCATCTTCAAAATGCGACATGCACTTAAAAAATTTAAAAGATAGACGCCGCATTTGAGACATGCGACATCCATTTGCTTTAAATAACTATATGTCGCATGTCTCAAATGCGATACGTAAGACACACTTTGGAAAATGCATAGGCGCGCCTAAGCACGCCTAGGCTTACAGGTACCCGAGTCTAACGCCTTTCCGCCTTAATAACTATGGCAGAGCCTCGTCGGGTGTATACAACTGGGGCTTTGACTTTTACCACTGTTAAAGATGGTTTATGTTTCTTCATATTTAGTTGTAACCATGGAAGGCTATTTATGTAATTTCATGTTTATGAGTGCTCTAAAGTTTCATCTTATATAAGAACCCTTAAACCTCTTGAATAAATTAAGTCATTGCATTCTCTCGTCTTTCTCCACATGGTATCAGAGCAACGGTCCTAGACCAGTGTTCCGATCTACATCACGCTACCGTCATCAACCCCATTTCTCTCCCCTTCTCCGAAACCCTTCTATGGGCCATCTCCTCATCTACCCGAGCCTCGCATCGAAGCAGACATATACACCCCTCCTTACATGTCGCCTGGAATTTTTGCAGCATATCTCCGTCGGGTTTTTCCACTAGGCTTTGGCTTTTACCACTATTAAATATGGTTTTATGTTTCTTCATATTTAGTTGTAACCCTTCATGGCTATTTGTAATTTCATGTTTATGAGTGCTCTAGGGTTCCATCTTATATAAGAACCCCTAAACCTTTTGAATAAATCAAGTCATTGCATTCTCTTATCTTTCTTTAAATGGTATCAGAGCAACGATCCTAGAATAGTGTTCTGACCTAGATCACATCGCCGTCATCAACCCTATTTCTCTCCCCTTCTCTGAAACCCTTGTGGGCCCTCTTCTCATCTAACCAGGGCCCCACACAAGGCTCCATGGGTGTTGTCGCTAGTCACCTGGCAACGAGTTAGGAGCCCCCATGTGCGCAGCCAACACCTCTGGGTGCCGCCTCTAGCAACCTAACGTGCAACCAACACATCTGGGTGCCTTCGCCAACCACTCAATGCCTACTGCCGCCAACACCCCAAATCACAACTAGACACTTCTGATGCCGTTGCAAGCACCCCAAAATCACCGCCAACACCTCTGGTTGTCATCATCAACACCCCCAACTCGCTCCCAGCAGCATGTGCGCAGCCAGCACCTTTAGGTCCTGCCTCCAAAAACCCAACATACAACCAACACCTCTTGTGCCGCCGCCAACACCCCAAATCTCCACCAGCCACTACTGGTGTCGTTGCAAGCACCCCAAAATCACCGCCTCATCGCCAACACCCCAATTCGCTCCGTGTGTCTCTAGACCTCGCCTCCATCACACCAACTCGACCCAGCATCTCTGGGTGACTCCCGTTTGTCACCCACTGCCTCTGTAGCATTGTTTGTGGGTCCTCTGCGGCATCACAACCACCGCTTGTTGCTCCAAAAGTCCGGGCTAAAACAATGATCTCGATCACCCATATGATTGTTTGAATCACTCATATGCTTGTTTGAAACAATATCTTCTTTTAGGTCCTTTTTCATGACCTATGAGATCATGATGACGCCCATCGTGATCAAGTACTCAACGTACTCCAAAAGCTCATGAACTCAACGTCTTCTGTGGTAGTACAGGGCACTTCTATCAAATTAAAGGGCACAAAAAACTATGAGCTTTGGTTTCGATCCTTCAAGGTATTCATCGATGGTCAGTACAAGAACCATATTCTTACGAAGGATCCGATCAAGGAGATGGACAAGGACTACGATATGCTAACAATTATCAATTTATCATTTGGATGACCAACAACGTTAATATAAATATTGAGGTGAATCTCCTCTATAAAGATTCTGCGAATGATATGTGGGAGGACATGGAACAATCAACAAACCTAGTCGCAGAAGACAATCAAGTCTCGACTCTTCGATGTCTACATGCGGATATGGTCAACTACTCAGGAAGATTTGAGTCTTGTCGAATACGACAGGCTGCTAACTGGCGTTTTGAGGAGCTCCGTATTTCCATCCATCATGTTAGGTAGGAGAGCGTGTTGAATGGCAAGTCTACCGATTCCTCTATGGATTGCATCTGTGATACAAGCCTGTGAAGGACCAGTTTCCGATGACCGACACACTACCATCGTTTGAGACCATCTTTGGTCGTTTGTAGGAACTTGAGACACCTACTAAGCATCCTTCCTCCATACCATCTGCAGAGACTACAACTCATTATGCATTGCCTGGGAACAGATGATGATCGACTTTCCAGGGAGGACAAGATCGTGACTTTGGTCGTGGTCATGAGCGTAAGTCAGGACGTGGATGTGACTTGATCGTGGTCATGGTTGTGATTCTACTACTTCCTACTATCCAACATGCATACCTTGTACATGCTGGAACCACGTGTTTGAGTGTTGCTGGACAAAGTTTGGCATACAACCTAATGTAAACATTGCCTATGAGACAACTTCGTACGAGCCCAATTATGATACAACAAATGACACGCATGATTAGCACTTTGGCGAAATACAAGTACCCTTCAAGCTTTCAAATTCTCTCATCTAAGGTAGCATACATACATTGTACGGAGGATAACAGATCATGACTTTGGTTGTGGTCATAAGCGCGAGTCAGGACATGGATGTAACTTTGATCGTGGTCATGGTCGTGATTCTACGACTTCCTACTATCCAACATGCATACATTGTACATGTTGTAACCACGTGTTTGAGTGTTGCTGGACAAAGTTTGGCATACAACCTAATGCAAACATTGCCTATGAGACAACTTCGTACGAGCCCAATTATGATACAACAAATGACACGCATGATTAGCACTTTGGCGAAATACAAGTACCCTTCAAGCTTTCAAATTCTCTCATCTAAGGTAGCATACATACATTGTACGGAGGATGACAGATCATGACTTTGGTTGTGGTCATAAGCACGAGTCAGGACATGGATGTAACTTTGATCGTGGTCATGGTCGTGATTCTACGACTTCCTACTATCCAAAATGCATACATTGTACACACTGGAACCACTTGTCTGAGCGTTGTCGGACAAAGTTTGGCATACAACCTAATGCAAACAACACAAATGAGACAACTTTGTATGAGCCCTGTTATGATACAACAGATGACACACATGATCAGCACTCTGGTGAAATACAAGCACCCTTCAAGCTTTCAAATACTCATGTCTAAGGCAGCTCCTCCAAAACTCCAGTCTCTCCGCCGGTGATAGTATTGTACTATTTCTGCTCCTACGACTAGTCTGGCTACAACCTCAGGTACAGTAGCCAACTTTGTTTATGCTTCTAGCCATGCCTGGATTATTGACTCAAGGGCATCTACATATTTGACGGGAGAAGGTATTATGATTACATTTTCTCAACCCTCTACCTCTGTGAAGATAGTTTGGGTCACCAATAAGCACATCCCCATGTCAGTGTTGGTGGAACTGTAGATTTTTCCTTTAAACTCCGACTGACTAGAGTACAATATGCGCCTGCTTTTCCTCTTCTATTCAGAAGATATGCATTGACTAGGGTTATTTTTGATAAGTTCTATTGTTATTTTTAAGACATCCGGAGGAGATAGATTTTTTATGGGGACATGAAAAGGATGGTCTATATTATCTTGATATTCCGTTTGACTCCAATTTTGTTGGCGCTACGTTTATCTTTGACAATCTTCTTCTCTAGCACATTTGCCTTGGATACCCTTCTGTCAAGGCTATCTCTATGATGTTCCATGAACTCTCTACGCTCAAGCCCTTTGAGCAGGGCCTTAAATGTCTGATTTCGGTTTCGTTACGGTGGCTGTCCAAAATGAAATTTCGGTCGAAATTCAACCAAAATTTCAGTCATTTCGGTCGGTTTTTGAACTAGGTCCCCCAAATTTCGGTCGATATAGGCCATTTCGGTCTAATTTTGCTCACCCATCGAAATCGACATTCGACCAAATTTCGGTGAAATTTGATCCCATACCTGAGTGGGAGGCATGCCAGTTCGAGAAACATCATCGAGCATCATTCCTTGCACGTGCTGAGACTCATCGTGAAGTTCCTTTTTCCCTTGTCCATTATGATATATGGGGACCATGTCCGATCCCTACCCTAAGTGGACATAAGTATGTTACTATTTTCATTAATGATTATAGTCGATCCTTTTGGGTCTATTTGTTAAAGGAACATTCAAAGATCAATAAAATCATCAAGAAATTTTTTCATTATATCAAAAATATTTTCTCCACTGGTGTTCAATTATTTCGTTCTGATAATGCTTTGGAATTCACTAAACATTACTTGCTGTCTTTCTTTGCTTCTCAGAGAACTATCCACCAAACATCATGTCCGTATACCTCCTAGCAAAAAAGGGTAGCGGAATGGAAACTTCGACATTTGCTTTACATTACTCGATCCCTTCTCACTCATATGAAGGTTCCCAAAACCTACTAGGGAGATGTAGTTGTTACTATTGTCCATCTTATCAATAAGGTCCCATCTTAGACTTTAAAAGGGTCCACTCCTTTTGCATTATTATATCTTAATGATTCACCCTTTCCACTACCTCTGAGTATCACTCCCTGTACGTACCGAGCCTCATCATGAAGTTCCTTTTTCCCTTGTCCATTGCGATATATAGGGACCATGATCGGTCCGTACTCTTAGTGGACACAAGTATTTTAGTATTTTTTGTTAATGATAATAGTCGGTCCTCTTGGATCTATTTATTAAAGGAACATTCAAAGAGGGTTTAGGGACCAAAAACCTGGTCCTTTCCCACTCAGATGAAGGTTCCCACTCAGATGAAGGTTCCAAAAACCTATTGAGGAGATGTGGTTCTTATTGTTGTCCATCTTATCAACAGGGTCCCATCTATGACTTTAAAAGGGTCCACTCCTTTTATGTTATTATATCTCAATGATTCACCCTTTCCACTACCTCTGTGAATTTTTGGGTGTATAGCTTTTGTCCACATCTTTTATTCTGCTAACAAACTGTCACCTCATGAGATCAAATGTGCCTTTCTTGGTTATTCTCGCATGTAGAAGGGTTATAGGTGTTATGACCCTATTGGGCCTCAATATTATATTTCTACAGATGTGACTTTCGACAGACTAGCTTCTTTACAGTCTGTCATGAATATACCTTTGGATCTTCCACCTCCACCAATTGTGTATAAGCACAAACATACATTTGCATCTGCTCATGTGCCTTTACATGTTTGTTGTATGAGGACATGCCATCTTCGAGTACTTCCACCACTACTGCCCCGAATGATCTTCAGGAGCTTCCCATTGCTCTCCGCGGAACTAAGAGGCGATGTACCTTTCATCCTATGTCTCATTTGACCTACTACTACAATATCAAACTCTGATAGGATATATGCATATGCTCTCATGACTATTCTATTTTTAGAGACCATTAAAGTGCTTTACATGATTATGCCGGCGACATGTAATGAATGAGGAGATGATCGCTCTCACATCTAGGGGAACGTGGGACCTTGTATCGTGTCCTATGGAGATTAGACATGTGACTTGCATATGGGTCTTCACGAGACAGGTCCATTGACAAAGCATGGCTTATGGCTAAAGGTTTTACACCAATATATGGGATTGACTACTTCGAGACCTTCTCCCCAGTTGTATGGATGGGCTCTATATGTATAAGCACAAACATACATTTGCATCTGCTCATGTGCCTTTACATGTTCCTTTGTTGTATGAGGACATGCCATCTTCGAGTACTTCCACCACTACTGCCCCGAATGACCTTCAGGAGCTTCCTATTGCTCTCTGCGGAACTAAGAGGCGATGTACCTTTCATCCTGTCTCATTTGACCTACTGCTACAATATCAAGCTCTGATAGGATATATGCATATGCTCTCATGACTATTCTATTCCTAGAGACCATTAAAGTGCTTTACATGATTATGCCGGCGACATGCAATGAATGAGGAGATGACCGCTCTCACATCTAGGGGGACGTGGGACCTTATATCATGTCCCATGGAGATTAGACATGTGACTTGCATATGGGTCTTCCCGAGACAGGTCCATTGACAAAGCATGGCTTGTGGCTAAAGGTTTTACACAAATATATGGGATTGACTCCTTCGAGACCTTCTCCCCAGTTGCATGGATGGGCTGGGCTCTATACGAATTATTCTTTCAGTGATTGCAATGAAGAATGCTTTCTTGGTTGGCGATCTTGAGGAGGTTTACATGATGCAACCTCATGGTTACGAAGTCGAGTGAGAGTGTGTGTGTGTCGACTTCGCAAGGCTGTCTATGGCCAAAAGCAGAGTACGAGGGAATGGTTTGATATACTCACTACTGCTATCAAAACTCTTGGCTTCCGGAGAACAATTTTTAACTATTATTCTTTATCAGAAGATGACCCACTAATATTGTCATATTTGTTGTTTATGTTGATGATATGGTTGTCACATGTGATGATGAAGGCATACTAGAGATCAATACTTTCATTCAGAAGGTCTTCGTCGCGAAGGACCTTGGTCGACTTGGCTACTTCCTTGGCATAGAAGTGATGCGCACTACAGAGAGACTTCACCTCTCACAGAGGAAGTATTATTTGGACATCATAACTGAGACCGGATTACTTGGATGTAAGCCCTCTAGTATTCCTACAGACCTGAGGAAGCATTCCACCTCAATTGATCCTGCTTCCTAAGACACCACACAGTGCAAAAGATTGGTGGGCAAACTACCTTACCTTATTATCACTAGGTCAGATATATCCTATGTCGTGATCAAAGCTAACCAATACATGGAGCAACCACGTTACAATGATTTATATGATGTTCTTCATATAATGTGCTACTTGAAGGAGTCACCATGAGGAGGCCTCTTTTATGGGCAAATGGCCACATTCATGTAGCTGCATATGATGAAGCAAATTATGCGTGTTTGCCTGAGGATCATCGCTCCACTAAAGATATGCTATGATGGTTGGAGAAAATCTTGTCACTTGGAGAAGCAAGAAGCATATTGTAGTCTCCAGGTCTAGTGCAGAGGCAGAATACAGAGCAATGGCTCATTCTACCTGTGAGATTACTTGGTTACTCTCCTTTCTATAGAAACTTGGTATTGTTGTCACCGCTCTTGTTCCTATATATTGTGATAACAAATGTGCTACATACAATGCTATGAATCATGTGTTTCATGAGCGGACCAAGCGCATAGAGATTGATTGTCACTTTGTTCGTGATGTCATACGAGGAGGGATTACCACCATGCACGTCTCGACTGATCTTCAACTTACAGAAGTATTCATGAAGGCTCTACCAAAAAGCGTCTCTCATTGATAACTTCCACGTTGGCAATGATTGATAGATATATGCTCCAACTTGAGGGGGAGTGTTAGAGACAGTTTTATGTTTCTTCATATTTAGTTGTAACCCCTCAAGGCTATTATGTAATTTCTTGTTTATGAGTGCTCTAGGGTTTCATCCTATATAAGGACGACTAGACATCTTAAATAAGTCAAGTCGTTACATTCTCTCATCTTTCTCCATGATCACTTATTGATAAGGAACTCGATGTAAATCCTTGTGTTTCGTGTGTACTTTCTGTCGATTGCTTTTCCATACTTTAAAGTGCTTTGAATTTTACGCCAATGATAAGATTTTTGTAATCCAACACACTTAGATATGTGCAAAAGGTTTTTTTTGAAGATTTTTTACACCATAAACCCTAAAAACTTTGTAAATTATCTTCTTAACCATGTATTCTTGTAGCTATCATCAAACCCTACAAACTTGCTAACTCTTACACTACACTACAGACTCCATGGTTAACTCCATGCATTTGTCTGTTAAACAAATTTCCATCAAAAATATCAATATTACCCTTTTTGTTTATCAAATTTACAAATTTATACACTCCTCCACTTCCCATCCTCCCATCACCCTCCTCCTCCTCCCCTCCTCACTGGTTGCATGTGCTCGCTATCCTCGCTGGATCTTGTTTGAATATGTGACAGTTCTGAAGCATATGTGGTGTCAAAATGCTCTTCCTCGATTTGGATAAGGAACAATATTTGTATTGTTAGCCTAATTAAAACTTTTGCAAATCTTTGCTTGTCAAATATGAAGACAAGATAAAGATTGTATTCTTGGCTTAGTTATATGATTTTTTGATCAAAATCTTCTTTATCTTAAGAATCAAACCTAAGCTATGAAGATATAAATCATTCAAAACCCCTAATAATTATATCGGAAATTTAGTTGCAGAATGTGTAATAAGAATAGATACTAAACAATCTCATGGATTAAAATCCATGAGCTTCGAATTTTAAGGTAATCTTTCAACGGACTACAAATTTTAACGTAATATGAAAGAATAAGACCCAATATTGGAATAATTATCCTTCTTTTTTATGGTAGAACTAGAGAGCTATTGTTTCACACACGTCTTCATTGGATAAACAACTCTAGGCAATTGAGGATTGAGGATGGAGAGCCTTTGCCCGTACGTGGATACGGCAAACTAAAATGTTGTTCTTAATGTGTTACTTTGACCAGATCATGCGCTGTAGAGGAGGTCATGCATGCAGGGTAGGTGAACTCCCTCTCTTGTATATGGATATGGTGACATGCAAGTGCTTTATTAGTTGTAGTGCTTCTGCTACAGCTCAAGAATCAGAAGCGTTTCGATGGTAGATCGGCACGATGATCCCTTGTTCTTTTTAGGGTGAAGTTTGGAAATAGAGGTGTGCTGAGGTTCTATTGTGCGTGGACCATAGAGGTGTTACTTTGACCAGATCATGCATTGTAGAGGAGGTCATGCATGCAGGGTAGGTGAACTCCCTCTCTTGTATATGGATATGGTGACATGCAAGTGCTTTATTAGTTGTAGTTCTTCTGCTACAGCTCAAGAATCAGAAGCGTTTCGATGGTGGATCGGCATGATAATCCCTTGTTTTTTTTAGGGTGAAGTTTGGAAATAGAGGTGTGCTGAGGTTCTATTGTGCGTGGACCATAGATTGATTTGTCATTTAATCAAAGGTTGAAAACAAGATCTAGAGGTTCTTTGCTTCCTATTATGTGGTTGCTTTTCCTTGGTTGTGTTGTTCTTAGAAGATTCAAGAGTAGAGATGGTATTAAGGTGTTGATGTGTGGACTTGGAGAACTGTGGAAAACGATAAAACAAAAGTGATAAACAAGAACAATCACGATAAACATGTGGAATACAAAGATGTGAAAGCCTACATCATGAGGAGCGGGACGAAACCACGAGATAACGCCTCAAAAGATGGATTCTTTTATTTCTTTCTCTCAATGAGTACAGGGGTGTGGTGCTCTTTATATAACCTCACTGACTCTTCAGAGTCCCACCGGTAGACGATGTGGGACTATCTCTAGGTTATTATCTAATACTCCCTCAAGCTGGAGCATGCAATTATCAGCTTAGACAAACAAAAGAAGACATGAAATCGAAGAATATATGACACCACGAACCATAACGACTCAACGCATATTCTGTGGATTGCTGATGAGAACGATGCTTCACATGCCATGCTGGTGAGGATGAACTTGAGGTCTGACCTCTATAATGAATCTCTTCTGTTGTCAAAGAACTTGTGGAGCCAGCTCGTAGCCTATGGGGGGACAACATGTTGTTGAATGCCTTTTTCTTCATATTGCGGGAATATCCATACGAAGATCTCTAAATGCGAACCTCTCTCTTGAGACCTCAAAGTGGATATGCTCTCTTAGGAACCTCAGAAGAATCTCATACTGGAGTTCACGGTCATTGGAGTCTACTTTTGCTTGCATTGAATTGGTCTCTGAGTAGAATCTTTGAAAATGATGGATGAGTCTCGCATGTACTCTTTTACCCCCCTCTTTCTGCCATACTTATCGGAATTTAGAGAGTGCTTGACCAAGTTGGGAGAATACATGATGGGGGATAAAAAATCATTATTTTTCTTCTCCTTTTTGTGTTATATTTTTTTGCACTTTTCATCTTTTTTTCTTTTTGTACATGATCATCTTTCCATTTTTATTATTTTCTTCTCGCCTTGTTTTTTAATAAACATTCTTTCTTTTCCTTTTTTTTGACCATTTTCTTTTCTTATGGAATACATCAAGAACCTACCGGGCCTTATACACCTTTCCTTCGCTCCCTGCATTTTTTAAGTAGCCCGCATAAAATGGGGGCCCAAATACATCTCACTTCTTTTTAATAGATGTGGCCCACTTAGTCATGAAAAATATCCTCTTTTTTAAATACAACCCATCTCTTTCCACCGATACATTTCTCTTTTAATACAAATTGAAATCAAGTGTCTTCTTCTTTCCCACTCATGTCCTAGGGTTCTAGATGGTAACTCATTATTGTTGCCATTCAAGGATCGCGAAGGAGACAGTATGGACATGATTTTCGCCACACATGTAAATGCGTCCTGTGGCTGGAGTTCAATGGGTGGTGCTGGGTGAGACAACAGATCTCATCGCTTGAGAAAGGATTGTCATGGCATGGTCCAAAAAGGGTGGGGCATGTGTCGTCGACAGGGGTGTTCAATATATTAGGGTGAAATAGATACCCGCCCTTTTTTAAGTAGCCCGCGTAAAATGGGGGCCCAAATACATCTCACTTTTTTTTAATAGATGTGGCCCACTTAGTCATGAAAAATATCCTCTTTTTTAAATACAACCCATCTCTTTCCACCGATACATTTCTCTTTTAATACAAATTGAAATCAAGTGTCTTCTTCTTTCCCACTCATGTCCTAGGGTTCTAGATGGTAACTCATTATTGTTGCCATTCAAGGATCGCGAAGGAGACAGTATGGACATGATTTTCGCCACACATGTAAATGCGTCCTGAGGCTGGAGTTCAATGGGTGGTGCCGGGTGAGACAACAGATCTCATCGCTTGAGAAAGGATTGTGATGGCATGGTCCAAAAAGGGAGGGGCATGTGTCGTCGACAGGGGTGTTCAATATATTAGGGTGAAATAGATACCCGCCCTAACCTGATGTTTTTAACCCAGATTTTTTGGATACCCATAAAAAGATATCCAGGTCGAGTACCCATAAGTTCGTGACCCGCTCAACCTCAGTGTTGCAACAGTTGGCTGACTATCCCAAATAGTCGGTCCGACTATGCGGTACGGGGGTCCCCGATTGAACAGACCTCCAGTCGGGCAATAGTCGGCCGACTATTCAGCCGACTGGCCCGACTGGAGTTTAACTTTTGATATTTTTTTCAATTTTACAATTTTCATGGGTTGCATTTTACCACGGCATCGCCACAAATGTCAAATTCTATATATCTATTATATTAATTGGTACTTTTATCTTGGATTCATGTTAAATAATGATCATATATGTATAAAAATATAAGAATATGTGTATTATAAATAATTTTTATATTAAAAATATAAAACTGAATAATTCCGAATAGTCGTCCGAATGCCGATTATTCTCTATTCAGTGACCCCTCTAATTGAATACTGAATACCATCTTCTGCAACACTGCTCAACCTAGATGACCCGATGGAAAACTCGTGGGTACAACCGGGTACCCGATTAGACAGCGGGGAGCATTTGCCCCATCCAGCTTCTCGTAGTCTCGTGCTCCCAGTTTCCCAAACACCGTGTTTCCAAGACGCACTCTTTAACGCCCCTTGCTGCAACCTCCTCCGCAATCGCATGAAACTCTCCCCCATCTTCATGCAGAAAGCACCACCATTACTTTTTCTTATCTCCAACGAGGTTGATATTTCAACAACACGATGACCTCCATATGCTAGTGAGCTACCTACTACTGCTACCTCAGGGTCATGCCCTTCCTCTTATGCAAAGTTATACGACCACCACACTGAGTGGGTCATACTAACATGTTGTATGCCCTCAACCACCCCACATAAAGCGGCGACGCTGACATGGATGATGACAAAGAGTGCAGGTTGGTAGAGGAAGGGGATGCCGAGGTCATCATCAAACTTGGAGAGTACGTCATTGGTTGTAGAGTCACCGAAGATGAGGGAATCAAAGAGGTTAGTGGTGATACAGATAGTGGAGCAAAGCACAAGCGAGGAGTTAGGCTAAATCAGAGTTGGATCCGTGGGATAGTACTGCAATACACGAGCAAAATAACATTCACCATAAATCTATTTTATTACTACAACAATATTACAAGATTGTAAAAAAGTGTCTGATAAATTTTGTTTAGGATTTTAGTGAATAAATAATCTTTCAGATACATAATTTCGTGTGCACTACAATGTAAGTGTCCAGTTTACTTTCATGTAATGCCAATGTAAGTAGTGATGAGAACCAAAACGATGGTGAAGAGATTCCAAAACGAAGCTACATCGACAACAACAAGGAATATCTAGGCATCCCAATGCTCCCATCGATAATCTTGATGATTGTAATCCTCACCTTGCTGACAACAAATAGTGCAGCTAGTGTTACAGAGAGAGCAGAAGTGTAGCTTAGATAATATGCGATCATGCATGCGCGCGCGAATATAGAATTGTGATTATTAAGCAAGGATTTTTATGGGTACCCGCAAGCATGGAAGGAAATATCACCATATATCAGCAATATTTTGTTGATATATCGATATCGAGATGATACCAATATCGATATCGATATGGCGATATATCCTCCTTTTCAGAAATTTCCTTCACAAAAGTACCAATATGGGCGATATTTCGACGATATATCACCGATATATCGTCGAAAATATCGTATCAATACAATATCAAAATGCTATCGATGTCGATATGGCCTTCCATACCTGTGGGTACCTGTTATCAATTCATTCGAGTACCTGCTGGAACGGGTTGGGCCCAACTATAGTGGGTCAGTCGGATCATGATGGAACGAGGTGGGTAACCGCCCCATGAACACCCTTAGCCGTCGGGGAAGACACTTGGCCGCATGGAGCGGGTGGGTCACCTCATGTTGGAGAGAGTGAGGGTCTCGCATGCGCGGAGAGGTTTCAGTGTCGTCGTGGTAGTGTACAACCTGAGCAAGAGGAGGTGGATTCGTATGGAGGGGAGGTTTTAGAGGGATGGTGGCTTCATAATTTTTTCTTGAAAAATAAGTTGCAAGGGAGATCTAGATTAAGGATCTCCCAAGTTTACTTCGAGTTGGAAGGTTTGGAGCATCGTAGTTCTTCTGTGATGCCATTGGGTATGCACAAAGAGATTGTAGCCTGAGCACGATAAACATGAACACTGAGATTTTGCATGGAACCCTACTCTGTTAAGAGCAAGATGAAATCACAGGAGAACACTTCAAAGGACGGATTCTTCAATTTCATTCTCTCAATGAGTACAGGGGTATGGGGCTCTTTATATATCCCGCTGACTCTCAGACGATGTGGGACTATTTATTGATCATTCTCCAATGAGAACAAATCCAAGTTTGTGTGGATGGCTGAAGATAATGTTCTTACATCTCCATTTAGAACTTGGATTGGCAAGGAAATGCTCTCTGGCTGCTACTCATTCCAACCAACCACGTCCACAACCTGGACTCCTCCATCAACCATGCCCTCGAGCATCCCCTCAACTACGCTAGCAACTATCTCGTCAACATCCTTGACACATGCGTTCGTCCGTCATCTACCACAACTCTGATCTCATTGACATCCTTGACCCATGCGCATGTCCGTCCGTCATCTATCTCGACTCCGACCTCGTCATCTTCGACGACGTCGCCAAGCTCTAGTACAGGATCGGGGACTGGTCGTGGCACCAAAATCGATGTTGGATTGCTTGGAAGGAGGGAAGATGAAGAAGGTGGAGAAGAATGGGAGAGAGAGAGAGAGAAGGGGGAAGAATCTACTGTTGGATTTGTTTTGGTTTGATTAACTCAGGTTTGTCTCGAATAAATTAATTCCATGAGGTCAAGTTGATGGCAGTGGTCGTGGTATTAGATGGAGCAAATTTATAAGTGTTAGGGGATAAATACAAAGAATACATGAGCAAGCGTGTAATTTCCAAATTTTATAGGGATCATGGTGTAAAAATTCCTTAATTTTTTAAGTACTTCACCTAGTAATTGCTGTTATCACTTTATATCCACATAAATTTTGTTATAAAGTGATTTGAATAAAAAGGACATCCTAGCTTTTAATCTGATCACAATAGTATTTTTATTATAATTTCACGTCAACTCTGATAATGCATCATGAATCAAACCTAAATTTCAAGTTGAACATTACATGACGCAATCCAGGTTGATGGCCATCGTCGTACAGTTTAAAGGAAACATATTTTGAACTGAGTAGGATAAACAGACAAACAGCAAACAATGACTGATCGATGCTATATAATATTTTGTTGATATAAAGGAAAAGCAGGCAAAGCACACCTTTGCTTTGTGAATCGGCCGAGGGCCTTTTTCTTTCTCTTGCCACCTGATGGTCAACGGACTGAGGGGAATGAAGCTTGGACGAGGGGCTCTTGGTCTGCAATATTACTGCAAAATCCCATATAAAGATTGAGGCTTCAGAAAGGTACTTCTAAGAAGGTCGGTGGAAGCTAAACGCGAAACTGTGTGTGTATGAGAATATGAAGTATGCACCAAAGTGCATGCAAGTTTACATGCACTGATGCCAAAAGCATTCATTATTTTTTAAATGAAACTATAGTGTTATTCCAATTTTGATTTAATTCAAGACTTATATCTCATTCATCAAAGACCATCAAATTTTAACAGTCTTAAAATTGATGAAATAGACCCCTTCTGATGAACATGTTAGGAATGCATGTTTTATATGAAATTTGAAACATGTATTCTACTAATCAATTTAAGTAGATTCCCCGAGGTTTCATTTGAAAAAATCAAAAATAATAGATGTTTTTGATACCGGTGCATACTCCCTCCTCCATCTCTATATGCATGGGTAAAAAGGAATTGCCCCTTAGAGGAAGCTAACTTGGCTCCTCCTACCCCATTTTTCTTAATTTTTTTTATTTTTTTGAAAAACAATTCCGTAGATTTTCATAACTAGATCCTTATATTATGACATTCAAGTTTCGTGTGAAAAAGAGACTTCTACAGCCTCCATCCAGACGGGTTCGATTTCAACAACTTTACAACCGTTTAAAAATGGTTGTCTAGATGGAGGTCATACGAGTTTCTATTTCGCACGAAACTTGAATGACATAATACATGGATATAATGATAATTTTCATGTTTCATTTTAAAAAAATAAAAAAAATGAGAAAAATAGGGCAGGGGAGCTAACTGAGCAGCCACATTTTCCACATGTATAAACATATACATATGTGTCTATGTCTGTACGATACCTGCAGGAGGGACCAGAGGACCCTGAAGCCCGAAGAAATAGACCTGCTCAAAGTGGTGGAGAAGGCTTATGTAGTACTTCCTCAGCACGAAGGAGGCACTTGTGGTGGTTGGGGGGAAGTTGAAGGCTGTGATCACTTCCCTCCATCTTCTTTCCATGATCACCTGTTCAACATTTTCCAATATTGCCGGAACAGTAGAAGTCAATAATAATTTTAGGTGAGCCTAATTATCAACTGCCATTCATATCCTGCATGCCCTTTTCTGGATCCTAAGGAATGGTTAGGGAATGCAGTATATAATTTTACTGTATACAGATTGTGTGACCTTCTCTAGACCTCCTCTCCGGGTGACCTGCATGTATAAAAGAAGCAAATCCAGGTCCTTTCCTCCAATAACCGGAATCCTACAGAAATCGCAAAAACTAATGTCATATTTTCATCAAATTTATCGAGAAGTTTTTTTATATACGATCCACAGTGATTCAAAAGCAGTCGGACGGACTTGTTGTGCATTCAAAACAAAAGGATCAGGCATGACCATAGAAAAGAAAATCACGCTGTTTTCTTGTGCTGTGTACACATGCATTGCCATTTCTCGCGCGAACACCATCTATAACTCTAAATTATAGAATAAACTTACATGAATCTGGTGCCCATTGAGGAATGAAACCTCCTGAGAGCGTCCACGAACACTCCATGGCTCCTGATCACCTCTTCATGGGACATGAGAGGAGGAGGGTACACCTTCTCCTCGTGATCATAAACTACCATCATCTTCCTCTCGTTTCCCACTTCCACTTCCCCACCACTTCGATTCTCCTCCCCCATTTCGAACACCAATGCCAACAACAAAGATGAAGATATCAACTGGTTAAATGGGTTGAATGGAGGTGTTAAAAAGGAGCAAGACTCCCAAGGTAAAAAACCCAAGCAGGGTGTAGCAGTATTAGTATATAGAACGACGAGCTAAATAAAGCATGTGGCAGACGCGTGGATAGTAACGGCTATATAAATAATGCTATCATGCATATGTTGATGATTCCTCAGGTTGGGGTGGTGGGTGATGCAAGTATTTATTTCGGATAGACGTCGTTGTTCCTAGCTCCTTTCCTCTGATTAATTTAATGTGACAGTTTACGCTATTAAGTTAAAAGATGGCAGGAAGTCTTTATGACTTGTTCTGGTCATTCTGCGACATGTGTGGAATAATGAGAGGGGGTGGCTTGTACAGCCAATGGGACTTGAGAAGGGAGCGTTTCTCCCTGTGCCTCGATCTGTGTTGTGTATATTCTTTCTTCTTCTATGTACTTTTGCATGTCCCTTTTCTCTCGGCTCTATCTTTCTCCTCTTTTTCTCTCTCTCTGCGTTAGGTTCTCAAGAGCTATTGTGATGTGATGGGATCATAAGTGATCTGTGCCAAAGCTCAGAGGAATGTGCTGGAGAGGGGGAGGGTTTTTGATTCTTAATTGTTGCTTCTTCCTCTTCGTGAAGAAGGAGACCGTACACTGGGCGCATATCCCAGCAAGATCTTTTCACCAAAGTGTATATTCATGGTATGTGTAACATGTATTTCCATCTGCTTAAGAGTTGTGTTTATGATTTATCCACGCATGTCTATAAAGCATTTTCTCAGGTTAAGTAAGGTCGGCTGTGTTAGATTCTTTGAACTCATTAAGCAAAATTTCAACAGACTTTAGTGTATCGATATCTTCCTTCTCGTTAATGTTTTACTCAACAAGCCTTTGATTGTTTGATACTTGCTTTTGTTGTTCTTAGTTGTAGCACCTGTAAGAGCAAATAACAAATAAATTATTTTCAATACTAATAATGTAACTAGGTAAATGTACCTTGGGTCGAACTCAAGGGGGCATGTTTTAAGAAGATATGCTTTATTTTGTATTTTGTTCATGTATTCAAACCACTCAATAACATAAATGTACAATATGTAAACAAGCAACAAACATACACACGAACACAAGAAAAAAGTAAATAATCCACCAAAGAAAAATCGATAAAATAACTCAAAATTGAAATATATATATAGGCATTCGAATATTTTTGGTATTGAGAATAATGAAATGCAAAGAAATAAATAACAATAGGCATTTTTACAAATAAGAACATAGGACAATTTAAGGACTTTGAAAAATGGGAACTAATGCTCAATAATGGGTCCTAAAAATCAACATATATTTTACATGTGTAGATAAAAATACAAAGCAACTTTTTTTCGATTTGAGGTTGTATGAATTTTTAGATATTTTTGGATGTTTTGCAGTGTATTTATATTTTAAAAATCTACATAAAAATATTTTCAATTATTTTTGGATATGTTACATAACAAAAGAATTATTGAATTGGGTTGAAGTACGATTTCATTTTTAGAAAATATCAAATGAAGTCCACAAATTCCCAAATAAACCCAAGATGTTTCCTTGCAACAATCTACCTCGATATATTTTTCAGTTCCTTTTAAATAATACATAATGCACCCTAAAAAATATGAGAGTCTATGAATCTTATAAAATTAATATATGGCACAAATTGCAAAATTAGTACAAAAAATTATGTTGGACACCAATTAATGTACAATTCAATGTAAACCAAGTTTCAATTTCAAATGCAACACATGTAATTTTCTAGAATTAAAAGAAGCAAAATCAATAAATATCACTTGTTTTTAAATAGTTCTAGATTATTCATAGCATATTTAAATTACAAATTCATTTCCTTTTGGGTAGAACATGAGTTTCTGATCACATAGGTGTTTTTATTCAAAGAAATAAGCAAGGGGAGAGAATGGTAAAGGCTTAAAATATATGAGTTTCTTTACAAAAAAATAAGTATATTATGGTACAATTCAATGCACTGGGATGTGTATGCGATTGTGAAAAGCGCTGGAAGTGCTACATGCAAAATATCACGCATAGGGATGCATGTACGGGTGACGTAACATTGATGCCATGCGGACCTGAACCTTTTAGCAGAAGGGGAAACTTCAGGGACTTCATCTACAAATAGTCCCTCGCTTGTGGAGACTCATACGAGGAGTCAGCTAATCTGTGGCTCCAATTCTCCTTAGTTATCTTGATCAAATAATGGTGGTTTCAACACATTATGACAGTGGGAGCATAGGGTTGGTGATGGAGATCTCCCAATGCTCACATCAAGATGGGGGGTCCAGATCTAACGAATGAGGGGAACCCTCTGATGAATGCACATTCATTCACCTTTATACTTTCATATTAGCTTTAAATTCCTAGTAAAACACATGTAAATGCCACTAACTTACGAGAATTAACATTCTAACATTACTCTGTGAATAGTGCATAAGTACCTATATTTAAACCTAAAAAGAATAAAGAAAAATAAAGAAAAATAAATGCGGTATCTGTGATACCGACTGACTATGAACCCCGAGACCAAGTCAAGTATTGACTAAGTCGATCGAGAATAAAGTAGGGAGGAATAAGATGAAATGGTGTACATAAATACAAAGAAACCCTGATTATTTTGAGTATAATATATAATGCATATAGCCCAAACTTATATTGTTTTATTTATCACCATATACACTTAAAATAATAATGAGTCCATACAAAACTTGTACATAATCATGTATAGAAATTAAAAAAGTTACTGGCAAAAATAAATCATGTACAAGTCACTGACTACACTCAGTTGAAAAAGCTGTAAACATAACTTCATTGATCAACATCTTCTCCATATGAAATCAAAATGAATCGAACTCGCCTCCATTGTATTTCAATTTCAATTGTCTTTAAAATGAAGATGGTTTCATTTGAATTTGTAACAAGATGCAAAAGTCAACTAATTGGGGTATCTAAGTACTTGTACATATGTATAATAAATTAATTTATTTTATTATTTATATTTTTAGCCTATTTATATTCTTAAAACATTGTGCATGCTACAAAAAATTATGAAAAAACAAATAAAAATTTAGAACACTAAAAATTATCCAAAAAAATTAAAATAACTATATATATATATGTAGAATGTACATATGTTATAGATACATGTATTTATTTGTACATATAAACAAATCACATGAATATCATAACAATATGTAAATATGCATTAAATAATTTTGTAATAAATAAATTATATAAATATGGTATTATGTATAAAAAATAATAAAAAATATAAATACATAAGATACAGGCATCAATACCTATAAAACAATACCATGTAAATAATAAATCATATTAAATAAAGTTATAGAAATAAATAAAAATTAATGAAATACAGTTAGAAAATAAGAAATATTTTTTATATTTTGAGTTTTTTAAAATAAAATCAATTTCTATTTTATTTTGTATTATCTTTATTTAGTAATTCTATTTTGTCACTTTGTGTATGACGTGGACCAATGGGGGTGCTCGGAGTGTTGACCCTCCGATCAACACTCCCCTCATGCCCTAGACACGTCGGAAGTGTGAACCCCCTCTTCTTCTCCAACTTTTCACTCCTCGTCCATGCCTCTGATCACCTCTAGCCCTTAAAGAAACTTGTTCGTACGATCATCCTCCATCATGTCATGATCCTAGCTTTCACCAACCACCATCATTTTACATGCTATCTTAAAATGAAAACAACCCTCCTGACACCACTATAAAACTTCTTTCCGGAGCTCCAGCTCCCCCTCAATCCGCCACCGACCACCATAACCGCAATCACCTGATGGAGCGAGGCCCTTATGATAGAACGAGTTTCTCCTTCGATTCATGGCGAGGAGAAGGCAATCAAGGTGAGGTTCACTGACTGGTGGAGCTCCTTTACTAGTACCAACTCACGGGTCACATGATACCAAGTGAGCTATCCATCTTTACCCATTTCGCTTCATAGTTTTTATTTCTAGTGTATATCTACATTTTATTTCAATTAAATCAGTTAAAGTTTCATCAAATTCCAAAAAAATAGTATATCGGAGCTATACGCTCCGACCTCTATCCACCTTGCACAAGACCTCGTTTCGGCTCACAACTCATGCCACCTTTTTCCCCTTTCATTTCTCCATCTTTGACACGTTCAGATCACCTTGATCTCACAAAGATCGTGGCTCTAGGTCCTCATATGTCACCCAATGCTAAAGACCTCTGTCCACCTCATCCCTTACCCTTTTCACCTAATAAATAGGTGGGGACGCATCACCCTCGAGCAGTGAGGCTTCTCGTGTAGGTTGCAGGACTAGTAGAGCCCAGTTGGAGGCCAATCAAACCCAGGAGTTCACTCTAAGGCGACCGAGCAAACCCAAGCTCAAGGCCTCCTCCAACAAGGCCCGATGATCCATGGAAGGACATATCGATATCGATATCGTTTCGATATCGTGTCGATATCGATATATCGACGATATATCGCCGATATATCGTTATATCTAGGAATCTTTCTGAAGAAAATGCCTGAAATCGGATATATCGATATATCGATTTCGATATCGGTCCCATGTCGATATCGATATATCGCCGATATATCGGGATACGGCCTTCCATGGCCCGATCCCATCTGAGACCTCTAGAAGCCATGGATCACCGCTAGGAAAATGTTGAGCCACCTACGAGCTCGAGTCATCACCAAAAGATGGAGATATCGTCGAGGAAAGAGCTCCATGGCTATGTTCTTCCCTGTTCTTGTAGAGAAGCAGCCACCGTTGGATGAGGAGCTCCACCCATATCTAATATGTGTCATTCAAATGAGGCGAACACTTATATGACGTGGACCGTCCATCTTACTTAAGTGGCATGCCACAACTGTCAGATCAGATCACCCTGCGTGCGCCACACAAGCTGCACCTATTTTGTGCCCAACTCCCTATACATTTTGTATTTTATATTTGGCTTGTAAAATACTAAGTAACGTGTAATAACTTTAGGATATTTTGCATGTTGGACCTCGACATGTCTTTACTTGTATTTATACCACCGTCAAGTGCTGAAATGTTTAAAATTAGGTATTTTGCTAGAATACCACATGAACTTGTTCTAACTGTTACTAAATGTATGTAAACTTTCTGATAATTGTAATTTGGTCCATGTGCTGTTATTTTTATTTATTTGGTGTATTTTATTTTTATTAAATATTTCCCATATGTTAGAAAATTGTAGAGAAAATATATTAGATGTCTGAAACCATAATTTGTCACATATACTTTTCTTGGAGCATTTAATCTATTTTCCTATTTTTAAAATACAAAAACAAGTCTATTTCCCTGATTCAGCGTTTAAAAGCCATAAAAGTTCAAATATGACTCCAAAAAATCCAAAACATTACATTGGATAATTTTATTATTATCTATCACATATCTAAAAATCACAAAAGATACAAAATATAAAACCTAAAAATCCAAAAACCATAAAAATCCTATAAAAATTAGCAAAAGTTATATAAAAAAATATGTTTCCTATTTCTGAAATTACTTTATTATATATATATATATTAAAAATGACTTAGTGTTTATGTTGAACTTATATATATTTTAAACACCTAAGTTGGTTTGTGAAAATAACTGATTAACTATTTTACATTTTCGAACTTAAAAACCTATAATATATATCCATAAAATAATAAAAATATTAGAAAATGTTAAAAACCCATAAATATTTTATTTTCTTTACTTTTGTCTTTGTCTGACTTATTAAAAAACAAAATAATATTATCTACATATGTTACGTATATTATTATTTACCTTATTTTTAAAAATAAAAAAGAATTAAAATTTTGCAAAAATTTAAAGCAAAATCAAAAATAAAAAATCACAAAAATATAAAAATATAATATTCCAAAATCAATAAATTTTGTACATGAAAGTTATAGATAAAAATATAAAGAAAAACACAAGATTTATTTCATCTAAAAACAATACAGTGCTCATTCAACACTTCGAATAAGATTCCAAAACCCAAACTTCCCAGACTCATATCTTCTCCATGAAAACTCAAAATCCAACAAAATCACTTTAATTTTATATAACTTTTAATTAGCTATTTAATAAAGACTGTTTCATTTAATTTGGAGTTACGATGAAAAGGTTAGATTTTGGATACAATGTACATGAATACCATATTCATTTTATTTTTTTTCTTTATATTTTCATTATTTTATACTTTTTGTATTTTTGTAAATAGTATTTACGTTATACGTAAAAAATTAAAATGAAAATAAAATCATTGAAATATACTAAAATAAATGATTGTATAAAGTATTTAAATGAATTACCTATACTTATACCTATATAATAAATACATCTATTTAATTAAGTGTACATATTATATCAGAAAAATATGATAATATATTTAGGTATATTTAAATTAGTCATGAATATATAATTTATGTAGTTAATTATAGAATTAAAAACCTAATGCACAGATAGATATACCTCTAACTACACATGTAAATAATAACCTATAATAAATAATCTCAAAAAAATAAATAAAATTAGGAATTAAATACTACATAAAAACATTGTTTTTATTTTATAACCAGATTTTAATTAATTTAATTATTAATTATTAGTGATTTTACAATAAGTTACAATCTCCTTTTCCTGGTTGGTCCACGTGGACCAGCCTGGACCGAGTCTTAGTTGACTACACTCAACTCCTCTACCTTCAGCCGTCTGGCATGTTAGACGTCAATCAAGCCCTATTCTCTCAATTTCCCTATTTGATCTATTGATTTTCTCTTCTCGATTCCTTTATGAAAAATCCTCTGCGATCTACCCTCAATCACGCCAGAACTTTTTCGAAGTCAAAGGTTCATTGATTCAAGCAAAAAGCCCAATTGAATAATTCATCCTCGTTGTGTCTATAAATAACCTCTTCTTCCTTCCTTAATACCTCAAGCTTGTGCGTGAGTGTGTTCCCCGGTGACAGCGAGGATACCCTCGAGGTGTTGGAGTGGAGCAAGGAGGAGGAGAGGCGGTCCAAGACATCGCTTTGGCGAGGCCTCTGCTCTCTGGTTCCCATGCACGAGTTGCACATCTTTACCCATTTTAGGTAGATTTAGTCTTAGTTTTTAGTTTCATGTCCTTTATTTCATCCTTAGACCAGCAGTTTAGCTTAAATATTAAAATCAAATATCATTGGAGATCTCTGCTCCAGTCATGTTTCATCATGGCTTCGTTTGTTAGGCCCCACCATTTCAGGCCCAATTCACTCCCCATCACGTGCTCCATCTTCTCCCCCGTCTGGACCAACCTGATCCTCTGTAGATCAACGGAGTAGAGCTTCTCCTCTACCTTATACCGGAGCTCCTTCGTTCACCTGCATCCTTGTGCTATGCAGCTTCAAAAGTGGGTCGAGGTGAATCGCCTCGAGCCCAAGAACCTTCTTCTACATGAACTAGGTGTTAAGGACCCAAGTAGGGTCGATTATGGGGCAGGAGGAGGCTTGCAGGTACCATGAGCTTCATCGAGCCCGCCCTCGCCCCAATGAAGCCAGGACCTTCTTGGTGATACCATTCGATGAGGGACACTCCCAGGAAGATCACAATCCCTTTAGCGAAGCAGTAGGTGGCCTGAGCGAGGAGCAGTGCAAGATCGCAGAGAGGGAATGGAGATGTTATTCCACGTTCTTCCTCCGCTCTTCAGGACTGTTAGATTTCATGCGCGACCCATATCCAATATGGGCTATTGATTACAAGCGAAGCTGTATCTCGCCTTAACCACCCGATGCGCCTTAGTGTGCCTATGTGGCGTACTCCAGACAGTCCGATCGTGTGCTTTAGGGGGTAAAGTTCACACATTTTTTATTTTATTATTTAATATTTATATTTGCAAAATGGTCACTGTTAGTATTCAATTTTTATGCATGTTTCTCTACTTTTTATAACTATCACCCGTGCTCCAAAAATCATGCAAAAAATATCGAAAATATTAAAAATGTTAAAACCCATAAATATTTTATTTTCCTTATTTTGACTTTGTTTGACTTATTAAAAATCAAAGATATATTATTTACATATGTTACGTATATTATTACTTGCCTTATTTTAAAAATAGAAAAGAATTTAAATTTTGTAAAATTTAAATTAAAATAAAAAATAAAAAATCACTAAACACATAAAAACATAAGATTCCAAAGTCAATAAATTTTTTTACATGAAAGTTGTAGATAAAAGATATAAAGAAAAATATAAAATTTATTTCATCTAAAATAATATATAGTGTTCATTACACACTCCGAATAAGATTCCAAAACCCAAACTTCCCATACCCATATCTTCTCCATGAAAACTCAAAATCCAACAAAATCACTTTAATTTTATATAACTTTTAACTAGATATTTAATAAAGATTGTTTCATTCATTTTGGAGTTAAGATGAAAAAGTTAGGTTTTGGACCCCTATTTAAAATGTACATGAATAACATATTCATTTTATTTTTCTTTATATTTTCATTATTTTATACTTTTGTATTTTTTAAATAGTATTTACATTATATGTACAAAATTAAAATGAAATAAATGCATTAAAATATATTAAAATAAATAATTATGTAAAGTATATAGATGAATTACCTATACTTATACCTATATAATAAATACATCTATTTAATTAGGTGGACATATTATATCAGACAAATATAATAAAAATATAGTTAGGTATATTTAAATTATTATGAATATATAAATTATGTAGATAAATAATAGAATTAAAAACCTAATGCAAGGATAAATATCCCTCTAACTACACATGTAAATAATAACATCTAATAAATAATTTCAAAATAATAAATAAAATTAGGAATCAAATACTACATAAAATAATAAACATTTTTTTTATTTTATAACCAAATTTTAATTATTTCAATTATTAATTATTAGTGATTTTACAATAAGTTCTAATCTCCTTTTCCTGGTTGGTCCACGTCGACCAGCCTGGACTGAGTCTTAGTTGACTGCAATCAACTCCTCTACCCCCTGCCGTCTGGCATGTTAGACTTCAATCAAGCCATCTTCTCCCAATTTCCCTATTCGATCTATTGATTTTCTCTTCTCGATTCCTTCACAAAAAATTCTCTGTGATCTACCCTCAATCATGCCAGAACTTTTCCGAAGTTTAAGATTCATCGGTTCAAGCAAAAACCCAAATCAAATAAGCCCTCCTCGTCGTGTTTATAAATAACCTCTTCCTCCTTTCTTCATGATTTTGATCCCTCTTTGAGCCCTTAATACCTCAACCTTGTGCGTGAGTGTTCCCGGTGACAGTGAGGATACATTCGAGGTGTTGGAGTGGAGCAAGGAGGAGGAGAGGCGTTCCAAGACGTCGTTCCGGCGAGGCCTCTGCTCTCTGGTTCCCATGTATGAGTTGCACATCTTTACCCATTTTTAGGTAGATTCAGTCTTAGTTTTAAGTTTCCAGGTCTTTATTTCATCCTTGTACCAATAGTTTATCTTAAATATTAAAATCAAATATCATTCGAGATCTCTTCTCCATCCATGTTTTATTATGACTCCGTCCGTTAGGCCCCATCATTTGAAGCCCAATTCACTCCCCATCGCGTGCTCCATTCCATCTTTTGCCTTGTCTGGACCAACCTGATCCTCTCTAGATCAGCAAAGCAGAGCTTCTCATCTACCTTGCGCCGGAGCTCCTTCGTTCACATGCATCCTTGTGCTATATAGCTTCAAAGCGGGTCGAGGTGAATCGCCTCGAGCCTAAGAACCTTCTTCTATAGGAACTGGGTGTTAAGGACCCGAGTAGGGTCGATTATGGGGCAGGAGGAGGCCTCCAGGTACCATGAGCTTCATCGAGCTCGCCCTTGCCCCAATGAAGCCAGGACCTTCTTGGTGATACCATTCGATGCGGGATACTCCCAGAAAGATCACGAGCCCTTTAGCGAAGCAGCAGGTGCCCTGAGAGAGGAGCAGTACAAGATCGAAGGAAGGGCATGGAGATGTTCTTCCTTCGCCCTTCAGGACTGTCATATTTCATGCACGACACATATCTAATAAGGTTGTTGATTTCAAGCGAAGCGATATCTCGCCTTAACCACCTGATGCTCCTAAGTGTGCCTATGTGGCGCACTCTAGACCGTCTGTCTGTGCATTTTAGGGGGGTAAATTTCACACATTTTTTATTTTATTATTTAATATTTAACTTCTCATCTTCCATTGTAAATATTTTGCGAATTTTGCAAATGAGCACTTGTGATTTAGTGATATCACATTT
The DNA here is from genome assembly GCA_037367405.1 of Ottelia alismoides. Lineage (NCBI taxonomy): Eukaryota > Viridiplantae > Streptophyta > Magnoliopsida > Alismatales > Hydrocharitaceae > Ottelia > Ottelia alismoides. The sequence continues at coordinate 228,085 of JAZKJV010011636.1, forward strand.
GAGTCCAATCCAACTCAGCTCATATGTCTTCCTACGTGATTTAGGTATTTTTGTATTTATAACCGTGCATTTTTCTAATTAATGTTTAGTTTATAAAATTTTAATTTCATTTACATATTTGTGGAAATTTTGCATATTCACCCCTGTATTTAATTTTATTAGCAAGTATGTCATTGCCAAGCGTTTTTAATTTGAATATTAGTGGTAAATTGCACCTTATCCCCTTGATGTTTGTTTTAGGGTTTTGAAATGCAAGTAAACTTGATTATATTTGCAAAAAGGTCCCTGTTATTATTCGATTTGTGTGCATGTTTCTCTAATTTTTATAAATATCACCTGTGCTCAAAAAATCATGCAAAAAAATATCAAAAATATTAGAAAAAAGTTAAAAAAAACCATAAATATTTTATTATCTTTATTTTGACTTTGTTTTACTTATTAAAAAATAAAAGGTATATTATCTACATATGTTACGTACATTATTATTTACCTTATTTTAAAAATAAAAAGAATTAAAATTTTGCTAAATTTAAAATAAAATAAAAAATAAAAAAAATCACAAAACACATAAAAACATAAGATTCCAAAGTTAATAAATTTTGTACATGAAAGTTGTAGATAAACATATAAGGAAAAATGCAAAATTAATTCCATCTAAAAATAATATATAATGTTCATTCTACACTTCGAATAAGATTCCAAAATCCAAATTTCCCAGACCCATATCTTCTCCATGAAAACTCAAAATCCAAAAAAATCAATTTAATTTTATATAACTTTTAATTGGCTATTTAATAAAAATTGTTTCATTTAATTTGGAGTTAAGATGAAAAAGTTAGGTTTTGGACTCCTATTTACAATGTACATGAATAACATATTCATTTTATTTTTTCTTTATATTTTCATTATTTTATAATTTGTATTTTTGTAGATAGTATTTACATTATATGTACAAAATTAAAATGAAATAAAATCATTAAAATATACTAAAATAAATAATTGTATAAAGTATATAAATGAATTACCTATACTTATACATATATAATAAATACATCTATTTAATTAAGTGTACATATTATATAAGAAAAATATAATAAAAAATATATTTAGGTGTATTTGAATTAGTTATTAATATGTAAATTATGTAGATAAATAATAGAATTAAAAACCTAATGCACAAATAAATATACCTATAACTACACATGTGAACAATAACATATGGTAAATAATCTCAAAATAATAAATAAAATTAGGAATTAAAAACTACATAAAATAGTAAACATTTTTATTTTATAACCAAATTTTAATTAATTCAATTATTATTTCTTATATATTTTACAATAAGTTATAATATCCTTTTTCTGGTTGGTCCACGTGGACCAGTCTGGACCGAGTCTTAGTTGACTACAGTCAACTCCTCTACCTCTAGCCATCTGGCATGTTAGACGTCAATCAAGCCATCTTTTCTCAATTTCCCTATTCGATCTAATGATCTTCTCTTCTCGATTCCTTCACAAAAAATCCTTTGTGATCTACCCTCAATCATGCCAGAACTTTTTCGAAGTCAAAGTTCATTGATTCAAGCAAAAACCCTAATCGAATAAGCCCTCCTCGTCGTGTCTATAAATAACCTCTTCATCCTTCCTTCATGATTTTGATCCCTCTTTGAGCCCTTAATACCTCAACCTTGTGTGTGAGTGTGTTCCCGGTGACAACGAGGATAACCTCGAGGTGTTAGAGTGGAGCAAGGAGGAGGAGAGGGGATCCAAGACGTCACTCCGGAGAGGCCTCTGCTCTATGGTTCCCATGTACGAGTTGCACATCTTTACCCATTTTTAGGTAGATTCAGTTTTAGTTTTTATTTTTCTGCCCCTTATTTAATCCTTATACCGATAGTTAACTTAAATATTAAAATCAAATATCATCAGAGATCTCTTCTCCAGCCATGTTTCATCATGACTCCATCTGTTAGGCTCCACCATTTCAGACCCAATTCACTCCCCATCGCGTGCTCCATCTTTTCCCTTATTTGGACCAACCTGATCCTCTCTAGATTAGCGAAGCAGAGCTTCTCATCTACCTTACGCCGGAGAACCTTAGTTCACATGCATCCTTGTGCTATACAACTTCAAAGCGGGTCGAGGTGAATCATCTCGAGCCCAAGAACCTTCTTCTATAGGAACTTGGTGTTAAAGACCTGAGCGGGGTCAATTATGGAGAAGGTGGAAGCTTCCAGGTACCACAAGCTTCATCGAGCTCGGCCTCGCCCTATTGAAGCCAGGATCTTTTTTGTGATACCATTCGACGCGGGACACTCCCAGGAAGATCACGAGCCCTTTGCGAAGCAACAGGTGGCCTGAGCGAGGAGCAGTGCAAGATCAAAGGGAGGGAATGGAGATGTTCTTCCATGTTCGTCCTCTGCCCTTCAGGACTATCAGATTTCGTGCACGACCCATTATCTAATATGGGCTATTAATTTCAAGTGAAGCAATATCTCGCGTTAACCACCCAATGCTCCTAAGTGTGTCTATGTGGCGCACTTCAGACCATCCGATCGCATGCTTTGGGAGAGGGTAAATTTCACACATTTTTTATTTTATTATTTAATATTTAACTTTTCATTTGCCATTGTAAATATTTTGCAAATTTTGTAAATGGGCCCTTTGTGATTTAGTGATATTACATTTGAGTCCAGTCCAACTCAGCTCACGTATCATCCTACGTGAATTGGACATTTTGTATTTATAATTGTGCATTTTTATAATTATTGTTTAGCTTATAAACTTTTAGTTTCATTTACGTATTTATGGGAAATTTGCATATTCACCCCTGCATTTACTTTTATTAGCAATTATGCCCTTGCCAAGTGTTTTAAATTTAAATATTCATGGTTAAATTGCACCTTAGCCCTTGGATGTTTGTTTTGTCATTTTGAAATGCATGTAAACTTAAATTTATTTGCAAAAAGGTCCCTGGTAGTATCAGTTTTTGTGCATGTTTCTCTATTTTTTATAAATATCACCCGTGCTCCAAAATCGTGCAAAAAATATGATAATGTTTTTGGATGCTTGATCTTTCAAGTTATTTTTTTTATTTTTGCATTTTATAAACATTTAATATTTATTAAAAATAAAATATAGCACATTTTGCCCCTATTTGGCTTAAAAATTCCAAAAATAAAAAATAATGTTTAAAAATTCCAAAAAATATATCTTGTCTATTATAGTGTTTTCTATCTTCAGACCAAAAATCACTAAAAAATAAATTGAAGAAAATAAAAAGCTCCAAAATCCTGTATAAATACAATTATTTTTCACAAAATCCAAAAATATTTATTTCCATTTGATATTTATATATTAGTACATATGAAAATTAATTTTGTGATTTTTGGCATTATTTGTTATTTCTAAATATCTAAACAATTCGACATATTTATTTAATCCCTATTTGAGGATATCTTAGACTTTAAAATACATAAAAATTAGCAAAATACCCATAAAATCACAAAAAAATTAAAAATACGAAATACACAAAAATATTTTATTTTTAAAATTTTGATTATTTTAAGATATATTTATAATTATAATATTCTACATTGTATTATATACATATATATGGTTTATATTATTATTATAATATCTTATAAAGATGTTTAAAAAACAATATATATATATATTGTATTGGACTATATTTCCCTATTTTTGTATAATAATTATTATATATAATACCTGAAATCCCATATACATTATCTTATATATAATTACATACACTTACACATACATATATACTATATAGTATATAAACTAAACTTAAAACGAAATTTAAAAATTATAAAAAATATATTTAAAAAATCAAATACAAATTTTAAAACCAAAACCCCATAAAAAAGAGACATTTGTGTACATAATTCATTCTTGATTAGCTAATCATTGGGCTATCTTGTTTGCTTTTAGTGGTTCGACCTCTACATGCTTGCATGCTATACACCTATGTTTGTAGAGTATAATAAATTTTACTTCACATTTTTCCATTCATTGATCACTTATATATTATGGCTACTTGTTGTTTGAATCGGGATTCGTGAGCAATCGCCTCAGCAACACTCTGTCTTTGCTTTTCAGCGAGGATAAGTTTTAGACCCTCACGAAGCTCGACTCAATCAAATGGCACCATTGCTGGGGAGCAACATGTTGTAGCCAATTTTGTGCATAGTTTCCTTTGCTTTTATTTTTCTTGTACACACTTTTCTTTCTTTTCTCTCACTTGTACATATTATAGATCTCATTTCCTTATACAAATTATTTGATTATTTATGCTAATTACTTTCTTGTTGTGTTTGATGAGAGGGCCCACTATGCGAGGATGACTTCTTACGAAGTCGATACAACTAAACATGGTGGAGACTGGCCCTCTTGCCCTGGCCAGTAGGAGAGGCAGCAGGCGTAACAAGGAGAAAACTTAGCATTGGTGATGGCTTAGGATTTTCAAATTATTTCTGATAAAAGAGTGATTCATTATTTATTTATTCATTATTAGTTGTAATAATACAGGGACTTGGACATTACTCTATTTAATAAGGTCTGTTGCCCAGGTGATTTTTCACCTGGGGGTCTCGTCATGGCTTTTTCGTATTTTCGCACCTTTATTTTACTTTGTTTTATGATGTTTTGAGTTTTCCACCTTCCTTTTTTATTTTGTGTGCTTGGAGCCCCTAGATTTTAGGACTGTTTGTATCAGTATTTAGGTCCAAACCACAACAAGAATTATATGCCTATGGTCTCTTACGTTTAGATCAAGTCAAATTAATAATTGTTAGCTATTTGAATTTGAACCCATGCACTAATAGAGACATCATACAATGCTAGCAGGACCCATTGTGGTGGGAACCAAGGTGTCTCTAAGATCGGACTCTAAAATTCATTTATAAATAATTAATATGTGGTTCTTCATGACTAATAGTAGCTATTGTTTAGGGTAATTTTGTTGATTGCACACCGCCATATAGATAGGTTAAAAATTTTGTTTTGCATACTACATGGAGAGAGCTATGAAGCACTGTAAGTCCTCTAACTCTACATGCATCATTAGATTCTATGATGAGATTTCCATCATTGAATCAACTTGCATGATTTTGTCTATCTCCCTTTGATTTTGAGAACCTAGGACTTAATGAAAATTCACAAAATAGTTAGGCACTTGTATGCAAAATATCCAAAAAAAGTGAAAACAAAAAAAAACTAAAATAAGGAGGTTGCTAATAAACTTTGACCTTAATTAAAATTTGTAATGGATTGCATTGTTTAGGGTTTATAAAGCTCTCATTGTTTTCAGGTACCTTAGGAGGGGACCAAAACCCCTCTCATGAGTGAGGCATGACCCGCTAAGGATTAGAGCCCAAAACCAGTCTATAACTGCCTTCTGTATCACTTGGATTTCTGAAGTATAGATATTTATATTGTACGTGGATAACTAGGACTTAGTTAACGATGGTGTTCCTGCTTTGTATGGAACACCGACCCTATCTGAAGTACTGAGCTTAGGCTACGCCCTCATGGGGTTGTCTGTCTCATCGTCTCACGTTCACGTAGGGCCTTGCACGCTCATGGGTGATTCTGTTGTGAGCAAGGTCCGAAGTAGTGGTTTCGCCTATCGGCTTCCTCCCTCTCTCTCTGTCTCTCTCTCTCTCTCTCGTTCTTTGGTTGAGTAGGGAACCAAGAAGGGTTACAAGGACCTTAAAAAGTGCATACTACAAGTTACAAAGGAGGAGGACAAGTACGAGATACTTTTCCAATAGTACTTCCGCTCTATAGGATTAGCGTCTAAGGACTTGTTGAAAGATATGCCTGAAATAACAACTTTAAAAATGAAAAGATAAAAATAGCTAATCCTTTACGACTTCACACGTTTCAAGACGGTGAACCCAATTTTGTATTGTGTATTGTATGGATCTATATTAAGCTTCAAAGATCAAGTTCCACGCACTTGCGCAATTTTTTTATGTGTTTCCTCTTTGACCTAGTGCTCATTTTGAGCTTTTCTACTATTTTACACTCCTTTTATTCCTCGTTGACCATCATACCCTTCCTCCTACATCGATCTTTCTTTTTCTCTATGATGTCGATCCATGGATGGTACAGTTGGGGCTCCATCGATACCTACATTGATTCCATGGACTCAATACTGTCAACAATTCGAGATGAATTTCAAGAACCCATCAAACCTTGTGAATCGATCTCCATACTCCTCATCTTTTTTGCACTCTCTTTATTTCTTAATAAATCAAAACCACTCTTGTCCCACTTCCGCCCGTTGTGAATGAATGTCGATTTCAGTCAAAACTATCTAAGATTGGTCGTAATCTCAGATTCATCAATTAAGTTGGTATTCAATTTCCCATTGGTCTGATTGGGATACCTCTTATATTGCATATAGATGTTAGTCCTGGATCCCAATTTGGAGTTCATTTTGTCAGATTCAGATCTAGAGATGGATCCTACGGGCTAAGCGAAAGGACAACCGCTTCCCCAGCCAAAGCAAGGCTAAGCATCTGATCGGAATCAAGTGAATGCTCAGTTGATGGCTTCCATCCAAGCCATCCAGCGGCAATAAATAGAGCAGGCACTAGTGCAGACTGCATTCCAAGATATGCTGAACAATGTGAGGAATAGACCATCAGAAAGAGGAGGAAGAAATGATGAACCACCTCGTGATGATCAAGAAGAAGAAGAGGCGAGGAACGAGAACCTAAATCTATGCGGAAAGAGACTTATAACACTAGAGATAACCATATGACCGAGTGGATTTGCATCCCACTGATGCATGCTCACTTTAAGCTAAAGCCTCAATTCCTTACTATTCTGCCCACCTTTCATGGGAATACCAATGAGGAACCATACATTCACCCCCAACGGTTCTCTCGCATCTCCAAAACTACACACTACCCTAACATACCGTTAGGTGTAGTTAAGATGATTGCATTCCCCTTCAGTTTCCAAGACACGACCCTGTACTAGGTCAACCATTTGGGAAAGGTTGTGATGACCTAGAAGGAACTTAAGTCTATGATCCTTCACGAGTTGTATCCTCTCAGTCGACTCAACCAGATATGATCTGGGATAAGCAACTTCTCTCAAGCTACCGACGAGTCCATTCATGAAGCTTGGGAGCCATACACTGATCTGCAGGAGAAATGCCCCCACCACGAGATATCGAGGACCAGCTTGGTCCAACATTTCTTAGGGGGGTTGAATGTTGAAAGTCAGATATTAGTTGACGCTACTTGTGAGGTATCCCATTTCAACAAGGATGAAGATGTAGTTTGGTAGATTTTTGAAGAAAAGGCAAGAGAGAGGTCATCCTCTCTTCATCCCGCACTTATCAAAGACATCCGCGGATCCTCCACTAGATAGTGCACATGGCAACATCTCATGGGGCAGAGAGAGGTGAGGGCTCCAACCTCAGCATCATCGGGGTCCATCTCTCCAAAATTAATATCATCGAGAAGCGATCACAATATATAGAAATACTCATTGTGATCGAACGAAGAACACAAAATCTGAACAAATTAGATCAGATCACCTAGCAACCGAAGTTGTTCGTGAGTACCATCAACGTCTGCTAGTCGATGACACCATCGTTCGAGACTCCGATCGAGAAGAAAGATGAGCCAACACTGCCGCAACCACCTCAACCCAGTCAGCAACAATCGATAATCCAAGACTTGTATTATGTACAGACTCTCGACCAGGCACCGCAACAATAGCAGTTTGGTCGAACTACGTGCAGTTGGCCCGTCCAGGCAGACCTCAGCAGGGCCATCCTACAAATTCTTGCCCATTCCTTCAACATCAAGGAGGGATATTTGTCAATGCCCACCAATAGCCTCAGTACCACCAGTCTTCGCAGTATCATAACAATTGGAGACAGACTCATCAGTACCCGTAGTCGTTGTACCACCAACATCAACAGTACCATTAGTACATGTATGCATCTCACGAACAGTATCCTCCTCCTCCTTACCAGTATCAATATCAACTTCCTCCGTCTCAGCTGTAGTATCAGCGACACTCTCTCAACCTCTGCACCATCAGCCATAGTGTGGTCAGCACGTTGAACCTTCTGAGATGTTCCTATGAACTCGAGCCTTGATTGCCTAGACCAGCTAGTAAAGTGCCTAGCAAAGATGACTCAGAAGTTGGATGGCCTTACGACCTCAAAAATTCCAATTCTGGCCCAGTTCGAGGCCAACCCCAATAACTTTAAGCGAAAAGACTACACATGTAGAATTACATGACTGTGATTATGTTTCGTCTAATGTCGCTACTCTTAGAAGCGGTAGGTCCTTGCCCCGATATACCAATGAATCATTATCTTCTACATTAGCCAAGCTGCAGCCGCCATCATCACCGATAAAAAGAATAAAAAAACAAAAAATGAAAATACCAAAATATGATCACAATCAAAGTAAAGCCGCACAATCCATGGAGGAGGAAGCCACAGTAGATAATCCATAGCCGTCAAATGAAGCGAAGATCGTAAATTTTGGATATCCACGCTTAACTCCAAATTGTACACCATTTTGCAACCTGGATTTACAAAATATTGTGGACTTGAATATTGATGTAAATAATAACAGTATTTTTAATTTCAGTTCTATACATATTCCTTTTCCTGATGCAATTGAAAAATCCAAAAATATTGCAAAACAAAAAATACATTATCGGATCCAAGTGTTGTGGGTATTCTTGACAACTTTATTATTGAATTGCCTTTGGTGAATGTCATGGAATATATGCATGTAAAGAAGGGCTTGAAAGAAGCATGCACGAGAAAGCATCGATCAACCATAATAACAGATGCAACAAAGTAGAGAAGCACGTCCTTACCATGGCCATAGTTGCAACCATAAGCAATCTCTCGGAAAAGAAACCGGATAAAAGAGCATATTTCTTCAGATGCGAGATTTTTGACCAAGTCTTTGAGCGAACTCTGCTTGACAGCAATTCTTCAATCAACCTCATATCTGCCTCATTGCTCAAAGAATTTAGGTTGGGACTGCTCAAGCTGACACACATGATCCTTCAGTTCGTTGATCAATCAATCAAGCGACCTCGAGGTTTGTTGGAAGACGTCACCGTGACAATGTAGGGCATGTAGTTTCCTGTTAATTTTGTGGTACTCGATATGGACTCTCATACACCATTACTCCATACACTGATTATTCTTAACTGGCCTTTCTCGCAATATGCAGAGGTCGTAGTTGATTATGGGTCTGGGAAGATCACGTTCTAATCAAGCAGCAATAAAGTGACAATAGAAATAGTCATTGAACCAGAAGTTGAGTCTGATCAAGTTCAAGCAAAACCGTCTAAAGCATACTGTGACTTTATTTCAAATATCAGAGGTACAAAATTTCTTTGAATGACACATGGGTTCAGAAAATCCTCTGTCCAGAGGAGGACCTGGAAAACACAGTCGATATAGGCTCCGATGTCAACTGGGAGATAGATTCTTACTTGACGATGGACTTTTTTTAAGCAGAAGATTCACGCTAGTCCTAAATTTATTCGGTGCCTTATCGATAGAGCCACTAGTGACCGATATAAGCAACACCTCCAAAATCATGGCTAATCATCCACCCATCAGTTCAGTTTCTGAAGCGATTGAGAAGCAGGATTGATCAGAACCAGAATTAACGCCACTTCCGACAGGCCTCAAGTATGCTTTCCCTGTGGGTGCATAAAACATGTATCTGGTGATCATCAACAGCAGACTGACTTCGAATCAGGAATTTCGACTGCTCGAGATTCTAGAGAAGAACTGCAAGGCACTTGGTTGGCACATATCATACCTCCACAGGATAAATCCTACTATATGTTTGCACCACATCTATTTGGAAGATGATGCCAAACCGTCCGAGAATTTCAGAGAAGATTGAACCCTAACATGCGGGGCGTCGTCATGAAGGAGATTATGAAATGGTGTGACGCAAGGTATATTAATCCCATCTCCGACTCAAAATGGGCGAGCCCCTGATAAATCTCCATCTCATCACTTTTATTATATCAGTTTAGCCTTAAAAACCCTAGTTAATGCATGTAAATAGCCCTAATTTATACGGATTAACATTTAATCTTTATTGTGTAAATATCGTATGAAACATTATTTTTAATGCCAAAATACAGAATAAAGAAAGAAAAGAAAAGAAATAAAATTCCAAGGATATTTTATGACCCTAAACCCCGAGACCAAGTCAAGAATTGATTTGGTCGACAAGGAATAAAGTGGAGATTGATGGCTCGATCTGAGCTAGATAGAGGTGGAATGATGGGTCATGACGATGAAGAAAATGAAGGGGAGTAAGATGAAATGGTAAACACAGTGGAATGAAGTGGTTTGAACAGGGAACAAAGGTCGGATCTCTAAGCTCCAGCGTATTATTTTTTGGTATTTTAGGTTAACAAGATGAAATCACACCAAACTAAATGCAATATCTATTCTAAGAGATGAAATATATAACGAAAAAGATAAAGATAGAGGCCTCACATGGTCAGGAAACCAAGGAAATAGAATTGATGTAACTTACTTCGGCAATGGCTTGAATCACCTCGAAATGCCCTTCTCCTTACCTTGGATCACTGATGCCTTCCTGTTACGAAGGATCCACTCCAGAGCTTGATTCCTAGGGTTATAGCCACTAAGGATGGATTAAACTTGAGAAGGAGGAGGAGGTTCTTTATTTATGCAAGTGCTCGAAGGGTCTTCTTCCGATTTGGAGTACGCTCAGCTGAAGGAAAATCGACGGAATCCCACATGGGTGTGACCCCTGGAATTCCCATCAACGATTTTTATTTAGAGAGCCAAGCAAAATCACGTGTGTATCGAGTCGAGAAAATACAGAAAAAACGAGTCTCTGACAATGTCAAAGACGCATTTGGGGGTGAGGGAGCTATTGAACCGAGATCAACAATCCCTGGAACATGATTGGTCCACATCGGCACAAAACGAGAGATCATGATTTATTTAGAAAGAAAAACAAAAATAATTTATGAGATCATTTTATTAAACACAACTTACAACATAAAAATTGTTTGTAATTTAGTAAAGTATTTTATATGATTTCTATTTATTTATACAACCTTATTTTACAGGTGTTAATGTTTACATGTATACTTATATGTACATATATCTATGGTTTACTTGTTTTATTTTATTTTTATTTTAATACTCATTATCATATTCACAATTTTTACATATTTATAATATAAATTAAATACATATTACATATTTTTATTTTGTTTTTTCTGATTTTATTTACATCTACGAATAATTGTATATATTTACATTATGGGCATAATATATTTATATATTTTAAGGTTTTATTTATTTGAATATATTTTTAATCATTTTATTTTGTATTCATGTTTGTAACGTATTTCAAATACTATATACAATTATTTAAAAGTATAAGAAGATTAAACATATGAAGAATAAAATATTTGAATAAAAATATACAGACACACAATACAATGGGACCCTAGAAAGCTGGCTTTTGCATCTTAATTCTATTTTAATGAAACCGTATTTATTAAATAGATAATTTAATTTAGAATACAATGGGTTTGAGTTTGGTGAATTCTTAGTTCATAAGGGGAATATATTAAGTGAAAAGGGACGTTGCTGCATGTAGCAGCCAACGTGGCTGCTACATGTGGTAGTTTTCCCAATTTTTTTTATTTTTTTTCAAAATTAAATCATGAATATTCATCTATATACCCCTCCTACATTGTATTAAAATTTTATCAGAAACAAAGACCCCTGTGCCCTCCATCTAGAACATGTAATTTTAACGGTCCGAAATTTGCTGTAATCGACCTGTTCTAGATGGAGGGCATATGAGTCTCTATTTCTGACGAAATTTTAATACAATATAGGAGGGATATATAGATGAATATTCATGATTTAATTTTGAAAAAAAATAAAAAATTGGGAGAAACGTCCACATGTAGCAGCCACGTTGGCTGCTACATGCAGTAGCGTCCCGGACCTCATATATTAATATACGAAGTTCGATTTGCAGCCTTTTCTATTGCGTATCCCAGATACAGTGCATTCTTTTTATTGAAAATTGTTTTATAATTTTCCATGCATTAATATGTACAAGTTTCATATAGAATATTCTGTTATTTTAGGTGTGTAAAAAAATAAAATGGTGTAAAAATGGTTATTTTCATCATGAATTTAGGTTTTGTATGTACAATATTTGGTCCTCATCTCCCCCTACTTTATTCCTAGATGACCAAGTCAATACTGACTTGGTCTCAGGGTTTAGGTCATTCAATGTCTTTGATACTTCATTTATATCTCTTTCTTTTTTATTCTTTTCTTCTGGATTTAAATACAGATAATTATGTATTATTCATAGATAACTAATGTCTGCTAATTTATACAAATTAGCCCCATTTATATCTGCTTTGATAGGAATTTAAAGACAAAATGGAAGAATAAAGGTAGATGAATAGCTATCCATCACCCACTCTTTCATAGTAGATTGTCTCCTCTCCTTCCGATCCTCTCCCTATTAGCACCCCATACTCGAGGAAAGAGAATCACATCTCTGCATGCCTCCATGTACACGGAGAAGAAGAGGATTTTGTGTGAAGAAGTATGCATAAAAGAGAGCACGATGATCAACTGTCGATCACCCCTTGGGGTGGAGAAAAGAATGGGAAGATGGTCTCTCACTTTTGGGGGAAATATGGAAGTCATCTTTGCATCCATGAGTGCAGTGTCTAAAGGATTAGACTTCATACATGAGGTTTCTTCCCTTAAGTACTACATGTACTGTTGATACACCTTGAATCCTAACTATTGTTCTGTCGAACCTAGTTGAAGAACAATTTTATGCACCCTTCGCGAGAAGAGCGAGCAAAACCCGTTGTTGTACCATATAGCACAAGGGGTCTCGTTGCCCGGTCATCGAGTGTAATGGAGGTTGTACGGAACAGGTGTGTGCCCCTTCTTTGTGTGTGTGTGTGTGGGGGGGGTAGCTGAGAAACGCCCCACCCCAAAATGAAATTATATTCGGGTAATTAGATTTGTTTGTCTATAGGATCTATTTGCATCAGAAGTGCTATATAACCTCACAGGGTTAGGGTTCTTTGCATCCTCTGTATTTTTCTCCTTCTCTATGTACAGTGAAAATGATCGTCACCTCCCAAAGACATATCTAGTTACATGTGAACCTTCAGATATGTATGTATCTGGTATGATTTTATGTGCTTGTGCACGTTTTCTTCTACTACTCATAACATGCATAAAAGGCATATTTTCTGTACTCTTATGATTCACAAAATGGTATGAAGATATTTTCAGTTACCATGTGGTTTCACATTGTATTTTTTTATATTATTACTACACCATTGTCTATATGATGAGAAAGCAATATTTCGTATTTTATGCGTCCCTTCTCTTTTTCCCATGATGTATGAGGTTAAACCTTTGTTTACTTCTCATGTCTTATCTACAAGGATAAAATTCTCATTCAGATGCAGATCTTAAAAGGTGGAGCTTCTAGATCGCAAAATGACACTATCAGTGCTTTTGAGATAAAGAGTTTTTTCCCATATGCTACCTCTCCACGATTAAAGGAATTGCAAAATTTCCTTTATATTCCAATCATGATAAAACAACCTTTGCCTTGATCTCTAACTATAAACTTATGTTAATTTCACGACGTTGACTTGGTTTATTGGAAACAACGTCGTAATACGACCTTTGAAAAATTTTCCTCGGGTGCTTTGCATTTTATATAACACTTGTCAATAACCATTGATGCTCCTTGTGACTTCTGCCAGCAACACTAACAAGTTGGGATCTATGAGTATCCGATCTCACGAGAATTGTTTTAGTTGGCTCTTCCTTTGGAGGTCTTTTTGATGCCTTGTCACATGAATTGGATTTTTGGAGCTTAAGTCGTGTGTTTTGTTCCAATCCAATACGTGGGTTTGACTTTTAGGAAGTTCTCCTAATTCCTACTATACTCAACTACTTTAAACAACTTCCCTCGTCCCTCTCTTCTCCTCCACCCTTTCCCAGTTTCTCTCTTGCTCGATGTTTTTTCATATACATAAACTATATTATTTTGTTACACCTGCCATCATGTGTTTAATTTAACCGAACGTTAATGTAATTACCTAGATTTGATTTAGTTTGTTTACCATGTTCAAGTGGTCGAGTTTTGTTTGATTCAACAAGCCTAAAATATTATTTAGGATCGATTTAGCTTTATCCTAATTCATGGAGGTTTAATTTGGTTCATTAACGGTTCGATTTTGAGAGAATATTGTACAATGTCCATCTCTTACTCACCTTTGTAATATTTTTTAAGAATAAACCTTCAAAAAATAAACATTGTATGTCGATTTTCACTACATCCAAGCCTTGATCAAGGTTTACGTAGATTATTTGGTTCATTTATTCATTTAATTTACTAAAAAATTATATTTATTGGTTATAATAGTAAGTAATCTTCACAAGCCTATATATATGCACACATACATTCATATAAAGACATGCACATATATGCTTACAAATGCATACACATGTTTGCGTATGTATGTTAATTTAGCCAAATCATTAACGAATCAAACATGAAAAAAATCACATAATTCAATTTAGGTTTGTTTATTTTATATAATATAATCTTAATTAATTTTTAAACAAATCGAATCATAATGAATACTAAATCTTAATGAAAATGGTAGCAAACCCTCCGTTTATACACTAAAACAAATAAAAAGGATTACCTAGCATATATCATATTTTTGAGTATTGTTGAGGATACATATACAAATATGATTACAAGATATTCCAACGGATACGAATACATATTTATTAAATATATCTATTATATGGATAAAAATATATCAAACATGATTTTTTTGCGGACACAAAATATGAACATGGATACATGTTTTTTATTTTTTTACGGATAAGATATGGATGGGATATGGATTTTTTTCTAATGTGGATATGGATGTGTATGCAATTTTCAATTTTTTTTCTAAAATATGGGTACTGATTATATTCTAAAGAATATTTATGAATATTGATTTTATTTTTTTAGGATACACGTATGGGAATGAATGAGGTTTTTTTGCGAACATGGATATGGAAATGAATTCTTAATTTTTTTGAATATAGATATGGATACATATACCTTCTTTAGATTTTTAAGATACGAGTGCATGCTACATTTTAACATATACATGTACTGACATGGATATGTATTTTTATTTTTTGTGGATTCCGATACATATAATATTTTCAACTTTTTTATGATACATATACAGATATGGTAATTAAATATTCTAGCAAATATGGATATGGATATATGAAGGAAAAATGGGGTTGCCCCGCCCCATTTTCACATTTTTTTGGGAATATATCACCATGTATATTCATCCTTTTCCCTCCTATATGCCATTCGAATTTTATCAGAAACAGTGACTCCTACGGCCTCCATCCAGATGGGGTCGATTTAAAAAATCATGTGACCGTTAAAAAATAACTGTCTAAATGGATGTCGTAGGAGTCTCTATTTCTGACGAAATTCGAATGGCATATAAGAGGGATATAGTGATGAATATACATGATAATATTTTTCAAAAAAAATAAAAAATTTTGTGAAAAATGAGGTGGGAGCAGCCATGGGATCCGATACCTATAATATTTTCAACTTTTTTATGATACATATACAGATATGGTAATTAAATATTCTAGCAGATATGGATATTGATATATGAAATATATCTATTGTATGGAAAAAATTAAAGTAGTCTCCATTTAAATTTGACTATTGATTCCTTATATGAAATATATTAATTATATGAAAAAAATATTTTGGAGGATATTTTTTATTCTTAACGAAATATATTTAAAGGAAGGTTGTTTTCTTTCTAATATTTCCCCTTTTCAAACATAATAAAGGAATATGTCTCATAATAAATCTTTCAATTCCTAATATGAATCAAACAATGGAATGGAAAAACTTATTCACGTCCATTTCGTTGTTAATTCCATTATTTTCTTGGTTCCATTCCATTGTAATTCCTTTCGAAATGGAATTACAATGGAATGGAACCAAGACAAGAATGTAATTAACAATGGTTTGGAATGAATAAGTTTTTCCATTTGATTGTTTGGTTCATATTAGGAATTGAAAGATTTATTGTGAGATATATTCATTTCTTATGTTTGGAAAAGGAAAAGAATAAAAGAAGATAACCTTCATTTCGTTAAGTAGAAAAATAATCAACCAAATTATTTTTTTAATATAATTGGTATATTTCATACAAGGAATCAATAATCAAATTTAAATGGGGACTACATTGATTTTCCCCCCTACAATTGATATATTTGATATATCCTTATCCGCTAGAATATTTTATACCACATACACATATCTATGTTCGTATATGTATACACTAAAATATAGCACGTATCCATATCCTCAAAAAAATTGAAGATTGTATACGTATCCATATTTATATTTGCAGAAAGAATAAGAATACATTTCCATGTCCATATCCATGTCCATAAAAAGATCATCATTCACGTCCATATCTGTATCCACAAAAAATTAAAATCCATATCCTTGTATGTATCCACTACAATATAATCAGTATCTATATTTTACAAAAAAAGTAAAAATTATATACGTATCTATATCCATATCAGAAAAATCCCATGTCACTATTCATATCTGTATCCACGAAAAAATTAAAAAAAACACATATCCATGTTCATACCCGTTTCTATAAAAAAATCAAATTTGATATATTTTATCTATATAATAGATATATTTAATAAATATATATTCATACTTACTAGAATATCTTGTAACCATATTTATATCGGTATCCTAAAAAAATTGAACCGTATCTATATCCATATCTGCACAAAAGTCACACATCTATGTCAGTATCTATACATGCATATATTTGTAAGTTATGGGACCTTTTACATCTATATATTTGCATCCATATTGATGTATGTATATCCATGTCCTTTCAAAAAAATATCAAAAAGAAAAACATATAGTCGGTAACCATGTATTTTAAAAAAGAAGAGTAGCAAATGACATTTGCAGGGAAGAACTAGGCACAAAATGGGGATTTCCCTAGGCTTGAGCTTGAGTAGTTAGGCCATGGCACCAAACATGGAATTCATCCAGGGCAGAACCGTCGCTGCCCCTTCAACGTAAAAGGGGACGGGCCGGTTTCACGAGAGGTTGCGAGATGAAGCTGCGGTACGCAATGGTGTGCTCGTCCAACAACAACAGGAGCATGGAGGCTCACGCTCTTATGAAGCGACAGGGCTTCGACGTCTCCTCCTACGGTACCGGCGCCCACGTGAAGCTCCCCGGGCCCTCCGTCCGCGAGCCCAACGTCTACGACTTCGGCACCCCGTACCGCCACATGTACGACGATCTCCGGCGCAAAGACCCTGACCTGTATCCTCCTGCCTAAACCTCATGGCTTTTATGTCTGTGATTCGAACTCGCTGCCTAGAAATGTAGTGAGAATTCCATCATTCTTCATCTCCTTTCTCCTTTTGCTTTCTGAATCCTTAACTGCGCAGATACAATCGCAATGGCATTCTGCCGATGCTCAAGAGGAATTCTACTGTCAAAGCTGCTCCTCAGCGTTGGCAAGATAACGGCGCAGACGGTTGCTTTGACGTGGTATTCTCTTTTGAAGAAAGGGTCTTCGACATGGTGCTTGAAGGTAGAACATGGCTCTTTGAACGGTGATTTCTGCTCTTACTAAAGTTATCTTCAACCCCCTCCCCCCCCCCCCCCCCCCCCCCCCCCCCCCCCCCCCCCCCCCCCCCCCCCCCCCCCCCAATTATAAATGATAACTTGTGTTTGAATTGATGCGGAATGGCTGACTGAGTGTATTGATTTTCGGGTTTGGCCATAAAAGATGCCACTAAAAGATCACATACTTTTTCCTTTTTACCAAGCAATTTATGTAATACCCCTTTCTTGTCAACACATATCCTTGAACTTAACTATTAGAAAACAATTTCATGTTGTCACATTTACTTGAAGTTAACTTGCAGAGTACATAATCTATATAAAAGTTCCCTGAAAAGGTGGAAGATAATGTATTGAAGTATAATACAGATGCAAACCCGATGCATATGCGGGATGGTATAAGAGAGAAGATTGTGACAAGTTTTACTGGTTGAGAGAGGAACATGAACGTGGGGTTTGGATACCATAAAATAGAAGTTAACACACACCAATTTTTAATTATAACTCATCCCTTGCTTAAGCCTACTGGTCCCTTTATATAGGAAGGGTGGACTTACAAAAGTAAATGATAAAACGAATCCTAATTCCAATCACACTTAATAAATTGATAATAAATCACTAATTTTAATTAAACGAAACCAGATCCATTACCAAAACAAGAGATCCGGAATTGGCATCAATTTAAATCATAACAAGAGATATGGAATCCGTTTCAATTCCAATCAAATTGAGATGGCTGTGAGAGATTGTGCTGAGATGCTCGGTACGAATTGTGGTTCTTTGCCTATTAGCTATATGGGGGTCCCTCTTGCGCTAGGGAGAATCAAGATTGAGGATTGGCTTCCACTTGTGGAGTGTTAGAAAATAGAATCACAGAAGCGGAATAAGAGATAAAGATAAAAACATGAAGAACTCCGGGATATAACATAGAACCCTACTCCCTAAGGAGCGGGATGAAACCGCGGGAGAACGTCTCAAAGGGTTGGTCGTTCATTTGACTTTCTCATCTGATACAGAGGGTGAGGGGATTTTTATATAGCCCTCACTGAGTCTCCACATCTCACAATTGGTAGACGTGTGACATAAGACTTGGATGTGATAAATAGATCCTGGAGTGATCCATTTACCCATCTACAAGTCAAGTGATGCATAACTCAAATACTCCAACACTCCCCCCAAGCGGGAGCATGCAATGCTCAGCTTGGACAGACAGAAAGAAATCTCAATTCACGCTTCAAGACACTACGAACAATATCAACTCAACGCGCACAACTGTCAGCTACTGTCGAGGACATTGCTTCTTATGCCGTGCAGGTGAGGAGGAGGAACTGACAGGAGTGCGAGTCAAACTGAATCTCCTCGTCGGAGAGCATGTGCTCTATACTGCGCCTGTCGAAGTCACTGCAACTGAAATAGGTCTCCATTTCGAGAACTTTGGCCCGTCACAACATGTGGACAATTGCTCCATCTCTGAAAAAGGGTCGAACAAAGAGCATAGGTAATTGTCCATGTGCAGATCTCTGAAGACGAGTCTCTCTCATAGGTCATAGGAACCTCGGAAGGATAGTTCACAAACACCAGAGAACGGAGTTTGAAAGTCTCCTCATCGGAGAATTGGGTCTCTCCCATACTAGCTCAGAGAATGGGATCTCTACTCTGGAGTCCCTATGAAACCACATGAAAACCCTAGCCCACATGGCTTAGGGAATGAGATCTCTACTATGGAGTCCCTATGGAACACATGAAAACCCTGAGCCGACCAGAAAAGACGGAGACCACGAACAATGATGGCAAACATGTGTACAACAAACATACTAAAGACCGCATACATGTACGTATCTGAAACTGAAGACTCAGAATCTGACGTCGAATCTAAATATTTGAACATCTGTAGAGTCTGAACAATCTGGATGGCCTGGGAAAATCTGAATCTGACATGGAATCTGAATCATGTGACTGATTTGGATTCTAACATCTGGAATAGACATGCGACTCTACACAATACTCCCCCTTTCTCCTATACTTGTTAGAACACAATGTTCCAACAAGTATAGGAGAAACATGTATCACTTAGCCATTCTTGATTTTTTTACGGCTTTTCCTTTTTTTTGCATTTTTCCTGCTATTTTCTCCCTCATTTTTAATAGCCGACTCCACTTTGATCAATTTTTATTGCAATTTTTCCCACGTACGTTTTTTTGTACGCACCTCTTTTTCTCAAAACAAATTCACAATTTTTTCCCTTTTTAACCTTCGGCCCACTTGGGCACGAGAGCAACACATTTTTTGTACCACTTTGACCCACTGGGCCCTTTCTCCCTTATTTAGGGTTCCCGCTTGGGAACCCCTCTCACCCGCTCACATCCCCTACGTTTGGGACCTTCACTTGCTGCCGCCTAGGCGGATCAAAGGGGAGAAGCGCACGGAGAGGGAGGCTGTCCCTGTGATTGTAGCAAGGCGCCAAACAGAGAGGTGCGCCTGGAAGGGATCCTCCACCTGAAGGAGTTGCAATGTTGGCTGGAGATTGCACGCCACCTCTTGGAGGGAGTTGTGCCTGGAGATCGCGCGTCGCCGCCTGTGATAGATGGGTTCCACATGGGAACCCCCTTCTTCAAAGATCCGCAACCCTCGATGGGTCCCCTGCTGCTCTCGTCGTCGATGGGAGCTCGCGTGGGGTCGGAGGTCGAGAGGTCGCCGCCCGCGATGCCTTGGTCTCCTCTTCTTCTTCTTCGTTTGGTGGTGCAACAGTAGCTGGATGATGCAAGGGGATGCGATGCCTTCGAGATCTCTGCTTGGGATGTTGGAAATAAGATGAGGGGGAAGTCATGCCGCCTCCTGCTGGAGGATGCCACGCTTCACCTTCTTTGGCTGGATGAGGGCAACGATGCTTCGGGGGCCAGCCGCCTAGGGAGCGATGCATGAGCCGCCTGCTGGAGAATGGGGGCTCGAGACCCATCACATTGAGGCAGTGCTGCGAGTGAGAGAGGCATGGCCCCGCTCGAGACCCCTCTCTTGGAGCTATCGATGAAGGTGCAACTACAGGAGTGGTGCTGCCTGGAGTGGATGCGCACGCCGGCGATTGCGAAAAGATCGGACATGGAGTTCGCGCGAGGGAGGACTTGGAGTTTGCATGAGGGAGATGGATCTTGATGGGACCTCCATAGCCACCAGGGAGTAGCTGCAGGTGCTTCTAAATCGTCGTGGGGGACTGGAAGGGGACCTACTTCAAGTAAAAAAACTTCTCCGCTCCTGCTTGCAGAAGCCATGGTATTCACCCAACTTGTGGGAGGAGAAACTAGAGATTTAGGGTTCCCTTAGGAACCGAACCTGCTCTGTGCAAAGCCATCAACGATGCCCAACAACACTGTAATGACGATTTTCAAAGCGATGTGTTCATCAAACAAAATTAGGGTTTGAATGGAAACCCTAGAACATGGACTTGACCAATCCCAAAAAAATTACAGAAAATCAAATCTTGAATAAACAAAAAACATAAACTCCTCAAGAATCAAACCCGCTTTGATACCATGTTAGAAAATTAGCGGAATCAGAGATAAAGATAAAAACATGAAGAACTTCGGGATTTAACGTGGAATCCTACTCCTTAAGGAGCGAGATGAAACTACGGGAGAACACCTCAAAGGGCTGATCGTTCATTGAACTTTCTCATCTGATACAAAGGGTGAGAGGGTTCTTATATAGCCCTTATCGAATCTCCTCATCTCACAACTGGTAGATGTGGGATTAAAGACTTGAATGTGGTAAATAGATTACCCATCTACAACTCAAGTGACACATAACTCAAATACTCCAACATGGAGAAGATGGAATGCAATTTTGCTGGCTGGAAGGCTTGTGCTGCTCCAAGCGGTCCTCTCTTCTATTTTGGTTTTCTTCATGTCTAATCGACTATTGATGTGTGGTATCAAGACCATACTTGAGAAGTTGATGCACAGATTTCTGTGGGGCAAGACGGGCCAGATTTCGAATGGGATCCATCTGGTGGACTGGGCAATTGTTTGCTTATCGAAAGATACTGGGGACCTCGGTGTGAGGAGCTTGGAGAATATGAAGAAGGTGTTGATTCTGAAGTGGGTGAGTCGACTCTGGGCCAGAGGTGGGGATATTTGTTGTCGTCTCATTTGTAGGATCTATGGGATTGAGGATCGTTCCATCCGCATGTATCATCCTCAGAGACACTCTTTTGCCTTCTGGAAAAGCATATGTTCGGTGTTGCCTCATTTCCATGACCTATTTCAGGTCGAGCTTGGGAACGGTCAATCTTTTTCCTTTTGGAAGGATGAGTGGTCTGGTGAGGGTGCTCTGGCCGTTTGTGTTCCTTGCCTTTTTGCCTTGTCTGCCGATCGGGATGTGCAAGTTTTAGAGTGCTGGATTGATGGGAATTGGATGCTTGCTTTTGTTGCTGACTTCTCAGACCAACGACATGAGGAATTCCTGCTTTTACTTGACTCCCTCAACGTCTGTGGTCCGCCTTCTTTGGGCGCTGATCATTGGGTATGACAGGGCTGCCAGGGCAATTCTTTCACCGTCAGGATGGCTTTCCGGGCAATCTCTAGGCCCCCTCCTAGATCAGACTCTCTGGTTTGTGACTGCAATTTGATGTGGGAGCTGTGCATTCCCAGCAGAATTGGCTTATTTTTGTGGCTGTTGAGACACAAATGTATCGAGTCAGGATAAATATGCGAGGCTTTTCCTTGAAATTTCCGATCAGTGACCTCTTTGTCAGTCTTATATTGAGACTGTGGATCATCTCTTCTTTCGATATCAGAAGACTTTGATTATTTGTGGTGATAACAACCTGAGTTGGGTGAATATAGTGGACCTTGAACGTTTCTGTGAATCATTATATTTTGGCAGGAACAAAGCTCGTTCTGACGTCCTCCGCTCGCTGGCTCTCTTATGGTCTGTCTGGGTGGGTGGAAATGCGTCTCTGCTTTCCAATGAATGGTTTTATTGTGAAAATGTAATTTTCCACCCTAGATATATGTTAGAGTCATGGCCACTGTAAATTTTCTATAACATGTCTGACTTTTAATACAATGGGGTGGATACCATAGCGTGTTCCCCCTTTTTGTTTAAAAAAAATCATAAAATGACCTAATTTGGTAAATTCTCAATGTTCAATTGCTAAATTCTCACGTGCTAGAAAAACTCTTCGGATGGTGAGTTTGCTCTAAGTTGACGTTCTTTTCCATTTCAACATTTCTCTTGAGGTTTCTTTGCAAAGCAAGGCATAACTGCAACTTTCCCATTATTTTTCTCATTAACATCCTCTAATTTCAACCCTCCAATAATTATTTTGAGGAAAATGAGGGTATGATGTCGAGAAGATGCCTGTAACCTCTATATATTCATAATAAAAAAATAAAAACATTTACAAGGATCAAAAGGTCTCCAATCACTTGCATGCTCTTTCATATTTTTTCCATATACATTTCACTCCCCTAGGAAGATAGTACCATTCCGAGCAAGCCACACAGAACATAAGATAGCAACCACTAAACTTTGGTTGGACTATTATCACTTCCAAGAGCATCCATGGACTCCTAAAAATCACCCTAGTTTACTGCCTCAACCCTCTCCACAGTTGCCGCATCCCAAACCTCCCTAGCAATAGGGCATCCATCAAAGAATAGATGCTTATCACTGCTTCCGTGCAACGCAAATAAGTGATGTCACATATTTTTCGGATGTAGTTACTCTCCCTAGCAATAGGGCATCCATCAAAGTCTCTCCTTAGTAGTAGGGCATCCATCAAAGAATGTTCTATGTTGTCTTTGAGGGAGCGAGATTTTATTATGAGATTGTGCTTGGGTACTCCAGAGCCCACTTTGAATCATGGTGGATGTAATTACCAGTAGGGGTGCACATGGATCGGATTGGATCGGATTTTACCTTAATCCGTGTCCAATCCGATCTTAACGGATTTTTATTTTTCGAATCCAATTCAATCCATCAAATACTTCAATCCAACCCGATCCAATCCATCGGATTACGGATTGGATCGGATTGGATCGGATTTTTACACTTGCATTTTCTCGCTCAATAATATACTCTCTCATGTTTGTATTTTATAGACCACTAGTCCTCGACATTTGAATAATATCTTAAAAATCGATAAGATGAATAGATATAAAAACGAGAAAAAGACAATCAAATGAAAGTTGAAGGATTCCAATAATCCATTATGAAAATTTGAAGACCACACAATCGAACTAAATGATTACATTGAATTTGAAATTTATGTTTGCTCTTATAAATTATGTATTTTTTTTGTTTTTTACGATCTAATTTTCTACAAATGATTCAAACAAGAACAATACTAGTTACCGAATAAGGATGCATAAACGACTTAGAAGATAAAAAATGTGATCTAGATCTGTAGTCGGATATTGATTAAGCCCATGATTAACCTAACCACTTTCAAGAAAACTCCTTAAAGCTCTATAATATATCGTTAACAAATGACAATCAAATAATATTCATACTCGTTTGAATATACAAGACAAAACTAACTTAAATATAACCCACCACTTGAGAATTATAATAATCATTTAAATTATACTTGAAATATAATTTATTTGTAAGATTATACTATACTAAAAATATACATGTTTTATGAAAAATCGAATCAAAATCATGTATCAATTTAAAATTGAAAGCAATTGAATTAATGTTGATTTATTCTTAGATGAGTGCAGTGCATTTAATCATGTAACTGATCCAGTTTTATCCCTATAATAAGGTTTCAAGCTAGAGCAAGTAAAAGATAAGAAGAAAAGAGGTCATGAATAATTATCAAATGTACTAGGCAACTATCCCAAAATTATATTTCTTTTAATGAAGATCAGAAGAGTGGCAACATATTGAGGATAAATGGTGTCGCATGAGAGGGGGATGACATTGTATGAGATGGGTGACGACATAGCGAGAGAGGGGTCAGTGGGTTTTACTAAGGGGAATAAAGAAATGGACTGAGAAAGAACTAAGAGGAATATTAGTTGTCAAGAGTGAAATGAGAGGGGGGACTAGGAGGAGAATAAGCGAACAAGATTTACAATTTTACGAGTTATAGTCATACTTCATTATTTTAAAGATTTAACATTTGACCTTTCAATAGAGAAAAAATGGTGGTAGAAAGAGGAATTGTATATAAGATTAATATAAGAAAAAATGAGATGAATGATATTGATTATGGTCATAGAGGAATCGAAAATGTGTGCACATATATTATATGTATGTAAGTTGTTTGTGTGTATGTGTATGTGTATATGTATATGTATATGTGTACTAACGGATTATCAGATTGGATCGGATCGGATTTCAATAAAGATCCGATCCAATCCATACTTGAACGGATTTAAAAAATTCCAATCCAATCCGATCCATTAGAATGATAAAATCAAACCAATCCAATCCATTGGCATCAGATTGGATCGGATTACGGATTTTATCCGATCCATGTGCACCCCTAATTACCAGTTTAATTATTTTATATACATATTTTTTGGATGGATCTCTACAGGAGTCCATCCCACCGTTTCAAAAAAAAGTGATGTCACATCCATGAAAGAACCACACCCTTTTATCCCCCATTGTAAGATGATTCTTTCGCAGTAGCTAATGAGCCAAATGAAAATCTGGACGCACAATGTACCTTCCAACTCCACGAGTTAGTGAATCGATATGAGCTCAATGCTTGATCCCAAAACTCCAGATGATAGAAAGCCCGCCATTACGCACAATAAAACATCCATTACTCCAGACAAACAATCAACAGATCCATCCATCCTCCCATCAACTAGCAGTGCCTCAAGCAATAACAAGATATCTATGAACCGTTGATCTGACAACTCAGTACGAAAGGGAGGTACCCAACTGTCACTTTCTGAATAATCTCTGACAAAAATATTTGAGTTTGCTGCCAAAGCGTAAAGACGCGGAAAATGATCCCTTAAAGGATCCAGTCCAATCCGATCATCTCTCCAAAATCCGAACCCACATCCATCACCTAAAACATGCTTCATGAGCGACATCAAATGTGGAAGCACATAGCAAATCCCCTTCCAAAAGTTGAAAGGAAACATAATACCAACATCTAACATTGAGGAATTAAGCTAGATCCTGTAAATAGAGTGCAAAGTCCTGCATAGAAAATGTGCCCCTCTTCCCCAAATTCGAGTCACCCATTTTGCCAGCAAAGCATGATTCATTGTTTTCAGACTATAGATTCCCTGACCACCATCTTCCTTTGCCAACATTATGGATTTCCAACTAACCGGAGGCATCCCCTGCAACTCCCTAGATGAAGCCCAGAAAAACCGTCTCATAATCGCTTCTAGCTTCCCTTTTGCCGTAGTGGGTAAGAGGCATGAAGGTAGGAAAAGTATCAGGATAACCGAGAGGATCGCTTTCAACAACAAAAAGCGAAGACCTCTTGACTGCCCAGTGTATTAAACTATATCAATATAATAATTACATTCTCTTCCATTTCTACATTACATATAATGCTATGCTGTGCTATATTCCATCTTCTTGGTCTTCAACTTGCCTCTTTTCTTTGTGTGGAACTGAAAATAAAATTACAAATATTTGTAGAAGGAATAGAATCAAGGTTCAGGAAAGCGGTATGCGTATGCGTTCGGACTGGTCACCAGATATTAAATAAGCGGTATGCGGGGGCATATGCGGTGTATATGCGGTTCTACGTGGTTTTCTAATTTTTACTTAATAAATAAATATATATCTATGAATAACATTACCATTGAATTTATGTATTTAAGTGGACTTAGAGAAGATATAAGAAAAGCGGTTGATGTTAAATGGGTGTGTATATATGCTTTTAATTGCCTCATATTTAATCACAAAAAAATATTTACCACAGATGATATGATCCATAATAACAAAACTTCAATATACATACATGCACTACATGAGTAAAACCTCAATCGGCATATATAAAAAATATTCGACGATACGTTGCATATACTCGTGAAATCAATACATGAGAAAAACATAAAACATTGCATATACATAATGGTATAACGCATTGCAATTGTATAGAAATGCGTGTTGTATTCTGACCCATTGAATGAAGGAAGAGGCATAGTTACGGAATTAAAGACCTGAATGGGAAGATTGAAAAGTTGGCACTGCTGGAGAAGTATGCGGGGCATATGCGAGGCATATGCGGAGAGGGCGCTTATTGCACTGATTCATGTAATCGGTGCGGTCTGCATGCCGCACGGGTATATGTGGCCGCATATGCGGCCCGTACGACCGATTGAGGGAACACTGAATAGAATTGAGTTGCATTAATGAGAGGCCCTATGGTTATCTTATATAGGAGAGGAACCTATTGGGAAAATTACAAGACGAGGATGAAAGAGAGAGAAAATAAGCAAAACAATAAAATAATAACAAATATCTCAACAATCCCCCTTAAGCTGGAGCGTAGATATCGATCAGACTCAGGTTTGAACAACATCTCTAATAAGGTCCTCTGGCTAGACTCTAGAGCCTTAGTAAAGACATCTGTTGTCTGGTCTCCAGAACTGACGTGCGTAGTGGCGATAGGACCCTTCTGTATCGTGTCAGGAGTGTAGTGACAATCCACCTCTATGTGCTTCATCCTCTCATGAAAGAATGAGTTGTTGGCAATAAAGAGAGCGACCTGAGTGTTACATTGGAGGTGCATGCGAAAAGACACCGCTATCATCAGGTCAATAAGAACAAATCTGACCCACATCATCTCTGTGCTAGCCTGCGCCATGGCCCTGTACTCTGACTCAACACTCGATCTGGCTACCACAGTCTGCTTCTTGCTCTTCCATGAAACCAAGGAATTCCCTATAAACATAACAAAGCCTGATGTAGACTTCCTATCCTTTAGACACCCAACATAATCTGCATCTACACATGCAGTAACTGAAAGAGATGTGCCTCTACTGAAAAGGAGTCCTGTACCAGGTGAGGTCTTCATATATCTCAGAATCATATGGACTACATCCATATGTGCCTGTCTGGGCTGCTCCATAAACTGATTCACTTTGCTTACGACAAAGGATATGTTGGGCCCGGTAATGGTCACATATAGTAGCTTGCCAACAAGTTCCCTGTACCATCTCTTGTCGACCTCCTCAGTGTCTTCATCATAGAGCTTCATACTCGGGTCGATAGGAGTAGTGACATGTCTGTAATCTGCCATGCCTGTCTCTGAAAGGTCTGTAATGTACTTCCTCTAGGTCATGACAAGACCTCGGTGGTTCCTGGTAAACTCTAGTCCAAGGAATTAATGTAAATGTCCAAGGTCCTTGGTCACAAACTTATGACCTAAAAAATCCTTGACATCCTGAATGCTCTGTTCGTCATCCCCTGTAAAATAATGTCATCAACATAAACAAGAATGACAATAGTACCTCTCCGAGTCCTATGCACAAACAAGGAATGATCAACAGTTGATCGCACAAATCCCTATTGCTCTATCGAGTCTGAAAGCTTCTGGAACCATGCTCTTGAACTCTGCTTAAGGCCACAGATAGCCTTGTGTAGCATGCAAACCTTCTGACACTCCCCCTCAGTAGTAAACCCAGGTGACTATTACATATAGATCTCCTCCTGTAAGTCACCATAGAGAAAGGCATTCTTTACATTGAGCTGGTAAAGAGGCCAATCTCGCGTCACAACAATAAAAAGTAGAATACGTAGAGTAGAATGTCAGGAAACCGGGGAGAAAGTATTTTGATAATCCACCCCAAATGTCCGGGTGAACCCTCGCGCCACAAGTCTCGCGTTGTAGCGATCGACACTGCCATCTGCACGATGTTTCACAGTGAACACTCATTTGCATCCCACCACGGATGCATCAACTGGAGCATAAACAAGGCTCCACATACCACGTGACGTGGCACGACCATCTCTTCTTCCGCAACCAACCTCCACTGCATGTCTCGAAGAGCCTCCTGGTCTGTCCGTGGTATCTCCATGACTGATAGTGCCAAGGTAAACCTCCTGAAATCCTCTGACAGTCTGCTCAAGGAAACTTAGGCTGCAAGAGGGTAGGTAGCGCACGTACATTTCTGCTTTTGCAGAGCAATCGACACATCAAGATCATCTGCCAAGTCCTGAGCCCGTAAGCTTTCCTCTGGAGAGGGCACGTGCTCATCCTGTCTAGAGTCTTGTTGCACAGACAACTCAGTAGATCCATCGGTAGAAACAATATGCTCATTATATATCTGAGGCGTGTTGGATGATGAGCAAGATCTGTGAGTAGCGAGACCTGCGAGTAAAAACACGTGGCAAAAACTGAACCACATGAGCAGGTGGTGGTGGTGGTGTCTGAGGAGGTGATGGAAGTGCATGAGTATAAATAAGTGGTGGAGGACCGACAATAGGAGGTGGATGCATGTATATATCATCGTTAGAGTCAGATGGAGCAAGTCTGTCACCTGTAGGAGAACAATACATGACAGACTTAAAGAAAGTAACGTTCGCACTAACAAAGTATTTCTGCCTTAACGGATCAAAGCAGTGATACCCCTTTTGGGTACGAAAGTAACCGACAAACACACACTTGACTGCTCAAGGAGAGAGCTTGTCGTGACCTGGAGAGACATCTTGAACAAAGGCAACAGATCCGAATATATGAGAAGTAAGGGAGAAAATGTCCTTCTTGGGAAATGCTATCGAGAAAGGAATCTTCTCTCTCAACACAGACGAGGGTAAGGTTTACCAAATAGCAAGCAGTAAGGACAACATCACCCAGTAAGCATGAGGAGCACGACTCTGTATCAACAAGGTTCCGGTCACATCAAGTAGGTGACGGTGTTTGTGCTCGGCAATACCGTTCTGCTGTGAAGTATAAGCACACGAGGTCTGGTGAACAATACCATGGGATCTAAGAAACTCAGAAAGCTGTAAGGTGCATAATTCCAAGGCATTATCAGAACAAAGATATTTGACATTGACAGAAAAATATTCTTTATCTCACTAATAAAATACTTGATCACAGATCCAGCTACAGACTTATTCTTTAATAAAAAGATCTAGGAAAGTCTAAAAAAATCATCAACAACGACAAGATAAAAACGACGTCCCTGGTGATCAGGAACATGATTCGGACCCCAAATGTCTAAATGAGTGAGCTCAAATAACTGAAAACTGCTCCGACTCCGACGGTATGGAAAGGAGGAACTGTGATGCTTGCCAAGCTGGCATGCCTCACACTGAAAGGAAGATCTTGTAGAAATCTGAGGGAGAACATGGCATAGCTTCTGCAGAGGAAGATGACCAAAACGAAGATGCCACATATATAGAGAAACTGGTCTAGTAGGTAAAGTAAAAACACCAGCATGAGGAGGTTGGACCAGTCTGTAGAGTCCCTGCTGCTCACGGCCATATCCAATCACCCTGCCCGTGAGCATGTCCTGAAACACAAGAGACGAAGGGTCAAAGATGGCACAACAATGCAGATCCTTAGGGTTCGTTTGATTATCGGTTTACCCCAAGGTAACCCGGTTTACCTCCTGCATTCTTAGGTCAATCCTAGGTTGGAATTCCATCAAAAACCAATATGACATCACATTCTTTATTCCGACCTTCTACCAACCCTCATAGCCATCCAAACAGCTATCATTCACAGAAGGTTACCCCAACCCACCCCAACCCATTAACCAAACAAACCCTTTGTAATCTGGCTAATGAAAAGTAAATTCATCTGAAAAGCAGGAGCGTATAAAACATTCTGAAGGCGTATGGACGGTGTCAAATGCACCTCCCCCTGTCCTGTAACGGGTAAATGGTCGCCATTAGCAATGTGCCAATGACAACCATCTGCCAGGTGGTAGTCATGTAGTACCTCAGCTGCGCTCTGTCTCCACACAGGTGGTGAGACGCACCATAATCCATAATTCACTCTGTCATGTTTGCATCAATACTACCAGTAAAAGCATAGGCGATACCCGAGGCGCTCGAAGAAGCTCTGGCTACGGTAGCGGTATATGTAGTAGCGGTATCAACAATCTGAGTCATGATCTCTCCAATACGAGAGACAATATCATCTAAGTGAAGATCGACCTAGCGAGTCGAAGTCTCTGAAGACACAATCTGCTCTGCTACTCGACCAGAAACAAGATATCCATGATTTTGGTAACATGTATCCTCAGCATAGCCAGGCTTGCGACAGTGGTATAGGGACCATGCTGGCGACCGCCGTCTCTGCCTCGAGGGGTGTGTCCTCTGGACTGGATCACCCCCTCCCCCCGACCACGAGAAGTGGCCATTGTTGAAGAGGGCGAAGAAGTGGTTGTTGAAGGCATGATGATCCGGCTGAGACGGCTGAGCGAAGGATAGTAAACATGCAGATAGCGACCATTTTGCTTGGCATTGTAGATATCAAACTGGAGCTGAAGAATCTTGGTCTCATTCTTCGCTTGAGCAGAGGTGGATGTCAGAGTGTCCCACATCGCCTTGGCGGTGGGCTGAGTCAGAATATCATTGGCTATTTCTATGGTGAGGGTCCCATAAAGACAAACACGCGCATACATATCATCTTGCTCCAAGAAGCATTTGCCCCAGTCTTATCCGTTGGCTGCGATTCTGTCAGGATGTGCTCCTTGTCGTTGCACTGCATGAGGGTGAAAAATTGCGTGGACCTCAACTCATAGTTGGTCCCATCCATCTTAGCGATGGGAGCCGGGCCTTGAAGGCTCCGGACAAAAATATCACCCTTCTTCTCTGACATGATGGAAACTGACCGGTCAATGTAACTCAATTGGGGAGTAGACCGATATGAATGAGTCTCGGCCATACGAAGGATTGGATGTACGTGTAGACTCATACAACCATCCTCATCAACCTTTGCTGCTTTCTAGGACCAGTAAACACGATTTAAAGGTTTGAAATCACGGTTTCCGATCAAAATCAGACTGAATCAGACTGTAGATGGACCCGCAGAGGTGCAGGGACGGGCTGACGACGGCCTAGGGTGGTCGAGGATGGCCTGGACGACCTGGGGGCGTCTTGGACAGCAGCAGGAGAGGCCGATCTGCGGTCAGGGCGGCAGTCGGAGTGGCTGGATAGCCGCCTGAGCAGGCGATGTCGGCTTGGGCGACGACCGGATTGACTCGGTAGTGTCCTGGGGTTAGGGTGGGATACGGGAACTTCGGTCTAAGACCGTCGCTCCGATACCATGTAGAAGGAATAGAATTGAATTGCATTAATGAGAGGCCTTAGGGTTCTCTTATATAGGAGAGGAACCTATTGGGCAAATTACAAGACGAGGATGAAAGAAATAGAAAATAAGCAAAACAATAAAATAATAACAAATATCTCAACAATATCGATACAAAATTATTTTCTAGTAATATTATTCCAATTTAGTGGGTCAACAGACTCGCTACAATGCCAAGTGTACTCGGTAGTGTCCTGGGGTTAGGGTGGGATACGGGAACTTCGGTCTAGGACCGTCGCTCCGATACCATGTAGAAGGAATAGAATTGAATTGCATTAATGAGAGGCCTTAGGGTTCTCTTATATAGGAGAGGAACCTATTGGGCAAATTACAAGACGAGGATGAAAGAAATAGAAAATAAGCAAAATAATAAAATAATAACAAATATCTCAACAATATCGATACAAAATTATTTTCTAGTAATATTATTCCAATTTAGTGGGTCAACAGACTCGCTACAATGCAGCGTGACCCCAAATTATGGGGCCACATTTATTTAATTAAATAGTAATCAATTTTATTTACGTTTTTACCTGTCGTATTGGTCTAATTAAATAATTGAGATCGCCTGTGATCTCAACGTTTATTTCGTAGATTTTAATTATAATTGTTGGTCAATTAAATAATTAGAGTCTAATTAAGGTAATTAGAGGTCAATTAGGATTAAATTAGTTGTTAATTTGATTTGCTTACTATTTTTGTAAACCCTCTCTCCTATATAAAGAGAGGGTAGTCCATCAGTTTTAAACAGTCAATTATGAAGTGAAATTTGAGTTTATCTCATTGTATCCCTCTCTCTCCCTCCTCCCTCCACGCGATCTCCGCGGTCTTCTCCTTCAACCTCTCGTATTCCCGGCGAGTTCTCTCCTCAACCCCTCTATTTTCTTCCTCTCAACCCTCTGTCTTCTTCTCCACCAAAATTCACCGTTAAAAAAAATTATTTTTCGCCGTGCGGTTGCATCAATTGGTATCAGAGCATGGCATTTAGATCGTCCTCACGATCTAACGATCCGCCCCGGCGTCCGCACCGACACCATCGTTCATCCGAACGAAAGCCGCGAGCCAATGACGTCTACGACAAGGAGACGGAGCGCATGTTACGAGATTTGCAAAACAACTTCCGATCCCTGTCATCAATGTTTCGGGACTTCACGGCAAACCTTGAGGCCTACCGCGATGCCCAATCAAAGCCGCCACCCATTGAAGTCGTTACCGCAAGATTTGACGAAGAAAACATCGCGAAAGAAGACCAAACGACTGCTGTTCAGATCGTTTTAGAAGAAAAAAATGCTGAAACGGCCGCTGTCCAGCCCCTTCCAGGCTCGACTCCGCCATCGGAATCAATCCCTTCGCCCCCTCCATCCATCCCGGCACCAACCCGATCGTCCCAGGTAACCTCCCTACCCTCTTCTGCCCGACCCAACTTGCCCCGCCGCCACCCTCCAAATCCCACCCTCCCTCGACTTCGGTCGCGCCTCAACTCGGCCCCGCCAAGGCCCGGTTCCGCATCGCCACCCGCCCAGCACCCCACGCCCTCCCGTGCGCCAGCCACGCAACGCCCCCACCGCCTCGCCCCATCTTCCCTCGCCTCCCAAGCGCCCTCAGATCCGCCTCCGATACCCCACCCCCGCGCACCAGTCCCCTTCGCCCCTCAGCGCCCCTTCCCTTCAACCTCTCGCGCGCCGCCTCGCACCGCGCGCCGCCTCCAGCATGATCGCCCTCGACTCCGCGCGGGCAGGCCCACAACCACGATCTCCAGGCCACGTCGCACAGGTCGGCGCTGCCCTTGGGTCCCAAAGCCTCGCCGCCGCCTTTTGTGGGTGAAGAGAACCCTAACGGGTGGACCGAAGTTAACGGGATGTGAATCCCACAACCCATGGAAGGGGAAATTAATTGGAAGAAGTTGCAAAGAAGCCCCCTCTTGCTACTTTATTTACTCAGAGGGACATTGGAAGGAGCCCTCTTCCAAAATACCCTTAGACAAAGGGATACGAAAATTGCAGGGGCGCCCTTCTATTGAAAAGGACTATAAACGTAACATTGAAAAAGACATAATTGAGGGCATTTGAAGCTACGGTTCGAGGATGAATTCTCCAACGGGCATCTACGTCAAGCAATTCGTCGGGAGACGAATTTTTTAAAGCGGTGGAGAGTTGATGCAGCGTGACCCCAAATTATGGGGCCACATTTATTTAATTAAATAGTAATCAATTTTATTTACGTTTTTACCTGTCGTATTGGTCTAATTAAATAATTGAGATCGCCTGTGATCTCAACGTTTATTTCGTAGATTTTAATTATAATTGTTGGTCAATTAAATAATTAGAGTCTAATTAAGGTAATTAGAGGTCAATTAGGATTAAATTAGTTGTTAATTTGATTTGCTTACTATTTTTGTAAACCCTCTCTCCTATATAAAGAGAGGGTAGTCCATCAGTTTTAAACAGTCAATTATGAAGTGAAATTTGAGTTTATCTCATTGTATCCCTCTCTCTCCCTCCTCCCTCCACGCGA
Organism: Ottelia alismoides; assembly: GCA_037367405.1. NCBI lineage: Eukaryota > Viridiplantae > Streptophyta > Magnoliopsida > Alismatales > Hydrocharitaceae > Ottelia > Ottelia alismoides. The sequence continues at coordinate 262,671 of JAZKJV010011636.1, forward strand.
TCTCCGCGGTCTTCTCCTTCAACCTCTCGTATTCCCGGCGAGTTCTCTCCTCAACCCCTCTATTTTCTTCCTCTCAACCCTCTGTCTTCTTCTCCACCAAAATTCACCGTTAAAAAAAATTATTTTTCGCCGTGCGGTTGCATCAATATTGAAGGAGAGAACTCGCCGGGAATACGAGAGGTTGAAGGAGAAGACCGCGGAGATCGCGTGGAGGGAGGAGGGAGAGAGAGGGATACAATGAGATAAACTCAAATTTCACTTCATAATTGACTGTTTAAAACTGATGGACTACCCTCTCTTTATATAGGAGAGAGGGTTTACAAAAATAGTAAGCAAATCAAATTAACAACTAATTTAATCCTAATTGACCTCTAATTACCTTAATTAGACTCTAATTATTTAATTGACCAACAATTATAATTAAAATCTACGAAATAAACGTTGAGATCACAGGCGATCTCAATTATTTAATTAGACCAATACGACAGGTAAAAACGTAAATAAAATTGATTACTATTTAATTAAATAAATGTGGCCCCATAATTTGGGGTCACGCTGTATCAGGAACCTATTGGGCAAATTACAAGACGAGGATGAAAGAAATAGAAAATAAGCAAAACAATAAAATAATAACAAATATCTCAACAATATCGATACAAAATTATTTTCTAGTAATATTATTCCAATTTAGTGGGTCAACAGACTCGCTACAATGCCAAGTGTACTACAAGTTCACTTAATTTTAGTTGATGATGATGTCAAACTTATGATGTTAATAGAGATAGTAAATGAGGTGTCTCATATCCATAAAGAGCACCAATTAACCGATAAATTAAATAATTTATCTAAATTAAAAATTCCAAGATGAATGACTTGTTCCAAATGAATAGTATAAATCTTACATGGATCATAAGATCCATTTCTCGATTGATGTCTCACAACTAACTTGTCAAACGATCCTTGAGCATGCTTATAGGTAAGCAACTCCTTCCTAGTGATGGTGTCTTGTATATCTAGATCTTGGTAGATTTTTAATACAATCCAGACATCCATTCTTCACGATAAGATTTGCTTAAACATATGTTAGGTGCAAAGGAGCATCAAGCATTCCTTTGATCTTGGAGATTAGCATCCACAAACATCTTATAAGAGGACTCAACATCATTAAAAGATATAATTATCTCGTACTTGACCTCTTTAAGCCCACCATAGACAAAACCCATGGATGGCATCCGATCTGCATCAACTACACATAATAAATGAACTAATGGTATGAGAACTTGGATTGCTACTGCACTTTGATTGTAGAAAGTAATGCTTAAGATTATGTATGTTGCTCCCCCTCCTTTTTGATCCTCGACCATATACAGTCTTTCTGCTCATCCAAAGAGAACATCAACTTTAGTTTGTCTTTATTTTTGAAAATGCTTGCTAATTATGAAAAGATATTGCAAATCTTGTTTCTTTGTCTGGCAATTTCTCTCTTGTTCGTGGACGTCTAATCAAGCTTTAACTCTTTGCCTATCGTTAGGAACAAGGTCATTCTTGAGGGAGAGGTCTTTAATGTTGAGAATGTCGTGAGGCATTGTAGGGCTCTATGTAGGGCATGGCAAACATGAAATGATGTAATACCGTTTGTAATTTTTCATATAGATATATACACACTCGTATACTGTGGCGGATCCCACCTTGGGATTCCATCCTTTTTTTCTTTCAATTTTTTTTTTTGTCTATCTTTTCCCAAGCTAGATCAATGGAATGAGCATCATATAAAGTCCACAATATATGGGGATATCTTGTATGCAACAACTGCCATGTTGGTGGAAGCAATATTGATCACAATCTAAGCATCATTTTCAACTTTTAACCTAGTTATTGCATTGTTCAACTAAATAATGTTCTATATTATGTTGTTGCATTGATCATGTAATTAATGTTCTGTATTATGTTGTTTATCAGCTGCATTTATAGACTTCAAAAATGAAGTTCTAAGTGAGCAATCAAGGCGTAAGTTAATGATGCTCCTTTCTTCTTGTTAATCCCTGTGTCAGCCATTAATGAGCATCTTGTCTCCTTCCACATATCTTGATGACATAGCAAACCATTTGATACTTTCTTCACTCTTTAGATATGAGTCACTTATCTTAAACCTTGTAGGCAAGTTTAAGATCATAACCATGCTGCCCAGTTGCCTCCAGTCTTCCGGAATGCTTTGATGGTCATTGCGTTAAATGTCTATATATTATGTCTAATCGCATATATAAGAGATTACTATTTCTCGATGATCCTTGGAGAATGCAACCTTAATGGTTATATGTTGTTTCTGCCCTTAGATTCCCATTATTTCCTCAAGTGATTCTGATAGTGGAGGTCGTTTATTGTCTCCACATCTTCAATAACGTCAACTTTATTTTTGATCTCAATTATTGTTGCTTTTTAACCTTTTTTTCTTGGTAATATCATTCATATATGCAATCGTTTGCTTCTTCATCTCATCATCTATCTTAGTATATAAATATACATCATCCTTTCGATGCGCAAGATGTTGAGCTTATATGTAATGTTGTTTGGATCAACATGGTTGGAAAGATATCCAAATTATTCTCTGCAATACATAAAATGATGACAAGAATCCATGTAGCCGACCACCCTACTTAAAGTGGGAGAAGGCTTAGTCATTTTTTTAATACATAAAATGATGAGCCACCGTTAAATGCGATGTTCACAGGAGGTGTCATAATCTATAGTAGTGCATTCAATAACAAAAGTAGATGAGATAGAAACAATAAAAAATCATTTTTAAGCCAAAAAGGGGGAAAACGCTTAGGTGCTTGCCTCAAAATAAATAAATAAAGGAAACTACAGGATCCAAGTCTTGAGGAGAATCTTGGCATGATGAGTTACATTTTCAACATAAAGACGCTCCCTACAGAAGATAATACCATTACACGCCAATCACAAAGCCCATAATACAACCATAACGGGTAGATACACTTCAGTGTTGAGACGAAAATCAGAGTTAAAAAGCGATCCCAGAAATTTGAGTGGTTATAGATGTCCAACCATGATAGATCCATTGTTGCCCAAATTTCTATCGCTTTTTCACACCCACAGAAAAGGTGATCAATTATCTCTGCTTCTCCAGCACACATAACATATGAGTCAATTTTACTGGAACAGAGCCTCAACAATCAGTCCTTAGTGAGATTTCTACCATGGCTTAAAAATCATAAAAAATCTGGATTTGAGAGGAGACTTTCATATCCCAAATATCTTTGCAATCTCAAATTAAAATTTCCGCCCCTGTGCCATGTCTTCTAATCATCTCCTTCTAGGCCTATTTAACCGATAATTCACTCCTCCAGGCTCAATGGTCTCTCCCTTTTGATGGGACCTCAGAAGGGTTGATCGTTTCCATAAGACCAACTAACTCCTGCTAGCATTGTTGAGAGAAGTATGTTAAGGAAGTGGGTAAATCACACGCTATACATCCAAACGTTTGATGTAGTGGGCGAAATTGCAAAGAAGTCTGCACATGTATGCCATATATTCCCCGGATTAATCTGCAACATAAATCATCCTTGTCATCCCATATCTTCGCTACCCACTTCAAAAGCAAAACTCGGTTCACTCCTTCCAACTGAGACACTCCAAGACCACCATCATCTTTGGCTAACGTAATTGTACCCCAGTCAATGAGAGGCATACCACAACCATTCTGGTTTGATGTGTCCTAGAGAAATCATCTCATAATCTTCTCCAGGTAATGTTGTATCCTTATGGGTAGCAGCCACGTGGAGATAAAAAAGATAGGATAGCAAGAACGACCTTTACTAGGACCAAACACCCATAACATGACAACATAGAGCTTCTCCAACCGGCAAGCTTCCACTTCGACTTCTCGAATACACACAACCAAACAAAGAGGAGAAGACAACCACTATATAGGGGTAAATCGATGCAGAGGATTGGCAGTGTGTATCAGACACTTACCCAATTCCGTCCCATAAGCATCCACCTTAGTTTGAGATAGACCAAAGGAACCACATTTGTCTTGTTCCCATTCAAGGAAGGAAATATCGGTATCGATATCGTTTCGATACAATGTCGATACGGATATATCGTCGATATATCGGCGATATATCGACGCATATCGCTGAAACCCGGTATCCATTAGGCATTTTCTCCTGTCGATATCCGATATCGTCCATATCGGCGATATATCGGTGACCTGTCGATACCGATATATCGCGGATATATCGGTGACCTGTCGATACCGATATATCGCGGATATATCGACGATATATCGCGATATGGCGATCCCTCCCATTGATCTTTAAACATGAACTTTCCCAAAAATATCCAAAATTGCATCCATTCCCTGTGCTTCTTCCATACCCTCCTCGATGAAAAAAATATCATCCGTGTACTATAACACGGAAATTGGAAATATCTTCTACAAATAAACCTGCAGAGAGATCGTGGTTCACCACTTGATTTACCATCCAATAACAAACCCGCAACCAAGATAAAAGCATAGGTGCGAGTGGACATTCCTCTCTGACTCCCCTCCGTGTCTAAAAGCCCCCTTTTAGTCTACCATTCACAAGGATAACACATGATGTGATGGTGACACATATTTTCATCCAAGAGATCCAAAAGTTGGAGAATCCTCGTCTTGCCAAAACGGACCACATGAAGCGTTGGTTTATGCTGTCGTACGTTTTGAAGAAATCAACCTTCCATAATATGCCCTTAGCTCGTTGCCTTTTCCAATCCGTAATGATCTATGAGGCCATTGGCATACGATTACCAATTTGTCTACTAGGTATGAATGTCGACTGAGAAGGAGAGACACAATCATTTAAAACCTCACTCAATTTATTTGCTAGAGCCTTGATGATAACTAGGTAGATGGCATTTGACAAAGCAATGGGACGAAAGTCTTCCTCATGTTCAGGTACCTCCTTGGCAACAGGAAAATGAGTGCTCTATTGAGTCAGTCGAAGCTAGCATTGCTGTGGAAAAATTCCTCCAAATTGCCATTACATCACCCCTAACCACACCCCAAAGTTCACAGTAGAAAAAAGGGAAACCATCAAGCCTAGGGGTATCGTCTACATTCAAGTCCACTACTGCCTTCACCTCATCCTGGTCAAAAGCCCTGATTAGATGGGTACCTTGCTTAGATGGAAGAGTGGAAACACCTGTTCCCACCCACTTCCATCTTATTTATCCTACCACCCTAGATGTTCCATCGAAGTAGCTCACTAAATCTCTCATAATCTCCCTTTCTCTCTCTACGTGGGAATCATCAACAACCACTGAATGAATAAAATTATGTCTCTGCCACCCATTGGCAATTGCATCGAAGAATTTTGTATTTACGCCGCCCTCCTTTATCTATATTTGCCTTGATATATGTTTCCAAGGTTCAGAAAGTCAGTATACGATATCCGTTCAGTCAAGCAATCTGAAGTGAGTAAGCAGATAGGCGGAAATATATGTGGAAGTATATGCGGATTATGTTGTTTGTGTTATTTTAATTTAAAACAATTTAAAATAATTTAAAATAAAAAAAATAATAAAATAGTTGGCAAAATATTGAACTACATTATTTATTTCATTAAAAAGGAATGTTCGATAAGACTGATGTTGGCTGCACAATCCATTAAATTGAATCATATGAGTACAATAAATTATAAAGAAAGAAATTCTCCATTGAAAAATCGATGATGATTATTCAATTTATGCACAAGACATGCAAATACATTATTGACATTGGTAACATAGATCATCGCCAAAAATTCTAAGTCAATGGATAAAGTCTAATACCAAATGATTTATATTTATGATTCAAGAATCTAAGATTCTAAAAATATTGTTGATGAGAATTTAAAAAAATCCTGATGCATAAAGCTTAAAAAATATTGTTTCTTAAGATGCATAATCAGAGATGATGGAAGAGGTTGGGTATTAATCCTATTAAATATTCTGTCGCATATGCAGAACTCAGACCATATATGCTCTTTAACCGCATATGGCCACATATGGCATATGCGGTTTCGTTGGTTTGGAAGGGTAAATCCATATGTATATGCGGCCAGATGTACCACATTTCTGAATACTGTTTGTTTCTACTTTGCGACCTATTTCTTGTCTTATGCTAGGATAGCTTTTTGGTGGTATGTCCTGTCCTGCAATTCTATCAATGTCAAGCCTCGACATCTTGCACCTTATCCAATCTGCTTATCTCGAATTTTGTGTGGGTATGACGCTTGCGTGAGTCCCTCATTTTTTTGTAGTTACCAAGCCACTTTCTCATGCTGACCAGTTTTGTTGCTATATGGACCATTGTTGAGCCTTCTCCCTCAAATGATCTCCATTGGTTCACCATGGTCTTTGAAACCTTTTCTTTGTAAACATGATCTCTCAAATTTGAAAAGATCTGGGCACGATTCCCTCCCTAAAGTTCTACACCAATGGGGGGTGATCCGATCTTGATCGTGGATGGGATGTAACCCTCCAAGCAGAAAGGCCTCCATGAGCTCAGTGGACACTAGGAAATGGTCCAACATGGTATGAGATCCAAAGTTTCTCCAAATGTAGGAGATATCAATTGCATCACCACCTCAAGCTCACCAGGTCCCCAATTTTCTCAACAAACCTCTCAGAACCAAGGTCTTGGCCTCCTTGCAAGCTAGGGCAGTCGTGTAAGAGAAGCGTAACTTTTAAATCATCACCGACAATCCAGGCCTCAACATGAAAAGTCGATCGAACCTCACGAAGTTCATTCCACATCTCGGCTCTTAAAGATGGATCTGTCGGCTAATAGCCTCAATTTTTGCCGAATTTCTATCGAATTTCAATTTCGATAGATCACCGAAATTCGATCAAAATGGACGAAATTTCAGCTATATGGGGCTTAGTACAAATCTAGACCGAAATGACCGAAATTTTGGTCGAAATTGGACCGAAATTCAATTGAAATTTTGTTTCGTTCAATCACCGAAATGGTTACCGAAATGGATATTTAGGCCTGCTTAGACACGTGACACGATCAACCTGACCCCTATTTGCCTTGACCGAAGGACAACAATCAATATGACTACCAATATGCCCAGACATCCAAAACATGTCGCCCTTCCAAGAAATAATTGAACCTTTGGCACTTCCTACAACGTTTGAAATGCTACTCTGAAAGCTTTTCCAGCCCCACTGATCTCCAAAGGATCTTTGTCCAACCGCTCAACTTCATTTCTTGCAGCTAAGTAGTACCACCGTGCCGGTCATTCAATAGGGAGCTGATAGATCTTTTTTCAAGGTCTCCCAAGCCCCTCACATTCCATGTCACAATCTTCATAAAAAATGAGTTCGCACCCCACGGATGGAATAATACCCACCACCTTCGCGACAAATTGCTTTAATCGTCTCCCGATTTCTTGATCTGATCTCCCTTTGTCCTAGAGGATGCAAAGGAAGCCTGCGAAGGTTCATGCAAAGCGAGCACCTTGGGGCCTTCCAAGATAAACATCAGTTGCCGCTCTATCGCTTCACTGTTCTCGAAAGGAAGCATATGTTTTTCACCTGAGTTCTCAGCATCCACAAGGCACTCACATTTTCGCGGTTGCTACCATAGATGTCTCGTAGTTCCAACATCCACAGCCGCATTCTCCAAGGGTTGTAGCATGCTCTGTTCTGCTGCGGATCGTTGTCTAGAATTGATAGGGGCATGGGGAGCTCTATCTTCCTTTCGATGTTGATGAGATCTAGGCTCCAACGAGTCGAAGATGTGAGGATACCGCTTCATCTCCTCTGCGGTCACAAAAGGACCCATCAGGGTTTCGTACCGAGGGAGAAGAACACATGTAGCGTCCTGACTTGAAACAACCCATCCTAATATTCGGATTCAGATGAAGAAAAGCCCCCTTTACATAAAATATCCGACCGAAAGAGACCCTAATCATCAGCTCCCGAATCCCTACTCAAATTTTAATATCCGCTCCAAATGGATCCCACAATCTCAAGATTAGGGCTTCTCGTAATCATCTGATCGGTAATGACTTTCCTAACGTCCACAAATCTTGCGGTCAACATCGACGATTCCGCAATGGCTACAATCATCGCTCCTACATCTGGTTGCATCGTCCTCTTCGGTGGCATTGCCTTCTAAGCCGCTTCCAACTCTAGCTTTTCGGGCAACTTTGTGATCATCAGTGCAACATCCACCTCCAGACCAGGGGTGGGGGTGGTTGATGATGTAGCTCCGTAACTTCGAGCTTGAAAGTTGAGAGCCCAACCTGAAGCTTCACCACATAGGAAAGACATCCGCTCTTGCACTGACCACGACTGTCATGATGGTCACATCCACCCCATGTCTCAACCCATCAAATACGATCTTAGAGACATCCCCACACCGCGAAAGGGATCTCTTGAAGACTCCAAATTCCTTGGAAGGAAAGGGAACACCACACGCCTAAAGCACCAAACTTCTCATCCCCATTTCCCCATCTATAAATCAAGATATTCTCCACCGAATCTATCATGATTCTCTTACATCGAGTAGTAGCATCTCGATCTTTGATTTTGATAGGTCGTGTGCACACCAACCAATCCCTTCTAGCTAGGTAACTAACTAGAAAAAGATTCACCCAAAATCTTTCTTACCTCAGCCTCCACAATGGAGGCATCTACTGCTACCCCACCTCCAATGACGAACCGATTAGGATGCCAACGTGAAGGTCATCTCGCTTTCTCAATGATGCACCTTGTACCATATTTGCAAAGGAAACTCCTGCCACAATCTAACTTTCTGCGGTGCTCGTAGGCCTTTGAACAAGTGGTCGTTCTCTTGTCGACAAATATTGAGGTAGAACCCAGCCTCCCTTCCTCGCATGAGAATGGTGTCTATGTCCCCATCCGCCACACCCAAAGCAATGAACATTCGCGGTACGGGATGCTGCACAGTGACCGTGGAACCTGCAACTAAAGCTTGTGGGCCTAAACCCCCTCAGATGGATCTTAACCAACCAACCCCCATCCAAAGCATCCTCTCTGTAAGGTGGCCCATCTCACCTCCACGATATACATCTCCCGATACCTTCTCTCCCGGACCCTTCTCTCTCCAGACCTCTCTCATACGTTCATGGAATGTTTGTTGTACATTCATACAAGTAAAATAAACTAAAAGAATTATACTAATACTAAAAAACACTGAACATGTTAATCATATACGGAAAGCACTAGAAATGCTAAGTAAACATGCATCATGGTTGTAATATAGTTGACATGGTTGTAATATAGTAGACATAATGTTAACTGTTGAGTATATTCGTAGGAAGAACTTTATTAATGCTTAGAAAAACGAAGGTTAAGTACATATGCAACGTGGTTGTAATTTCACAAGCACATATCACCACCACCACCACCTTATGTTATTATGACTACAATTGTATTTCCTTATGTTACCATGAGTAAAATTGTAATACAATTAGACTATCCAAACTTGTAATTTCAATAAAAGGGATTTTTACACAACTCTTATAAGCTTTGTCACTTAGGTGACAACCACATCATATTTACTCCGCCATCCTTATAAACTTGCTTTGTATTACACCGCATCCATGTCGTTAATTTAACTCTCTTTGAGTTAACCTTCTTGAGTAAATTAAACCCCAAGAATGATCTAGTAATGCTTTCTTCTCCTCTCCCCCCTTATTCTCCAGTGGCTGGTTAAGGGTGGTGGCATGGACTTGAGTGCCCCGAGGTTGCACTCACATCGACGACGATCCATGGTGGTGGTTCTCTCTCATCGAATAGATGACAAAGGTCAGCAAGGGGGTGAGAACGATGATGGGTCACTGTAAGGAGGGCGGTGCCTCTAAGAGGTCAGAAGAAGAGAAATTGTATAGTGGTCACATAGAGATGTTGCTTTCCCTGACTAAATGGGCAACTACAAGCAACCTAAATAGTGATTGGAGGTGGTTCACGGTAGTGAGCTCGCTGCTCAACATTAATAGGAGTACAAGTTGAGGAACGAGGTGGTGTTTACTCGTTACATCTGATGATGGCGACAACGATCGCTGGAGGCCTACAACGATGAGGAAATATGTGATGCCCGATTGGTCTCATGGGGCAAGACAACCAAAAAGTCAATTGCGACCGCAGTGGAGGGGAAGGTTGAGCTAACAAAACTCAGTGCTCGTTCAAACGGAGTGCCAGAGATCTTGATGGAAGGAGGTTGTTCTCTGAGGTTGATTGCGACAACACCTCTAACAATCTTAAGGGAGGTGGAGGTCTGGAGTTTGATGAAGATGGAAGATGCTCGATAATGGGTCCATCACAAGTTTGATGGAGCTATGGGTTTTAGAACTATTTATTAGAAAGCACCGAACCACTTTTTAGTTTTTTGGATAATAGATATGGGAGTCCATAAGAGGATTCGGTAAGGTTGGGCAAGAGGTGCACCATATCCACCTATCCACTCATTTTGAAAAGTGTGTGAAGTTGACTAGCACTAATAGATCCCTATTTTAAGGGGATTCAATGCCCATCTTTTGACTGTTGTCAACAAAGCTCTTATATTCTACTTCCAAGGAAAGCATATCTCTGGATTCGCTAACAAAAAAGACTTCTCGGTCTGGGCAATCATTGAAGGGGAACTATAGAAAAGTTCCCCTTGATCGTTCTTTTAACCGACTAGGATTCAATCTTGTGTAGACTCATGTTAGGCTTCACATCCCCTTTCTCTCCCATCCCACATGATCAGTCCTATAATCTGAGACCAACATGAGGGTGTAGTAGAGGACCCTGTTGGACATATGAGCCCACTGCGAGCCATTATGCAATATTGCAAGAATAACTAATCTGTATAATAGGCCCCTTAATACAATTAAGGTTATGTATCATGGTGTGAACCCCCTCGGATCCGGGTGTCTGTTTACGCCGCATTCGCACCATTTCTTTCACATTTTCATCACACTAAGTTATTGAAATCAAGGGATTTTTTTGCCGCTGTTGCATATGGCATTCAATCCACATTTACAAAGGACATTGCCACCAAAATTTTATTCCATTCATTTTCATAATATATACATGTACAAGAGAAGTCGACAATTCATATATATGTCCCAAAACATATGTACAGAAGAGAAAGAAATATTTACATCATAACTGACTAAAAACTGCAACAAAAGAAACGTAGCGTTTGGTATAAACCCGATCACCAGAAGTCATCAACAACTATTATGCAGCAGGCTCCTTGCCTGCCAAAACATGTTAGGAAGAAGAGGTATCGACGAGCGCTGGTACACCCATTATTCATATTATAAAATAAATAGACATTTAATATGGATACAAAATAAACAAGTAGAAAGGCAGAAACATGTAAAATTTATTTCTACTTTCAATGTAAAAAGGTTTCCAAGTGGCTTGTATGTACCACCCCATGTTTACCCTTTATTCCAATATTTCCCGTATAAAAATATTTTTATATTGTAATTGATTGCTCATAAGTGTGTGTATTCTCATATTATTCGGATATCATGTTTTTAGATTTTGACGATGAGAAAGGTGAGATTGGAAAGGTTTATTGATTTATTTAATCCTTACGTCTAGTGGATAGCATGTGGTCTTGATCAGTGGGTGACCTCACACTATGACTCTAAGACGTGGGGAGTGCCTTAGAGTTGGGGTGCCTTCGTAGGCATTCGGTGTTGTATAATGCATCCTAACTAAGTTCCCATCACGTCCACTAGCTTATAGGGATTCCGAATCAAATTTTATTATAGTCACTTCCAACCAACTCAACTTTGATTGTAACTCCTCCAAACCTTAACTGCAATTGCCTCAGGTGTAACCCTAGATGACCTAGATGTAGACATGGATGATTTGGATGTAGCATCGCCAAGTCTGCCGGCGAAAAGTAACCAAAAACTCAAGCGGTGAGGTAGCCTTCCAAAAAGGCTCTTCCGTCTCGCCCTCTAATTGGAAGTGCCGTCCAATAGAGGGAAAGGTCTACTCCAAAACTACGTCCCGGAGACGGGTGAGAGAGACTCTCCGGAAAAGTCACTCTAGAAAACGACCCGACTAGTACGGGCATACGAGCTCGTACGGAAAAACTAAAATCGAGGATCCCCCACACGGGTATCCTAAAACAAAAGGGTCAGTGGATTGGTCAAAAGTCGGGATGCCAACGAGGCGTAAAAACATTGCGAGCTCGCGTAAAAACCATGAAAAAGACTGGGATCCTAGACCTGCGTACTAAGCGGCCGCTGTCTAAACTAGGCTTCCTATCTCCCACCTAGTTGAGGGTCACCGCACCCTCGCACAGTCAGATGTAAGGATCACCATGACCGGCACTCTTAATTATCATTCATTGATTCACCATTATCCTTTCCTTCTTTGACTACTCATCTCTTTCTTAGATATTTCTATGGTTGATGGTATAGATCTAGGTCCTTTGACAATGATCTTATTGATGACACTACCATATTGACGCACCTAGTTATAGACTAAATTCACATTTACCCTAAACGGTAACGTGTTGTATTAAATGTTAATCCTATCGGACCCATGTAGTACCTCATGTTTTATCAAGTCATCCTCTGATCCATTCCTACCACTTGCTATCTTGGCTGGTCAGGAATTTATTTATTGAGCTTGAACAAATTCTTTAAATCGATCCTTGAAACCTTCCGCCATCTTAATCTTACCCTACTTGTTAGGGGTATATAAAATTTGACCAAGTACGTAATAACATAAAGGACAATATTAATAATATACTGAAAATGGGTGCCAAACAAGTCTATGAAGCTCAACTTTTCCAAGGTTAATACATCATTATTGGTATTATCTAAGCCCTGTCGGAAATTAAAACAGAATTCATGGTTAACTCCACTGATTTATATCAAATCCCTCCCTCATAAATTCATGCATCTTCTTGTTCTACTTTAAGGGCCAGTACCATAGTATTGGATGATTTAAGTCCAGACTTTGCGATACTGCCCCCATAAAAGGTACTCTGTCCCTCTCTTGATAAGCTTTCTTATTTGTGTGTCCTATTCTATGACCAACAAGACATCAGTACAGATCAAGTTCTGACCAGATTTTTTTTATTGAATTGTAACCCTTGGATCTCTCATCTACTCTATTCCATAGTTTTCTGACTTCTTCGATTAATTCATCATTAAAACATCTAGTTTTTTTTCGAAAATATTTTGACCATCTATATGGACTTGGCATCAGAAATGCAAAACAATATCTCCATGTTTCCCTTACTCATGATAGATTGAACTTTTCTGGCCAATCTGATTAGGTATTAGTCCAACTGATGGAATTTACTTTGACTTAATAGATTTGGTGACATGTAGATTCCACTAGCCGTGTGAGGATGCATTTCAAAGGAATTTATAAATTAAGAGCTTAACAAGTGATTCACACAGTCTCATAATTCGAGCAGATAACTTCTGAGTTGGATGCTCCGAAAGACTTACCACATAAACAAATCTCGAAAAGAAATCATACGGTATTCGTACATCATAATTAACGACAAAATAATGAGATCTCCTCCAAACTCAAACTAACTCCCAGAAATAAAAATCAGAGCCCAATTCTGATTAATACTAATTCACCCAACATATCACACAAGAAGAGGACATCAAACATGGAATCAAAGATATGTAGAAACTCCATGCATGGCAGCAAGAAAAGGCTAAGGATTGTACCTTGGATTCAATGCATGCAGGGGGATCTAGGATCTACAGGACTGATCAAGGAGCAAAAATTTGATGTTCTTGCAGTAGTGGCAACCACAGGTTGCTGGTGTGAAGCTGCTTATTGCTGCAGCAATGGTAGCCAATTGCAGGGGCTTCCAAGAGGAAAAGAATAGAGCTTCAATAGGGGCTGTAGCTGTAGATTGGTGAGAAAGAGAGCAGGGGCTCTCCCTTTTCTCTCGGATGGGAATTTGGAACAAGAGAGATGATTTGGGGGAGAGAAATAGAAAGGGAAAAAGAGAATATGGAGAGGTTTTATAACCAAAGAGAAGGGCTCATTTGATGCCAAGTGGAGTAAGAATTAAAGCAAGTGGTTGAGAAAGAAGAGAGAAAAACCAAAGACTGGATATTTTCTTTTTTTTCTCTGCTACTGTAGCTACAGGAAGTTTTAAATAATATTTTTTTAGTATTATATTTTAATTCACTTTCTCTCATTTATTAAAATGTTAAAATTTTGCCATATTAGAGCCTTAGGCCTTGGATTTCGACACGAAATATCTCGAATTGATCGTCTTTGAACGACGATCAAAATGAGTATAATATTGATATGCTTTTGATCGGATTTGGATGCCCGAAATTTTCAAGATACAGTTTTGGTATATTGTTAAATTTCACGATTTTAAAATATCAAACGATCTCCGATTAACGAACGGTCGATTCCGTTGGTCTTGTTTTGTCGAATCGGATTTTATGACAGTCTCGATTTGTTTTGCGGTTTCCGAATTTATGTCATGGCTTTTTCGGGTACACATTACGATGCCACCGATTTTTGGTCGATTTCGCCCGAACGACTTTTGATTCACGATCAATTGATCGACATAGGTTGTTTAGCATTGACCAACAATTTTATTGGGTTAATCGGACCCAAATCGGATTGGATTCGGGTTTGTTTGTGAATCCGGATGTTACACATGGTCATCTTACAATTGTTGATCCAAAGGTTGGATCATAGATGCTGGTGTGGGGTTGAATATCTAAAGAGTTAGATTGAGGATTCAACTGCATCGTCAAGTGTTTATCAGTAATGGATCTCCAGCCTGAGAAGGAGATTACAATCCTTACTTCAAAAGCTACAATCTGACCGACCTCTTATGCAGGTCCTCTGCATAAGAATAGAGATTCAGAGATGTCAGATAAGTTGAGTCAAAGAGTTGACTTAGTGAGATCGAGATAACTAAGACCTATGTCGTATACTATCACGTATATGCATACATCCTCTCACAAGAGACATTTTTTACTATATATCTAAATCTATAAATTTGACAAACTATTAGGTTGATGATCTAGTCAAGTTCTGTACATGCGCTAGTGTGTATACGAGGGCATATAAGTAATACGATCTCTCAAAGAGATATAATATGACAAACTATTAGGTTTACTACTGAATCGGAAGACATGAGCTCACTTATTAGATATTGGGATGAACCAAATTCCAACATTGATCGTCTTACCTTGAAAATGAGACATGTTTTGAAGGTATGATATATGCTTTTGGAAGACATATAATCAATACCGATTCCCAATGATCGATACTTATCGATAGAGCCATGAAGGAGTCAGTCCAAAATGAGATCATAACTTTTGGTTTAATCATAGTCTTCCAGTATGCAGGATGCATGGGTATTGGGAATACTCGAGGGTGATGTGATCTTAATCGATTGTATACCACGACTCTTCCATTCTGAGGGAGTGATGAAATATGTTTGTATTTTAGTGATTCCGCTCAGTGAACTAGTTATCTAATCTTAGATCAAAGTTTGGAGATTGATCTGAATTGAATTTGGAATCAATGAAAAGTTAGGTATCTTGTTTAATATGATCAAACATATCTTAGTGGTCCTCTAGATCTGGAAATGAGATTAGATCTCATATTCCAAATCACGATACATGGCTTATACAATCACCTTATCCTTATCTCCAAGTAGCCGAAGAGAAGGCACACTATCTATGAAATGGTTCAAAGATTGTTCCATTAGATAATATTTGAGTATCAAAAAATAAATAGAAATAGTGATATTTAAGTTAGATTTAATTATCAAGAGTATTGTGAATATGATTCTTGTTGTTTGGATATATATATTGTTGGAGTATATATTGTTGGAGTATTTGGTTGTGCGCCTATTGAGTTGTAGCAGGGTAAATGGATCCTGGAGAAGATCCATTTACCCCATCCAGTGTTTAGTCCCACATTGTCCAGTGGTGGGACTTGGAAGCTCTGGAGAGGCTATATAAGGAGCCCCAGACCTCCTGTATCCATTGAGAGAAAGTCAATAGACAAACACACCCCATTTGAGGGCTTCTCTCGTGGTTTCATCCCGCTCCTCACGGAGTAGGGTTCCACGTTAAATCCCGTTCTTCGTTGTTCTTTATCATTTTTCCATGTTCGCTTCCGCATGTTTATTTTCTTAACATGGTATCAGAGCGGGTTCGATTCTCGAGGATTTATTTTCATGATTTTATTCGAGATTTGATTTCGGAGTTCTTGAAGGTTGCTGTTTTGAAGTTCCAGTTATATAACATTGGAGTTCCTGTTCAAGATCTATCCAAGCACGCTTCTCCATATCAAAGTCCTAGCGCATATTCTAGGGTTGCAGACGGCAGCCCTATGCGATCTCGCCCCGATCCTCACCAGGTTCATGACGGTGACCTGGCTTCTGTCTCAGCAGATGATCCCTTACCGAAGAACTATCCCTACGTGTTGAAGACTTTCAGGCGATTTCATCTTCAACACAGGCGCACCCCTTGCCACGACGCAATAGTCCATCACAGGCGTGATATGCGGTTGCACCTCCATCGTTCCGAGCTGCAACAAGCCCTAGGCGGAGCCCTCAGCGATCCAACTCAATCCCAGGCGACGTGGGCTCCTCCTCAAACCACACCTCCTTTGGCCAACATGGGCTCCTCCCTCGCGCCGCTCCGGTATCGCCATCCCTGTCTCGCGCGGCGAGCGTTGTTCCACGAGGCGGCACCCTAACCAACGTGCACATTGCTGCACGAGCCCACGAGGCGGCGGCGGCGACGCTCTACGAGGCATGCGATCTTGCGCACGTACGTGAGTCCCCTGATTCTCCCCCGTCTCGTGCGACCCAGTTCTCCCCCCCCCCCCCCCCCTTCACGTGCACATGAGCCCTTGTGCTAGACGATGCATCCTCTCCGCATTCCAGAGAGAAGGGCGGCGGTGATCCAGGAAACCCCATGGGGGGGTGCGGCGTTTCGAAAGGGGGTTCCCAATGGATGGAACCCAACAAGCCCCGTGTGCTATATATATATAAATTAACACGTGGGCTGTGCTTTGTAAAAAAATTGGGATGAGTATTCTTTAGAGCCCAACCGTGGGCTGGAAAAAAGGGATCCAGCTTAGAAAAAAAAGGAAAGCCAAAAAAAAGAGGGAGATTGGCGGCTTTGAAAAAAAATGATTTAAAAAAAATGTGTTTGAGCGGTTATTAAAAAAACAAATTGGAAATTAGCCAGAAAAATTTTGCAAGAAAATCCGTAAAAAAATGATCGAAACGGCGGGAAAAAAAGTGTGACGGCTTAAAAAAAATGAAAAGCCGCAAGAAGTTTTTTTGAATGTTCATGTTTACCCCTATTCATTTTGTCTTCTCCCAACTTTGTCGATGTTCATTTTCCGACAAGTATGGGAGAAAGGGGGAGTATTATGTAGAGTCACATGTCTGTTCCATGATCCAGATTCAGAGATTCTCCATGCCTGATAGTTGTTGATCAGACTCTACAAATTTTCAGATGAAGATTCTTCATGCGCAAGATTCAGACTCGATGTTCAGATTCCGAGTCCGTAGGTGTGATGCGCAGTTGTTCAGACTCGACAGATTAGTCAGAGTCCAAGTTCGAGGCACTCCATGTTGAGCCCCATTTTTCCGAGTTCTCCAGAGAGAGACTCAATTTCAGACACGCATATGTTTGCAGTCATTTTCAGATGAGCACATGTTTGCCATCTTCTTTTGAGGTCCCCATCTTTTCTTATGTTTTCGGCTAGAGTTTTCATGTGAGCCATAGGGGCTCCAGAGTAGAGGATCATTTCCTATGCCATGTTGGCAAGGGTTTTCATGTGGTATCATAGGTACACCAGAGTAGTGCACCATTCTCTGTGCCAGATGGGAGAGACCCAGTTCTCCGATGAGGAGACTTATTTCAGACTCCATTCTCCAGCGACCGTGGACTCCGACGAGGATTGCACAGCCACGATCTTTATTCAGCTTGGCCTTTTTCAGAGATGGAGCAGTTGTCCACATTATTATGGCAGGGCCAGAGTACTCCGACAAGGAGACTCAATTTCCAGTTGCAGTGACTCTGACAGGTGCAGTTCAAAGCACATGCTTTCCGACGAGGAGATTCTGCAGACTCACACTCCAGCCCGTTCGTCCTCCTCACCTACACGGCATGAGAAGCAACGTCCTCGACATCAACAATTGTACGCGTTGGGTTGATATTGTCCGTAGTGTCCTGTAGCGTTGAGTTGAGTTTCTTTCTGTTTGTCCAAGCTGAACATTGCATGCTCCAACTTGAGGGGGAGTGTTGGAGTATTTGGTTGTGCGCCTATTGAGTTGTAGCAGGGTAAATGGATCCTGGAGAAGATCCATTTACCCCATCTAGTGTTTAGTCCCACATTGTCCAGCGGTGGGACTTGGAGGCTCTGGAGAGGCTATATAAGGAGCCCCAAACCTCCTGTATCCATTGAGAGAGAGTCAATAGACAAACATACCCCATTTGAGGGTTTCTCCCGTGGTTTCATCCCGCTCCTCACGGAGTAGGGTTCCACGTTAAATCCCGTTCTTCGTTGTTCTTTATCATTTTTCCATGTTTGCTTCTGCATGTTTATTTTCTTAGCATATATATATAGACATCTAACACAATTAAATCAGATTTAATTATCTTGAATATGACTAATGCAGAGACTTAATTGTGAATGAGATCTACAATATCAAAATCAATGTTGATTGGATTCACATTGTGCGATTAAATTTAAAAGTCATTTACATTTAGTTTTGGATGGATAAATATGATTCATAATTGTCAATGGTTTATTTGCAATTATCATAAATAATTTAGAATTGATGAAAGTTTGATGTTAAGATAATTTTATGAATAAAGATTTGGTGGTAATAAGATTACATCAAAGTAGGATCAATGAAGAGAGAAGAGTCCACTCCAATAAGGAGTGGACGACCTTGTTGGAGCCACCATGGTGGCCATCCACCCCTTAATGGATGGATGCTCTCTCTCTCCTTTATTCATGATAAGAATTATGTAAGCGTGGAGATTACATGTAATCTTGGAGATTGCATGTAATCCTGACCATTGATTATTATTGGAGTGCATCCTAACCATCCAATGTGCTATAAAATAGAAGACAACCCTAGACTTCTCAAGTTACAATAACATAACAAGAGACAACATGGTCTCTCTCTGCACCACACATCTCCCCTCTCTCCTCTTCTCTTGTGGCCAAGATCTTAAATGTCGAATTTCGGGTTCGTTTCGTTAATGTCTGGACTGAGAAATTCGGTGAAATGAATGGAAATTGAGGAAATTACTTGCAACTCATTTTTCCTAAAATTAAGATTTCCAATATTCTTTAACTAAAAAAAGAGAGATAGAAATACAATTTTTTTGCTAATATTAAGATATTAACATGGTATGTTACATTAAATTTTCATCTAATCGCTCCAACGGTCAAAAAGGTAATATGCTACTCTGAACCAGAATCACATTTGGAATCAAAATTAGATGGCATTAGTTTCACCTCTTGAACATAAAGAGAATGGTGCCACATGCCGTAATAATAGAGAAAAATGTAGGCCAACAAAGAATACAAGCAAAATGATATCTTACGTAAGAAATTGAAGATCGAAGTGATAGCTTAGAACTTGTATCTAACCAAATACTTTCAACCTAGAAAATAAAATAAGACATACACATATACACACACAAACACAAATCCTTCTAACATGTATGTCTAATAGATGCATTGTATAACTTGCGATTATAAAATATATACTAATACAATACACAAACAAATCAATTAACATCAATAGACTATGTATCATTCACATGCACAATCTATATCCAACCTGATAGTAGGTGAATACTTACAATCACAAAACATGGATGGTTGCTAATAACCTAGTACTCGCTCAAGCGCACATGCTCCTTGTAGTAGAGAGAAGCCACATGAAATCAAAGCCTTAACATTTGGATTCCGGTTTCTTTTTACCATGCTCGGAAAGAGAAATTTTGGTGAAATCGTCAAAAATCGTGGAAATGACTCTAAAACCGACTTTTCTAAAAATTAAGTTTTTTTAATATTCCTAAGTCAACAAATAAAATAGAAATGCACATTAATTTGTAAAATAGAATTGTAAATATAAGTTTTGAATTAGTATTATCATCATAATCATCACATGTTGATATGTAGAGCAATGTGTTGCCTAGAATTAGACCTGTATGCTTAACTGAAAGCAAAAGCCATGATAATCACCTCGTTATAATAACTACTAATCAAAACATATATATCCGAATAAAGTGAGAATAAAAAATATAAAGCTCTTCAGTTAAAACTCGAATTTAACTCTTCAATCTTGTATCTAATTGATTTTATTTAGATTTAGCTCTAAAATTTTAAAACTAACTGAAGAATCTTACTTAAATAATATAAATCTCTCTAACAACTCAATACATCGACGAATTAATAAGTGAAAATTCATCAATCTATGCAAATTTTGATGAAAGTGTAGGGTAGGTTTTTTTATTTTTGTTTTTCGCCGAAACTACATGCAGTTTCGATGAAATTTTGTTGACATTTCATTGAAATCCTAGAGAAGGAATAAGGTAGCATTTCGATTTCGGCGACATAGAGAAATGAAAATTTCAGAGGAATTTGGTGGAATTTCGTTGAAATGTAAGGCCCTGCTTGTGGTCGTCCCTTGCCATTGGTATTTGGAGTCTTCGACAATCATCGTGATGTCGGATCGTTTCGATTGATCTCACATGGAGGTTCTGCTTCTTCGGTGCCCCCTACTCTTGAAGAAGGCAAGGGATTTCGTACGACGAAATCAGGAGCTTCATGACTCAGATCATCACCATAGATTGCATGAGTTACGTGGTTCATCATGGGATCAGAAGTGTTGTCTCTGTCGGATTGGACTTGAGACAAGAGGTCTCTTCACTTAAAGAGTAGAAGATCGCAATCACATTTCAAGAGGTAATCCTAATACTTGTGTGATCTTGATGGAACGAATTAGGAAAAGCCATGCGGTTCCATCTGATTTTTTTAAATTTTACTGCTATTGTGACTTGTATGACAAGTATTGTTCTTTATCAGATACGGTATGACTCTCACTCTTTCGTGATACGCGAGGGCACAATCGCCTCCCTTCAGACCCCTATCACCATGTACAACATGTTTTTCTGTCTGTGTGTTGATTTTGCATCTCATTTATCCGGGTCCCCGCTCCTGGTTCTAGGGTCTTTGATTGTTCAAGAAAGCGACTTTGAAGCGTGTTTTTTTGTAATGTGAGTCATCGCTATACAACGAGGAGACCCGCTGGGTTACATGTAGGAGAGCGAGTTACATAAACATGTTAGTGTTAAATAGCTTAGTAGTAGAGGGATCAAGTACTCCCTTTATCAGATGCTTTCAACGGTTGCCTTCATAGAAGAGCAAGGAAGAGTTCTTTACATCTCATAAGTTGAGCTGAGACTTGCTATGTCTCTCTTTCCAGCCCTATACTCCACTTCCCGGTGTACTAGTGGAGATCGACCTCGGGTTATAAGCTAAAGAGCTTTCTGCATCTTCATGTGACTTTCTTGGGACTTTCAGCCACTGTCTAAGTTAGGCTTCTCAGTTCGGATGCTGATAGAAAGGCATAGACATGGATAGTGGCCACATGTCTTTGATTTTTGATTGATAAGATCATTGAGATTGGTTAGCCATCTGATCGTTCCTTTTTCCGACAAATCGAGAAAGTCAACCACTAATCTTTTCTAAAGGAATCAGTTGTCGGCGCGAGTCAGTAAGGAATCGAAGCTATATTTAATCATTAAATAAAATTAAGTTATCGAGATCAAAAGAGGGATACACATCTCTTAGTCGATGCTATATAGAGTTTGTGTGCTCTATCCGAAGCTTTAGTAAATGCGAAACCACAAATATCTAGTTTCGCTCGAATCGAGGAGCCATTGAATGAAAGTTGGATGTGGTCTAGCTTCCTGATGACATAGGATGGTGGTTTCCCCTTTGAAGCAGAGTGAGGGACAAAAAGGCATCAAGTAATAAAGTGGTTAAACATAGCCCTCCTCACTTTTTTTAAAGCCATGAGTTATTTTCCTTCTCATAGGTCGACAAACCCGCCATACTGAAAGAGAAAGAAAAGCGATATCAGAAGAGGAATGTAGGTGAGCTAGAAAAACCTAGCAAAGCCTGCATAACTATGAGTAAATTCGAGGACCGAGTCATCACAGAAAGCACTTTTCTTGAATATAATAAAGCCTCTAATATTCCCAAAACTAGATAAGATTTCAATTTGAATATAGAAGGCAAGCCAATAGTGATATTCCTGAAGCAATAGATAATTAAGGCAAATTTGATAGGCTAAGAGCAGTGAGCTGTAGACCTCCTATGTGTCGGAAGGTCTCATTCTCTTCTTACCCAACTTTTAGGGCATTTGGCTTAGGGAAGGGATATCATTCCTGCGGTAGGTTGATGGCTAATCATTAGCTTGTACGACCACTAGGGTGAAGGTGCAACTCACCCTTTTGTTCAAGAGATGCACTATAGAAAGCGTGTTTTTGGGGGAGGAGAGGATGTGGAGACATCACCAAGGAGGGAAGGGGGAGGAGGAGGTAGCATGGGGCATGAGATGTTAAGAAGGAGAGGGGTATTGTTAGTGAATATGAGTCAGCATGAGGTGTAGATATCTTGTATTTTTGACAGGATCCGCTGACTTGGATGCAAATCAACCACAGGGGTTATTGTGTAAGAATTAGTAAGTTTGTAGGGATCGTGGAATAAATATGAAGTATACATGGGGTCGAGGTTGTCGCGTAATTGACAAAGCTCACAAGAGGTAGTGGTGTGAAAATTTCTAAATAAAACCTTTACTTTTAACCAAGTAAATGTTTACATAAGAACTAATCAAATGTTAAGTATACATGTAGTTTTGTAATCTATGGAATGAGAATACTGATGCATGGGAAGGGGCATATCAATAGCCTGGTTAGTCAGAATAGATTTGATGCACATCATCTCAGTGCTCCCTTGTGCCATGGCTCTGTATTCTGACTTAGCACTGATATGGCAACCGCATTCTGCTTCTTGCTCTTCCATGGCACCAACGAGCTCGCTATAAACACTGCAAAACTGGATGCAGATTTCCTGTCTTTGGGGCATCCTGCATAGTCTGCATCTGTACATGCTGTGATGGCAAGGGATGTTCCTGTACTAAAGACCGATCCAGAACTTGGAGAGGACCTTAGATACCTTAGAATCATGTGAACTTCATCCTTATGTGCCTATCTTCGCTCCATAAACTGGCTAACTTTGCTCACAACAAAGGATGTGGTTGGCTTGGTAATGGTCACATAGAGGAGCTTCCCAACGAGCTCCCTATATCTCTCTGTACGCACAAGAAGTCCTGTGTATAATGCCAAGAGATCTGAAGAACTGAGAAAGCTATAAAGTACAGAACTCCAAGGCATTATCAGATTGAACATATTTGACAGTAACCGAAAAAATTTCCTATTTCATGAATAGAAGATTGAATAACAAACCTAATCTAAGACTTATTTTTTAAAAGAAAAATCCATGATAGTCTAAACAATCATCAATTGCTACAAGATAGAATATATGCCCTTGATAGTTAGGAACGTGATTGGGACCTTAAATATCAAAGTAAACTAACTCAAATAAGCTACTACTACTATTACTACTACTACTACGACGACTTCAACGACCAGGAAAGCTAGACCAGTGATACTTTCCAAGCCGGCAGATTTCGCACTGAAATGTTGACCGAGAGGATACTTGTGGGAGGACATGATACATCTTTTGCAGAGAAAGGTGGACACAACGAAGATGCCATATGTATAGAGAGACTTATACATCAAGAATCGAAGAAGCACCGACATATGGAGACTGAACCGGTCTGTAAAGACCCCCCTTGCTCAGTGCTACATCCAATCACCTTGCACATGAGTACATCCTGAAATGCAAGAGAAAAGGGATAAAAAATTGCATGCCAATGCAAATCCTTAGTAATTTGACTCAAGGTTGCAAAAAGCGGTATGCGGTATTCAGTCGGCGGGGTCGCTGATTAATGATTAAATGGTATGCGGGAGTTTAAACTGAAATTAAACGGGTTATGCGGTTTTGCATTTTTAATTAGTAAAAAATTATTAGATACATATAATTAATAAAAAAGTTTAACTAAATAAGAAAAATGTAATCACAGATTCACAATATAGATCAAATATTGTCAAATTTAAGGAAATGTTTCATCCAAATGTCAAAATAGACAAGCTAAACAATTACAATTCGTAGCATGAATCCAAAAAGTCATGGATAATTATGACCCTTTTAAAAAGTAGATCCATGTTCTTAAAGGAATATTTCAGACCGTTTAAAAGGCCGTGTAATACCGCTTAAGTTCGTTTAAACGGCTGTATAAGACCGTTTATGCGGCCCGATCGTTTATGGGTTGCTTTTGCTTAAACGATGCGGTCGGAGACCGTATACGTTTAAACGACTGTTTAGACCGTTTTTTGCATCCCTGATTTGACTAATATACAATAAATTCATCAAGAAATCTGGTTCATGAAGCACGTTCTATAGATGACGGCATCAAATAGACCTCTCCCAGTCCTGTTATAGGGGAATGAGTCCCATCTACAATGACAACTGATCTGCCTGGAGGAACATATGTATGATGCGAACTAAGCATTGTCTCCACACAAATGATGAAATGCACAAGAATCAATGATCTACTTTGTCATGTTTGCCCTGTGACAACTGGTAAGGGCATAGGTTATACCTGAAGTGCTAAAAGAGGATCTAACGGTGGCCACAATATTGGAAGTGCCTGTAGGAGCATTAGTTGTGGTGGCAATAAGATTCGTGATCTCCTTCAGACAAGAGACAATATCGTCCAACTTCTAATCAGTAGTAGTGGCAAAAGTGGCAGTAGGCTCAACCTGTTCGGCTACACGGGCAGACACGGGGTAGCCATGCTTCAGGTAGTAAGTCTCCCCTGGATGATCAAGCCAATGACAGTAAGTGCATGGACCATGCTGACATCAACCTCCTCTGCCATGGACACCATGTCCTATGAATTGAGATTTACTTCCTCAACCGCGGGATGTGATCATCACTGAAGAGGTTTGAGTGGTGGTTGTAGATGGGACTGTGATCTTGCTAAGACGACTATAAGCCTTATCTATCGAAGGTATAGCTACACCTATGAGGAAGTAGGTACGACTGCATCATACTCAGGGTCTAAAGCTGCTAGAAAAACTCCAATCATCGCAACCTTCTTGTACACCATTTGCTAGTATGTAGATATGGTTACATATATGAAGCAGTGGAGCTTCTCGAACATGCTTTGAAGTGAAGATGAGTGCAGAGGATGACCATTCTGACTAGCAGTGATGTTGTCAAGCTTTAGCTGGAGAATCTTGGTCTCATTCTTCTCATGCCCATAGGTAACGGCAAGGATATCCCACATTGCATGGCAATGGGCTAATGTAAAATATCATTGGTTATCTCTGTGGTGAGAGTCCCAGACAGCTAGACACACTCTTGTGCGTCATCCTACTTTCATGAAGCATTTGTCCCAATCTTGTCAACCGACTCGAGCTGCATTAGAATGTGCTCCTTATTATTACACGACATCATGGTCATAAACTGCATGGACCACAACTTGTAATTGGCCTCATCCATCTTCACGAACTTCGGGCCCTTGAAGGTATTAAACGATAGGAAGTCGCATTTGATTTCTGACATAATGATAAAGAGTTTGGAAACAGATGTGACCAGGGCTATAAACTGAAGTAAATGTGTTTACACGAATATATGAGGAATCAGTTGTATGTATGCTCATGCCACAACCGTTCCCATCAACCGTGGGGACTCTCTAGAGTAGATGGGGTGATTTATAGGTTTAAATCATGCTTAAATCAGATCGAACGCAGACATTCAACCCAAGATCAGGACCCTGGATGATCTGGGCGGTACCACTGGGGTCCGCGAGGGGCTTCGATATGCTGTGCAACACTGGGGAACCCAAGATGGGGTTTAACGAACCCACATTCAACCGTAGGGATTCTCTAGAGTAGATGGGGTGATTTATAGGTTTAAATCATGCTTGTCTTACCAAAATCAGATCGAACGCAGACATGCAACCCAAGATCAGAGCCCTGGATGATCTGGGCGGTACCACTGGGGTCCGCGAGGGGTTTCGATATGCTGTGCAACACTGGGGAACCCAAGATGGGGTTTAACAAACCCACATGAACCTTATTTGGGGTCCAACAGTACCGATCAGCTCGAGACCGCCCTACGCAGTGCACGAAGGAGCTTGGCGACGTCGGAGGTGCATCACAGAAGCCCTAAGGTGGCTGGGGAATAATCACTGAGCCTTGCTAGCGAGAAAGGGCCTTCACGGAAGAGGGTTGGGCCTTCGCCGGTGGCGGGAGAGGGCCTTCGCGTGAGGCATAGGGGCGATGGAGGCTGTCGAACGACGAGAGAAGGGGGGTTGGCGGTGGGGTGGGGTTAGGGCACACGGGCTCAAGTTCCGGTAAAGACCGTCGCTATGATTACATGTGGAATGAGAATATTGAATTGATTATTCATGAGGCCCTAGGGCTCTCTTATACAGAAAGGAGAAATCTTATTGGCAAATTACATGATAGAGACAATAAAAAAGGCAAAAATGGTGAAGCCTTCTCCCACTATAAGTAGGGTCGGCTACATGGATTCTTGCTCAAATCATGCTGAAAGATTCGACTATTGTTCACGCCGGTTGTCGACTATCTAATGCAACCCCCACAAGGGGTATTTGAACCCTGTTCTTTTGGGCAGTAGGTATACTGCACTACCACCAGACCATTTAAGTGGGTATAGAGAATAAAAAAGGAAATACATAAAATAGACAAAGATAAATATCTCTCTCAATGGAATCTAATTTGCATATATAAGAGAATATGATTTTAAGTAAACTATCATCCTTGCCCAGTTATTTCTTAAAAAAGTACACTAAAACATTTAATTAAAAGGACATTTAGCCTTACCGAGCCGATGGAGCTGATGAGAGGTGACAAAGGGTAGTGGCAGAGCATGGAGGCAACGAAGGTGATGAGCGATAGTGAGAGCTATTGGAGGGGGAGCTAGGAGGGTTACTCACGATCAACATGCATATAGGGTTTGTTGGGTTGATGGTGGGTTAATGGGGTCAGGTATTGGCCTCATTACCCGTGTCGAGTCAATCGACTAATCGAACGACGTGCATTTTTCCAACTAATGTACGTCTATGGCAAATCGGTTGATTTTGACAAACTTGGTATCATTAAAGTGGATTCAATGAGTATATGCAAGGTATGTTCCCTACAAATTAAATCTCGAGGCCTTAAACCTGCACAAGGAAAGTGCTGTTGTCATGTTCCTGTGGACAGCACTTAATGATGCCAAAAGTCTACGCTTACCATGACCTGGAAAGAATCACCCTTATTTGCCCTGTAAGATAGTCATGTCTCCCAAAAGTCCTTGTGAGAGCCACCTCCACCTATGGATAATGGAAACTAGAGGGATCTCAAGACCTCATCAACCCGACAAACCTGCATCATGGGCTCACTGTTTGAAGTGTTTATTCATGCCAACGAACTGACACCCCGCTAGACACCATCTCCTCCAATTTCTAGTGCCATTACTGCTCCAGCTTCAATCCCTGCACCAAAAGCAGTCACATGCACGTTATCCCAACCTCAAATGCCGTTGACCAGAACATGCTTCACAACTACCTTCCACATAATTTTAAGTGGAAATATCTTATCATTGACATCCCCCACTAGTACGCCCTCCATCCAAAGTGAACACATCCTACTCTTGGACTCTAGGATGCCTTCATGACCAACATCTCTTTCATGTCATCAAGCACCCCTTCCACAACCCTTGCTCTCACTTCTGCTACTCCGCCACCTGCAATCCTGCCCACCTTATTCCATTGACGACAAGAGAAACATTGATGATCGATTGCTTAACAAACAACACAAATGACCCTTCTGCTCTAGTCAAAGCATGCTGTGCTAGTTTTCATTGGAGCCAACTCTTCGTCAACAACCCTTCCATCTCATCTAGCACCCCTTCCACAATCCTTGCTCTCATGCTTCAGTCTTAATGATCACTGAATGAAGAATAAGTGGTTTTCAGGTGACTAAACAGAATTAGTTAGATGGTTTTAAAAGTTTTAGATATAAAAATCATGTCTAATATATATAATCTTATATATTTATGCATGTATGATCATTAATTAACAAGATAAAAGAACTACAACAACAACAACAAAGCCTTTTCCCACAATTAAGTAGGGTCGGCTACATGGATTCTTCGCCTCCATTCAGATCTATCTTGGGTCAATCTCGGACTTATATCCAAAAAACTAAGATCCCTTCGTATAGTCTCTTTCCAACACTTCTTGGGCCGTCCTCGCCCTCTCTTAGCTGGCTCAACATCCCACCACTCGCATCTCCTAACCGGTGCATCAGTTGACCTTTGCAAATGACCAAACCATCTTAAACGGTTTTCTCGCATCTTATCCTCGATCGGAGCTACACCAACTTTCTTTCTGATTGCATCATTTTTGAATCCTATCTTTACGTGTATGTCCACACATCCATCTTAGCATTTTCATTTCTGCTACAGCCATTCTCTGCACATGTCTATGGTTCACAGGCCAACATTCAGAACCATAAAGCATAGCAGGTCTCACGGCTGCTTTGTAAAACTTTCCTTTAATTTTTAAAGGGATTTTCTTATCACAGAGAACAGCGGAGGCTCCTCTCCACTTTAGCCAACCTGCATTTATCTATTAGTAACATCTCCATCAATTTCCCCATCATATTGCAAAATAGATCCCAGATATCTAAAAGAATCTCTCTTCTGAATGTTATCGTCACCAATCTTCACCTCGATTCCTTCACCATTGCTTCCATCAAAGGTGCATTCCATATATTCCGTCTTAGCCCTACTTATACGAAAACGTTTAGTCTCCAATTCATGTCTCCAAACCTCAAGCTTCTCATTTACTCCATCTCTAGTCTCGTCAATCAACACAATATCATCAGCAAATAACATACACCAAGGTAACTCATCCTGAATGTGACTTGTCAACTCGTCCATAATCAAAGTAAAAAGAAATGGACTCAAAGCTGAACCTTGATGTACACCAATGTTGATATCAAAATAGCCAGTCTTCCCCGTCGGGGTCCTTACACAAGATAAAGCTCTATCATACATATCCTTTATGAGATTAATGTATAGGACAGGTACTTGTCTCTTCTCCAAAACTCTCCACAGTATCTCTCGTGGGACGGAATCATAAGCCTTCTCCAAATCAATAAAGATCATATGGAAATTCTTCCTTTAGCTCTACAAATCTCCATTGTTCTCCTCAGCAAATGGATGGCTTCAATAGTTGAGCGACCTGACATGAATCCGAATTGATTTTCTTTTATTTGGGAAACTTGTCTCAACCTTCTTTCAATCACACATTCCCAAATTTTCATAGTGTGACTCATCAGCTTGATACCTCTGTAATTTGAACAATTTTGAATGTCTCCTTTGTTCTTATAAAGAGGCACCACAATACTCCTCCAATCTTCAGGCATTTTCTTGCTTCGCCAAATAACATTGAATAGATTCGTAAGCCAGGTCAAACCACACTCACCTAAAACTTTCCATACTTCTACAGGGATGTCATCCGGTCCAACACCTTTCCTAGGTCTCATAACCTTCAAAGCCTCCTCTACTTCTTTTCTTTGTATTCGTCTATAGCATGCACGATTCAAGTAACTTTCACTACTAGCTAGATCACCCAAAGCGATATCTCTATTTCCTTCTCCAATGAAAAGTTTATGGAAGTATTGCTCCCATCTAGTCTCTATATCCTTCTGAGTAACAGGCACATGACCTTCCTCGTCCTTAAAGCATCTCACTTGAGAAATGTCTTTGGTCTTTCTTTCTCTTGCTTTGGCCAACCTGAATATATCCTTCTGGCCCTCCTTAGAGTTGAGATTTTTATACAAAACCTCATAAGCTTTTGACTTAGCTTCGCTTACAGCCTTCTTTGCTTCCTTCTTCGCTATTTTATAGTCTGTGACAGTTTCCTCTGTTCTATCCTTAGACATAGCTTTAAAGCAAGCTCTTTTAATTTTTAGCTTCTCTTGCACCCCTTCACTCCACCACCAAGCCTCTTTTTGACCCGGAGCTCCTCCTTTTGACTCGCCTAGCATCTCTTTGGCTACCTTTCGGATACAAGATGCTACTGCCTCCCACATCTTCGTTTGCACTACCGCTACAATCCCAAGATAAGTCTTCTAAAACCTTCTCCCTGAAGCTTGATTGCTTCAGCGGAAGATTCCACCACCTAGTTCTAGTGATCTTAGGAACCTTCCTTTTCTTTACCAGCCCTTTTATTTGTAAATCCAAGACTAACAAGCGATGTTGGGTTGTCAAACTCTCTCCAGGGATTACTTTGCAATCTTTGCAACATAACCGATCTTTTCTCCTCCACGCAAAGTAATCGATCCGTGTTCTAGTTGAGCCACTCTTATAAGTAATTAAATGCTCCTCCCTCTTCTTGAAAAGAGTATTTGCTATGCAAAGATCATATGCAGTTACAAAATCCAGAATGACTTTTCCCTCTTCGTTTCTATCCCCAAAACCATGTCCTCCATGCACACTTGCATACCCTGAAGCATCTTTTCCCACATGGCCACTAAGATCTCCACCTATGCAAATCATCTCTCTTTGTGGGATTCCTTGTAAAATCTTATCCATATCCTCCCAAAAAGCTTGTTTAGTCCTTTCATCTAAACCAATTTGTGGTGCATAAACTGAGATGATATTCAGAATTTCTTCTTCAAGCACCATCTTTAGCAAAATAATCCGATCCCCAAATCTTTGCACCTCAACCACACAATCCTTCAAATCTTTATGAACAACCACTCCAACACCGTTTCTGCCCTTATCTTTACCTGAATACCAAAGTTTAAAGCCTGTCTTCTCGATCTCCCTTGCTTTCTCTCCAACCCATTTAGTCTCTTGAAGACATAATATATGAATCTTCCTTCTTTCCATTGTATCCACTATCTCCATCAATTTTCCAGTTAAAGTACCGATATTCCAACTACCAATCCGTAACTTCCTTCGCAATCTCTTTTGGACTAACTTCTTTACTCGCGTGCGTCCATTATGCGAGAACCCTTGCAAATTTTGGACTGCATCCGGGCGGTGATGCAGCGGAACTAGCTTATTTACCCGCATGCGTTCCTCATGCGAGAACCCTTGTAAATTTTGAACTACATAAAGGCTTCGATGTAGCGGCCCTTGCCAATTTTTCATTGCATTCGGGCGATGCAACGCGTCGCAAGTAGGGAACGCCCCAACGAAATCTGTATGTTTGCTTAAATCCATGTTTAAAAGATCCAAACAGTTTCGAGATAAATTCATAAATAGTGTTCTTAGAAGAAATTAAGAACACTATTTACGAATTTATCTCTCCTGCGCTGGTTGTCGGCTACCTAACGCGCAACCCTCCTCATTTACCCGGGCTTGGGACCAGCCATGGCTGAGTTAACAAGATAAAAGAACTAGTTGAAAATAATTAAAGTATACACATCCAACTTTTACTTTACATGAAGAAAAGTATGGAAAACCAAAATAGCAATAATAATTATTAATTTTTATTAGTTGGTGATTAGTGGGCCAGAGTTATTCTATTGGTCATCCCATCGAATATCCTAGTCGGACCGACTAATCTGTCTAATTGGGAGACTATTGCTACACTAGCTTTTGCCACCATGCCACCCGACCATGCCCACCCGATTTTATCGAGGACAAGAGGAAACCTTGACGATAGATTGCCTAGTCAACCACACAGATGACATTTCATCTCTAGTCAGAACATGCTGTGCAAGTCCTCGCTAAGACAACCCTTAGCATAGAACCCTTCCATTCCATCAACATTCGCCCTTCTGGTCTCTCCCGCTTCCCAGCTCGTCCCCCCTATATCTTTTCTTGGTGTCTGCATTAGTGGCAGTTTGATGATGGGAGGATAATATTTCAAATCAGAAATTGGGGTGCCATTATATATTGGGGGGTGTTAGGGAGAATTTTCCGTGCTCAAATCTCCACGGATTTATCATTAGAGCAACCTATGGTTAACATGAATTAAACCTTGTCTCTTGTGCGCCAACTTCCATTTTTCATGCACAACATAAATTCTTCAGCCTCAATAGGATGCAACTCAGACTGCAGTAGGATGTCTTCATCAATGCAAAGTCTGCGTCATGCTCCACCCCATTCTGACAACTGAAATGTCGCGACCATAATTTGAATCTCAGCTACTGATACTCCATTATAGCCCTGCAGTCTTCTCCTATGCAACAATAAGTTGCCATAAAACAAGTTTTTTAATTCAGAGAACTGGTACAATCGGGGAATTCACATTACCTGGAGATTAGGCTATTTACGGCTAGCTACTCCTTTGTTATTGTTGAGATAAATGTTTTTGTTTGTTCTTTATTTATATTTACTTATCCTTCCGTCCACTTTATGTAATTTTCCCTTCGGGTTTTTCTCCTATATAAGAGAGCCCTAGGATCTCAATGGAATACAATTGAATCGTTTCTCTTCCCACATGGTATCAGAGTGGCGGTCCTAGACCGGAGCCTATGCCCTAGTCGTCCCTTCCCACCTAAGCCCTAGGGGACATTTCCCCACTCGGCCGCAACAGTCGCATGCCGCCGCCAAGCAGCAGCAACAAGCCAACAACAGCTAGCTACCACCGCCACCAACACATAGCAGTAGTCGCAACAACCACCTGTCGCCGCCACCGTTGTCCCCCCCCTTTTGTTTAGCTACGACTCTCCGCCGCCCAAGGGGTCTCTCGTGGCACCCTACTGGTCTCCATCATCATCTGTTGAGGCTTTGAAATCATTGCAAAGAATGGTTTGATTCACTGTTGAGTCTGATTTTTGATATTTTTAGGGTGGTTTTGATCATCTAAACCACCCTAGCCACCCAGAGAAGGCTCTAACGGATGGAAGAGGTTGTGGTATGAGTCTACACCCACAACCATCTTCTTGTATGTTTGTATAGACACGTTCATCCTTGTCTAGAGCCCCAATCTTCATAGCCTTTGTTGTCATATCAGACAACAAGGTCGACTCCAAGGCCGACATCCCATCCTCGGGTGCCTTCAAAAATCCAACACCCATTGTCAAGATGGATGGGACTAATTATGAGCTATGGGCTATGCAATTCATGAGCTTAATGTAGTGCAACGGTAAGAACCACATTCTGATGTAGGACGAACTGACCGACAAGACTAGGATTAATGCCTCGTGGGAGGCATATGACACATATACTCGTGTCTGGCTGTCCGAGACAATGTCCATGGAGATAGCCAATGATATTCTGAGTCATCCCACCACAAAGGCGATGTGTGTCATTCTCGCTGCTACTTGCAGGAGAAGAATGAGTCGAAGATACTGCACTACGACATGATATCTTCATTTAAAGTAGAATAGACGTCCTCTTCATACCTTTTACACTTCTCTCAGAGGTATGTTTGAGAAGCTCCATGGTTTCATTCCATTGACTGCTTCGCCATAACAACTCAAGGCTTACAAAGGTTCGGTGATAACCATGATTTTCTAATAGCCCTTGATCCTGAATGTGATGCAGCTCAGTCATAGATTCTTACTGATGCCACTATACCTCTAATGTATGAGGCATACCGTAGATTGAGTAGGCTTTTTATAGTACATGATGGTGCTACTCAGCAGTCACATACCTCATCGGTATGATCGCATATCGTGGTAGAGGAACTTCTACATAGTTCAGGGGGCATAGTACTTGTGGCAGGGGAGGGGGTAGTTGACCCCATCAGTCGTGCACTTATAGCCATAGACCATGTCATTCTGAGGATACTTGCTACTCTAAGCATATTTTTTCTGTTCAGCCTGTGTTACAGAACATAATCAACCATCTGGTGCTCCTCCTCCAGCATCTGATCAGAGGTTCGATGAGTTGTTGGCACGATTGAGAGAGATCATGCATGCACTTGGGTCGTCTACTGCTCCATCAAGATCTTCAAAGGTAGTTGCGTCGGCATCCACTACCACATCAGGTACTGCATATGCTTTAATAGCTGTTACATAGCAAATTTATCAGAAGGGATTATGGATTCAGGAGCTTCACACCACCTTTGTGGTGATAGATGACAAACTTAGTACATACAGATCGATTCAACCTTGCAGATCGGTGGTTATAGCAGACGGGACCCACTCTCCCATCACTGGACATGGAATGTGCAGCTGACTTTGGCAATGCGCCTACAAAATGTTCTTCATGTTCCTGATTTTCATATGAATTTACTGTCTATTACTCATATCACCAAAAACTTACATTGTCGTGCCATATTTGATCCGTCTTCTCGTGTGTTTCTGGACATTCTTACGAGCATGGTAATTGAATCTGGTCGTGAGCAAGGAGGTCTCTATAGACTGGTCCAGTCTCCATATGCTGGTGCTTCGTCTATTTGCACTGCACCAGTCTCTCCTTATTTGTGGCACGTTAGGTTTAGTCACCTTCCTCTGCAGAAGTTGTGCCATGTACTTTTTCAGATTTCTCCTCACTCTACCCTCTAGTATAAGACTTGCCAGCTTGAGAAGCACCATCGGTCTACATTTCAGAGTCTTCAGAGTCGTAGTATTTTTTAGTTGATTTATCTTGACATTTGGGGTCCGAGTCGTGTCCCAGACCATCAGAGACATATTTTATCTTGTTGTTGTTGATGATGTTTCCAGGTTGTCTTGGGTATTTCTATTTAAAAACAAGGCTGATGTTGGTCATGTCATTCAGTCGTTTATTAATGAAATAATGAACATTTTTCTGCAAATTTCAAGTATATTCGTTCTGACAATGCTTTAGAATTCTGTAACCTACCACACTTACAATTCTTCAAGGGCCTTCATATTGTACATCAGACTTCATGTGCCTATACATCCCAACAAAAGGGACGACTGAACATAAACATCATCACCTTTTGGATGCCACTAGAACCCTCTTGATTCAGAGTCGTATTCCTCATTCCTATTAGGGAGATGTGGTTCTAACTGCTTGCTACATGGTGAATCATATGCACTCGTCTATGTTGGGAGAAAAGACCATTCTTGATTGCATTTCCAGAGAAGGATTTTCTTTCTCTCTCACTCTTCGCGTGTTTGGGTTTGTTGCCTTTGTTCATCATACGTGTCTTGGCCATTACAAGCTCTCCTAGAGTTGTCAAGTGTACCTTTGTGGGATATTGTTTTGATTCTGTTCGACTGCAATATTATGTTAGTGCGGATGTTACTTTCTTTGAGTCTATTATGTTTTTCTCTCCTACATGTGATAGGTTGTCTCCTTCGAATTCTAGAGAGGAGGTATACATGCCTCTACCTCTGGTTTCTTCTACCACGCCTACGACTACTACATCTCTCACTCCATCTCGAGTTCTATCTGTCCCTTCATCTCCACCACCTTTCCATCACCACCACCACCACCACCACCTCCTCTACCATCTCCACCAGTCGCTTCCATTTTTTCCCACAGGTCTACACTCATCGACCTCGTGCTCATAGGCCTCCTCAATCATCCAGCATGCCCATGTATGTTCTGAGCTTTTAGTTTCTACTGATGGCACTGGTGATTTGCATTTATCACAGGATGAGCAGGTGGCTACAGACGTTCCTGCCTTGATCACTGAGGAGGCTGAGGAACTTGACATGCCTATTGCTTTATGGAAGCATAGGCATACATGTGCTATATACCCTCTTGCTTCCAATGTTTCTCTTGCATGCTTCTTAGAGGAGTTTCAGAGGTTAGTTGTCGAACTATATGCCGTGGACATACCACGAACATATCAGGAGGCATTACATATTAGTCAATGATGCCTTGCCATGGAGGAGGAGATGGTTGCGTTACAATCTTGTGGCTCATGCAGTGTTGTTCCTGCTCTACATGATGTTTCTGTGGTGGGGAGCAAGTGGGTGTTTACAGTGAAACACCGTGTCGATGGTAGTGTGGATCGATACAAGGTCATGCTTGTAGCTCATGGGTTCACCCAGACCTATGGAGTGGACTATTAGGATACATTTTCTCTTGTTGTTCGACATTCTACATTGAGGATTCTTCTTTCTTTGTTGTGGTACGTGATCGGCCTCTCTTTCAACTGGATGTCAATACTGCTTTCTTGTACGGAGACTTGCAGGAGGAAATCTACATGCAACAACCAACATGTTTCGCTGCTGAGGGGGAGTCTCATATGGTTTGTAGACTTCACAAGGTTATTTATGGCCTTAAGCGTAGTTCGAGGGCTTGGTTTCAGAAGCTCTCAGAGTTGATCGAGGGACAAGATTTGTCAGATCGACTGCAGATCACTCACTTTTTGTTCTGAGAATCCATAGAGGTATTATTGCTATTTTGGTTTATGTAGATGATATCATTGTTACAAGGGATGATGGGCATGATATTCAGGTAATTAAGGATCTCCTTGGATAGCAGTTTGTGACCAAAGACCTTGGCATTCTTTATTACTTTCTTGGCATCGAATTTGCAAGGAACCATCATGGCATGGTGATGATGTAAAGAAAGTATTTTATTGATCTCCTAGCTGAGACAAGCATGACAGGATGTAGGCCTGCTACTACTCCTATATATCAGAATATGAAACTCTATAATGACATTGAGGAGGTTGATAAGAGATTGTTAAGAAATAGAAAGCGGAAGCGGAATCAGAAATAAAGAGAAATAAACATGGAAGAACAAAGATTTAACATGGAACCCTACTCCGTGAGGAACAGGATGAAACCACGGGAGAAACCTTCAAAGGGGTATATGCTTCACTGCTTTTTCTCAATTGATACAAGAGGTCTGGGACTCCTTATATAGCCTCTCCAGAAGTCTCACCACCGGACAATGTGGGACTAAACATTGGATGGGGTAAATGGATCTTCTCCAGGATCCATTTACCCTGCTACAACTCAATGACGCATACAAAGAATACTCCAACACTCGCCCTCAAGCTGGAGCATGCAATGCTCAACTTGGACAAACAAAAATAAACTCAACTCAACGCTACAGGACACTACGGACAATATCAACCCAACGCGCACAACTCCTGCTATCAAGGATGTTGCTTCTCATGTCGTGCAGGTGAGGAGGATGAACGAGCTGGAGTGTGAGTCTGTTGAACTCGTCGGACAGCATGCGCTTTGAACTGCGCCTGTCAGAGTCGCTGCAACTGGAAATGAGTCTCCTCGTCAGAGTACTCTGGCATGGCACAATAATGTGGACAGCTGCTCCATCTCTGAAAAAAAGGGCCAAACTGAAAAAAGCCGTGGTCGTGCAATCCTCGTCGGAGTCCACGGTCGCTGGAGAATGGAGTCTGAAAAAGTCTCCTCGTCGGAGAACCAGGTCTCTCCCATCTAGCACAGAGAATGGTGCACTACTCTGGTGTGCTTATGATACCACATGAAAACCCTTGCCAACATGGCATAGGGAATGGTCCTCTACTCTGGAGTCCCTATGGCTCACATGAAAACTCTGGCCGAAACAACAAGAAGAAAGACGGGGACCACTACAAAAGATGGCATACACGTGCTCATCGTGCATGTCTGAAAATGAGTCTCTCTCTGGAGAACTCGAAAAATGGGCCTCAACATGGAGTCCCTCAAACTTGGACTCTGACCAATCTGTCGAGTCTGAATAACTGCGCATAACACCTGTGGACTCGGAATCTGAACGTCGAGTCTGAAACTTGCGCACGGAAAATCTTCATCTGAACAACTGTAGAGTCTGAAAATCTGCTGGTATGAAGAATATCTGAATTTGTCTTCTGAATCTGGAAGAAGACCTGTGACTCTACATATATACTCCCCCTTTCTCCTATATTTGTCGGAAAACATGGACGTCGACCAAGTTGGGAGAAGATAACAATGATGCATAAATATGGGGAGGAAAATAAAACATACTCAAATAATCTTTTGCGGCTTTTCATTCATTTTTTTAAAGCTGCCCACACATATTTTTTTAAGCCATTTCATCATATATATATTTTTTACGGCTTTTGCAACTCACTTTTCTCTTTCTTTCTTTTTCTTTTTTTTGCAATTTGTGTACGATGATTTTTTTTGGTACGCACCTTTTTTTAACATGGCCTACTTGGGCCCTTTCCCTTATTTTTTTTCAACGGCAGGCTCTCCCTCAATTTCCCCTCTCTTATTTTTTTCCTTTTAATTGGAGCCCACTTGGACTCACAAGCAAAAGACCCCTCGTTTTCTTAACCATCGGACGCCCCCTTCTTTTTCAATAAAGAGGGCCATCGGGCTCTTTATCTCTTCATTATTGCTAGGGTTCTCCATTGGGAACCCTCTTGGTTGTGTCGCCGCCATAGGAGTTGCATCGCCATGACAGGAGGCATGAGGAGGCGAGGGCGCCTGCAGCCGCGCGGGAAGGCGTACGCGGTCGATGGGCGCCTGGGATGATTCGCTGCTCGATAAGGAGCGCGAGGATGCATCGATCTGGCGGGAGGACGCCTGGAGGTCGCCTGCGTGCGCGAAGATCAAGATCGCGCGGAATAGCACGGAGGTGCGTGCATCATCGACCTGGAAGTCGCGCTTGGACGGTATGGCTAGGGCTCGCCGCTCGGAGGATGCGCCTCACGAAGGAGCGCCGCAGGGGCTTGGACTTGAGTTTCCTGGGGCGGTGCCATGCCGCTAGACATCAGGTTGTGCGCGAGGGAGTGTATCTGGAGGCGCGCGCGCTGGATCGCCGCCTGGAGGGTTCGCGCGAGGGTTGGAACCGCATCCCCTCGCCTGGGGCCGCCTCCGTTGAGGGATCCTGGAGTGTGCCCTGGAGATCAGTGACGCCCGCTAGGAGGTCTGATTCGCGGGAGCAGCACGCATAGGACCGTGCACTTGGATGACGCACCGCCGAGATGTTTGGAGGCTCGCGTGGGGATTGCGCGCGGTAGGGAGAACTCGCCATTGGAGCTTGCCATCGGAGTTCATCTGGAGGTGCGCGAAGGGTGCCTGGAGCCGCTAGGGCAAGGAAACTGGAGTGGGCTTGCCCGAGTGCTGCAGGGACCAGAGAGCTGCAGAATCTGCTCATTGCAGAAGTAGGGTTCCAGGAAACCCTAGAAGCTTGGAATTTTCCTCGACAATCGTGGTCTTCGGATCAGAACATGGCAAGATCCCAGAACAAAAATAATACTCCATAATAACTTACAAGAACAACTCACTAAAAAACCGAATCTCGATTAAATAATCAACATAAAATCTCCGAGAATCGAACCCGCTCTGATACCATGTTAAGAAATAGAAAGCGAAAGCGGAATCGGAAATAAAGAGAAATAAACATGAAAGAACAAAGATTTAACGTGGAACCCTACTCCGTGAGGAGCAGGATGAAACAACGGGAGAAACCTTCAAAGGGGCATATGCTTCATTGCTTTTTCTCAATTGATACTGGAGGTCTGGGACTCCTTAGATAGCCTCTCCAGAGCCTTTACGTCTCACCACTGGACAATGTGGGACTAAACATTGGATGGGGTAAATGGATCTTCTCCAGGATCCATTTACCCTGCTACAACTCAATGACACATACAAAGAATACTCCAACAGAGATAATATAGGGAGCTTGTGGGTAAGCTTTTAGATGTTACCATTACCAGATCAGATATATCCTTCGCAGTGAGCAGAGTTAGTCAGTTTATGGAGCAACCCGGGTAGGTAAATATGGATGCAATGCACATGATTTTGTGATATTTGAAGACTGTTCCAGGTGCATGACTCTTGTTCAGTAGAGACACATCCCTTGTAGTTACAACATATGCTGACGCAGATTATGCATGATGTCCCGAAGGCAGGAAGACTACCTCAGGTTTCGCAGTCTTTGCAGGGAGTTCACTTGTTTCATGGAAGAGCAAGAAATATATTGTTGTTGCTAGATCTAGTGCCGAATCAGAATATAGAGCCATGACACAAGGGAGCACAAAGATGATGTGGGTCAGATTTGTCCCGACTTACCTGACTATTGAGGTGCTACTTCCTATGCACCTCCAATGCGATAATCATGCCACCCTTTTCATAGCCAATAGCCCAACCTTCCATGAAAAAACCAAGCATATCAAGGTAGACTGTCACTATACTCGAGATATGATCCAGAAGGGATTTATCTCCACTTCTCATGTTACTTCAGGAGATCAGATTGCAGATATGTTCACCAAGGCACTTGCTAAGGGCCCATTACATCATTGTTGTTCCAAGCGGAGCGTGATTGACTGAGGGGGAATGTTGAGATGAATGTTTTTATTTGTTCTTTATTTATACTTACTTACCCTTCTATCTACTTTATGTAATTTTCCTTTAGGGGTTTTCTCCTATATAAGAGAGCCTTAGGATCTGAATGGAAATAGTTGAATCGTTTCTCTTTCCACAGTTATTAATATTTTATTTTAGGGATGATCTAGGAGAGTACCTGAGATATATACATAATGTGAGACTGTCAATTAGGATTTATGTAGGATTGATTGTGACTATTATTTCCTATTTGTATTCCCACCATCTTTACATAAAGGGGCTAATAGGCTTTTGTAGAAGACAAGTTATATGGAACTGAAAATTGGAGTTATCTCCGTGTATCTCTTTCCTGTGGAATGTGATCCCCTGTGGAGCGGGAAATTGAGTTGTCTCCATATATCACTTTACCTGGACCTTTGCATCTTGTGATTTTCTCCTTTTCTCGTCTCCAATTTCCACCTGTGCCCTATTTATTTTGGCTGTTTATATTTCTATATGTGATCTCATCCATTCCTACACATAGGAGTTGATATATTTTCTTATGGACAAGTTATGAAATGGAAAAATTATAGTTTATGCCACATTGTTTTCTTTTATTCCGTTTTCCTCTTGCGTATCCCTGTGCCTTTGCACCAAATCCCCGTGCCAAAAGTGTGCTTCCTTTCTCACTCCCGCCCTCCACTTTCATTGTTGTGCATGCATATCTGCAGGGATCGAGTACCTTTTTTGACGTATCGCCTCCAGTTTTAGGGGCAATACTTCACTTTGTGAGTCATCTAATCATGTTCAGCAGTTTCCATGTTTTTACTGTGTAATTCTTCGTTTATGAATCCTTTTAGTTTTATTTGCAATTCACCAGTATGTCATGGACTGGGCGTTATCTTATATTTACTATTTTAATAACTCCTGAAAGCTGTATTAATAATAATTTTAAAAATGGCTTACGTAATCTTGATTGCCTTGTCAGGGGCTTTATGACAATAAAATTTCTACTCTGCAGATATGCACAACAGAGAGCATTCTCTCATGAGGACGGTTCTTATAATTAATTTGGATGTGAAGGATAACCATGAAGAGGCTGCTGTCGGAGCCAAGCTTGCTTTAGATTTGTGTCAAGAGGTTCGGATATTACTTGTCTCACGTATCCATAAATCTGTAAATTCTTATTAAAGTCAAGTGTCTCGTGAACATCTTTCAGTTTCTTCTGGTCGATAGTTCCATGAAGCCATTTAGTTGTAAAAGCTTGATGAAATGAGTTCAGAGGGGAAACACACGGAGTTACAGAATTTTTGAATATTTGGAGAAATGCATGCAAATATAAACTTATATCGATTTTTTATTCCTGAAAGAGAGGTTATGAAAGTGAAAGAATCGGTCAACATTGCTGAATTATGATGATATTATACATATCATTAACAATTTTACATATTTACCCTTCTTTGATGTACAAGAGTGGAGTTGAGATTCTTTTCTGATCACAATGCAACATATAAATGAGCAAATTTGCAGAGTGGAGTTGAGATTCTTTTCTGATCACAATGCAACATATAAATGAGCAAATTTGCAGCATGACGGATTTTTTTAAGTTGTTTGAAACGACTTGAAGGGTAAATTTCACATGATTGCTCGTCCTTGTACTGTAAATGGACACTGTTGGTGGAAATGAGCAATCTGTTTATTCCATAGAACCTAGGATCTCTTATATAGAGAGGACCCATGGGTAAATTACATAAGAGGTTATCAGGAAAATAAAATAGAGAAACTGATACAACGACTACATAATATTCTCTACACTCCCCTTCAAGATGGAGCATAGATATCAATCATGCTCAGTTTGGAAGAACATCTCGGGAAAGGTCCTCTGAGCAATGGCTTGGTGAAAATGTCAGCAATCTGCTCTTTTGAACTAACATGTGAAGTAGAAATCAAGCCCTTCTGAATGAACAACGAGTGATCCGCATTTGATCTTTTGAATCCCTGTCGTTCAATAAGGCGGGAAAGCTTCTGGAACCACACCCTTAGGCTCTGTTTAAGGCCATATATCGCCTTGTGAAGTCTACACACCATATGATTCTCCCCCTTAGCAGCAAACCCCGGTGGCTGCTGCATGTAGACTTCTTCCTGCAAATCGCCATACAAGAATGCATTCTTGGCATCAAGCTGAAAAATGGACCAGTCACGTACCACAACAACAGACAGAAGAATGCGAAGAGTAGAATGACGAGCCACTGGAGAGAATGTATCTAAATAGTCCACATCATATGTTTGAGTAAATCCTCTCGCCACTAGTTGTCCCTTGTACCGGTCAAGGTTCTCATCTGCATGATACTTCACTGTGAATACCCATTTGCAGCTAGCAATAGATGCGCCGGACGGAGCGGGAACCACGCTCCATGTACCACGGGACTGTAACGCAGCCATTTCTTCTTCCATAGCCAACCACCAACAATCAATTTTCATAGCATCCTGATAATTCCATGGTATCTCCACGGAAGACAGAGCCGAAATAAATCTCTGGAAGTCTCCTGTGAGACGGTGAAAGGAAACCTGGGAAGCAAGGGGATAAGACGCGTAAGTCCGTTTCTGCTTCCGAATAGCAATGGGGACATTCAGGTCATCATCCACGGTACTCGATGGTGCACACTCCTCTTGCAAAGAAGAATCATGCACAGGCACACTATCCGACCCATCATTAGTAATAGCATCTGAACATACCTGAGGCGTGATGGATGATTGACGTGCAGCCTGAGCAGGACCTGACCGGCGTGTATAGACTTTAGGAAACGACATGATAGATGGTTGTGGTGGTGATGGGGATGACGTCGGTGTGACTACCGGAATAGGAATAGACAAAGGTGGACTTAGGCAAGGAGGGGGAACATAGACGTCATCATTAGATGTGGAAGAGGCCAACCTGTCACCTGCAGGGGAGAAGTACATAACGGACTCAAAAAATGTAACATCAGCACTGAAAAAATATTTCCTATTTACAGGGTCATAACAACGGTAAACCTTCTAAGTCCGAGAGTAACCCACAAAGACACACTTGACAGCCCTAGGTGAGAGTTTGTCAAGTCCAGGAGACAAGCGGTGAACAAAAGCAACAACACCAAAGACACAAGGGGTAAGAGAGAATAATTCCTTCTTTGGAAAAATAATAGAAAGAGGAATTTTCTCACCGAGTACAGAGGACGGCATACGATTGGCAAGGTAGCAGGTCGTAAGAACAACATCCCTCCAAAAGGTGATAGGCACACAACTCTGAATAAGCAGGGTTCGAGTGATATCAAGGAGATGACGATGTTTTCGCTCTGCCACTCCATTCTGTCGAGATGTATAAACACATGTGATTTGATGAATAATACCTTTGGATGAAAAGAAATGGGAGAGAGAGTGAGTGCAGAATTCCTACGCATTATCCGTACGAACATATTTGACAGACGAAGAAAAAACATTCTGCACTTTAATGATAAGATTTCTAATAACATCCCCTGCTTCAGATTTATTCTTTAAAAGAAATACCCACGATACACGAGAGAAGTCATCAACTACTACAAGATAGAACCTGTGTCTCTGATGATCAGGAACACGACTCGGACCCCAAATATCAACATGAAATAATTCAAAAGGGGAGCTACTACTCCGACACTGACGACTAGGAAAGCTAGCTCGATGATGCTTTCCCAACTGACAGGCTTCACATCGAAACGACGAACTTGGAGAGATCTGAGGCAAGAGATGTCGCATCTTTTGAAGAGGGAGGTGACCAAAGCGTAGATGCCTAGTGTACGGAGAGACTGGTCTGGCTGAGTAGGAAGAGACACCAGTATATGAATTCCGGACCAGACGATAGAGACCATTCTGCTCAGAGCCACAACTAATTACCCTGCCCGTTAGTATGTCCTGAAAAATAAGAGAAGATGTGTTAAATATAGTGCGGTAGTGCAAATCCTTCGTAATCTGACTAATGGACGATAAATTCATGGAAAACTCAGGAGCATGTAGAACATTCTGTAAATGCATGGACAGTAGTGACAAGGTAATCTCCCCCTATCCAACTATGGGGGAATGCCTCCCATCAGCTATGAGCACTGAGCGTCCAGGTGGAATGCCTCTGTATGACTCAAGTCTATCTCTGTCGCGGCAGAGATGATGGGTGGTGTCGGAGTTCATAATCCAATCTGAGAGATCATGATATAATGTAAAAGCAGAAGCACTACCTGAGGTACTGGCAGCTGCAGATGCTGAAGCAGCAATATCTGAAGATCCTCCTGGAGAATCTAGATGGATGAGGCATAATATCGCGCAATCGCACCACAAGCTCCTCGAACCGGTGATCTGAAGTGGATGCCGACGGTGATGTAACATGCTCAGCTACACGCGCCGATGCTGGAAAGCTATGCTTAGAATAGCATGTATCATCGGAGTGACCTGTGCGATGGCAGAAAATGCATGGTTGGCGAAA
The DNA here is from genome assembly GCA_037367405.1 of Ottelia alismoides. Taxonomy (NCBI): domain Eukaryota; kingdom Viridiplantae; phylum Streptophyta; class Magnoliopsida; order Alismatales; family Hydrocharitaceae; genus Ottelia; species Ottelia alismoides. The sequence goes on from JAZKJV010011636.1 coordinate 307,542, forward strand.
GCGACCTCCTCGGCCACGAGGTCCACATCCACGAAAGGAAGACTGACCACCTCTCCCTCGTGATACAGCCATCGCCGAAGGTGGTGGAGCAGAAGTGCTGGAAGGAACAGAGATGCGGCTAAGCCTCCGGTAAACTTCATCCATAGGAGGAATGGTAGCATCGGCAAGTATCTGAGATCGGGTTGTCCCATACTCAGGATCAAGTGCTGCTAGCAGTACCCCCACCATGGTAGCATTCCGGAAGATCTTCTGCTGCTCAGGAGTAGCCGTGAGGGGTATAGTGCTATATAGTTTCTTAAACATCCTCCTCAAGGATGTATACAAAGAGTGAAGCGGCCGCCAATTCTGCTTCATCATGAAAATGTCATGTTGGAGTTGTAACATCTTGGTCTCATTCGACACCTGTGAATATGTGGCAGCCAGTATATCCCACATCGCCTTAGAGGTGGGCTGATGGAGGACATCATTTGCAATCTCCATCGACAACGTGTTAGACAACCAAACCTTGGCACATGAATCATCAGCCTCCCAGGAGGCATAGATCCCAGTCTTCTTTGCCGGCTCTTCCTCGGTAAGAATATGCTTCTTACCGTTCGACTTCATGAGACTCATGAACTGCATCGCCCAGAGCTCATAGTTTGTCCCATCCATCTTGACTATTGATGCTGGACCTTTGAATGCGCCTATGGAGGGCATATCGACTTTGTTTTCTGACATGTCGTCGGAGCCGAAGAGCTAGGGATTGTAGACTAGAAACAAGTGTCTACATAAACTTGAGAGGATTTGAGTGCATATGTAGACTTTACGCATTCAAATCCATGGAGATAGAGAGGCTGACGTAAGAAGAGGAGTCGGCGTTGAAGGGAGGGGGACCCGGCGGTGGAGGTCCCCTACGTTGGAGAGGAGGGGTCGGCGGCGGTGAGTCGGCGAAGGAGAGGACTGGAGTGGCGACGACAGTGAGGGGCAGCGGCAGCGCCGAGAAATGGAGGGAGAGAGGGGGGGACGACGGTGGTAGGGTTTTAGGGTTAGGGTTTTTGCTCTGATACCATGTTGGTGGAAATGAGCAATCTGTTTATTCCATAAAACCTTAAGCTCTCTTATATAGAGAGGACCCATGGGTAAATTACATAAGAGGTTATCTAGAAAATAAAATAGAGAAACTGATACAACGACTACATAATATTCTCTACAGACACGAAAGGTAGTCTCGCAATATTATCGATTAAATATGCATAATATATATATATATATATATCCAGAGGTCACTCTCATACTTTTCAATTTGAATCATATGCAACAAAAATTTCCAGCAGGTGCATTTTTTTCTATCTCAAGAAAAAAAAACATGGAAAATGTCTTTTGTTGAGCTTGAAATGCTAGAATGCTTGCTGCGTGAGTTGCGAACTTTACAGTTGTTTCAGAACAGTTGATTTGAGGTGAACTTTCAAGTCAGGGAAACTAATGATGTTCACTTGCAGATTGAAGCAGCAGAATACTGGGAAGATTCAATCGATGAAATAGCTGCCACATTCGAGAGGCAACATAAGCGCAAGGTCCTCTACAGTATCTCTTTTTATTAGGCTTGATTTGACAAGCCTGTACATTTGTGTTGGGTCATTGTGCAAAATCTTGCCAACTGCCGAAGCTGTCTGGTCTACCGGATATTTTAGCTGATTTCCGAGGTGCTGAAGATCTGACCTGTTTCATATTCTGGGTGATTCCTTTTTGTTTTTCAAGGCTCCTCACACCTACGGGAAGCAAAATGGCCGGTGTAGTAAAACAGAGGAGTGTTTTGAATTCTTCTCATGCTCTCAATTGTATTTCTGAGTTTAATGCTTTAATTTCCGTGATATGTTTGCACCTAGAAATGCCTGAATGTTTTCAAATAGAACTTCAATGCAAGTCTAGCTTATTTTGTCATTTTTACTTGTTAGGGTTGAATTTTGGCAGAATTTAGAGAAAGTGATTTCAAAGTTTATGTCAATTATATTTATGACATTTTTTGCAAAAAACACCCAAACTTATGATTTAACATACATATTCAAAAAAATATTGTATAATTGACCAAATATCACTATAAGTTTATTTTATAGAAAAGCACTTCTATGCATGTGACGTCAAGAAATATCATCAAATTTAACATTTCTAAACAATTAATATTATATGATGCTTTGTGTTGAGAGATTATTTATCTTTTCTCTATTTCTTGTATTTCTTTTCTTCTCGTATCTATTATGCACTTTGCCCAACACGAGTTCTCCATCTATATAAGAGAACTCTAGGCCCCCTCCCGGCATCCATCTTCCTCTCTCTCTGCCATCACCATTGTCAGCATAGGGATCTCCAACACCAGCCTCACCATCGGCAGGGGTTCTTCGACCCTTAGATACCGTTTGGATGAAGGGTTACCTGCGGGTTAGGGGAGTTTACCTCCCTTAACCCACATCCCCATCTCTCCCCGTGGGTACCACTTTATTCCTTTTTTTAAAAAAATAAATAAATCAATTTTACATCATCAATTCTATCAAAAAATAATATATTATACCATTATATCATATAAAAATTATAAACTATTCCACTTTTACTCACTTTTCCAAACTTCAATACAATCACATCACAATAACTACTCACTTTTTCAAACTTGAATACAATCATATCACCCCAAACCCACTTCTAACCCACCCCCAGTTTAACTCTCTATCCAAACACCCAAACCCAAAAACAGGTTACCCTCTACCAGTTTAAACCGCATTAACCCGCCAACCAAACGCACCCTAGCGTTGCTGTCGATGGTGTCGCATCTCTGCTAGTTGTAGCCTCAACCAATTAGCGCCACCACTGACACTACGTGGCAGTTCTAACAGCCTCCCCACTCGTTGCTAACCGCCATGGTGGCATTGTTGGCCTCCAGTGGCACCTCATCCCGTGATTGAGACCTAGGTCGCCTTCCACATCATCCTTTGACGTTTGATTTCATCACCAAAGAAACTCATTTTGGATCCTTTTGGTGAAATTAGACCTTGAAGTCATCCATGCGCCCTAAAACATGATAAATCCCTTATTTATCATCATTATTGGATTTATTAACCCTCTCGCTTAAGTAATTCACCAATAATAATTAACAACTAATCTTAGTTAACAATTAACATCTTGTAATTAATTAACCCTAAAAATGTGTATAAATAAATATATTATTGTGCATATATTTATGTATTTTGTAATGATTAAAGATCAAATAAAAATTATATTAATATTCTATATATCTAATTTAATATTAAAAATAAAATAATAATACAAATAATAATAACAAAGTAATTAAAATAAGTATTTTTAATACTTTAAAAATGCTTACAAAAATATTATTATGAATATGTGATGTATTTAGATCTTGAGTTCTATATGAAAATTGTAGATCTCATCGAGATCTACAAATTTCATGTTGATTTTTTTTATTTTGACTCTAGCTAATTATTTCTGATTTTTCTTTGTTTTTTCTTTTTATCTATTTTCTGATTGGGCTACATGGCCCAATTGGGTAATTTCTTTGAGACGACTCTTTATTCTCTCGCGCCTATTATTCCTGATCGTTGGATCACTTGATCCAATGACCTGCGTTCATCGTTAACCTCCAGCCTCCACTTCCTCCAAGCGACACAAAGCACCAACTACCCAACTTCTCCTATTTCCTCTTATAAGTTTGGTTATCTTCTTCCTTCGATTCCACCACTAATTCCTCCTAACTACCCACATTCACCAACCACTTAACCTCTCATAATCCTAACTCATTCATCAACTGGTGGTGGCTGAAACAATCACCTGGGAACCACCCAACTACCTTCCTTCTTCCATCAAAAACCCTCTCCGGTCAACCGTTCTCTGGATCCGCCACTTTCATTCGATTCTTCCTGGCCTCTTCTACCTTCTAGTGACTGTGGAAGTTGAGATTTTAGGGCGACGAGATAGGATGTCGTCGGTAAGATCTACATCAGTCATGACATGTTGTAGACATTCATTGGATTCTGCTCGAGTTCGCTTCTTCAGCCTAGAAGCTTGAGCGTTGACCGGAGCACTCGAAGCTCCACCTCAGGTCTGCCTTCTTCCATCCTTCGTCTTCTTTGTCCTCTTCCATATTTCAGATAAACACCATATCTTCTTTTCTTAGTATTTTCTCTATTTTATTCTCACATAGTCACACATTATTTCCTCATTCTGAAATCATCCACACCATTGTTGTGGATCAGTGATCTTCGTGCAACTATCATTCATACTGATCTATCCAAAATTCACCACCTCCACTTCGATCTTTTCAACCTTCTCGCGAAGAAGGTTGAACCCATTAGGGTTTCATTCTTCATATCTCGCATTAACCCCTCATTACACTCAATTCCCATCTCCAAATAATTGGTAGTGCTTTCTCTATACACTGACCTTTACAGGTTGCCATTGAAGGGAAAATCCAAGCTTCTCTGATCTCCTATTTCTTGCTCTGACGACCCTGCATCGAATGACCAATCCAATCTTCTTCGGAGCATCCTCGAATCAACCCTCTCTTCACCAGGGTGCAGAGGTATCTAGATATTCAAATACAAAAGAGGATCATGGAGGAGTAGTTTTGACCTCGGCGGAGGCCAAGCGAGCGCCACCATTCGCGGAGGAGTTTTCAATAGAAGAAGCGTATAATGTCGGATTAAGCCAAATTGGACCTAATCCCACAATGCATAAGTTCCCACATCGCGCCATCCAAGCCACTGTTTCACAACCTCAGTCTTGGAGCCTGAGCCTAGGCGTGAACCTCCAACAACCACCATGTGGTCCCGAAGCTAGCCGCCACCCGAGCCTAGCCCCATGTGAGTTCAGTCACGTGATGGGGAAAATTGTAGTGCCTGAGCCCATACGTCCCAAAATGGCACTTAGGTCCAGAGCGTACGAGGGATATGCCGCTTGGAAAAATTTGCAGATAAGCCCCACTGACTTTTGGTAATTGCATTTATAACCTCGTACAAGCTTTTTGCACTATATACCTAAATGTTTTTCTATATTTGCATTATATTCCTAGTTAGAGACTTGTTTGTAATAAAATGTGAAGTTTTTATTATAATTTCTTTGCATTTATGCCCATGCATTGTTTATCTAATATCTTGTGAACCATAGCTCCAAATTCAATAAAACTAACGTCATTTTAAAGATAATTTTATTCTCTTTAATGTGGTTCTATTAATTTATTGATTTGATTACTTTTTCACGTAATAAATTTCATAGAATAAAAAAGGTCTCTTTTGCCTTATTTTGACTTTAAAAATTGAACTTTCTTAGTGATCATTGCTCTACTTACACCATGAATAGTTTTGGAACTCTTGAATCAGAGTAGGAAGATTAATGAATTTATTGATACTCGTTTCCTGATTATAAAATTCATTGGAGTGTTCTTGGATTTTAGATCATTTCAGGTATTTAAAAAGAGACATGATTTAATTTCCTACTTGAATCTAGGGTTGGGCATCGGGCCGGGTCGGGTCGGGTTTGAGTTGGACCGACCCAAACCCATTTAAGTATATGGCTAATGGATCGGGCCGAGGCCCATTTTATTTTCAAAAATTAGGCCCAAACCCAAACCCGGCCCAAACAAAATGGGTCGGGTTCGGGTCGGGCCGACCCAATTTAACACCTATGTATACCAATATCATGTCTTACATTCTTCTTGCATTTGTGTGGTTGTTTCTTATGCATGTGTGCATGTTTAAAACTATAAGCATGCAAACTAATTTGTGATTTTAACATTAGTTGTATGTTGCAAATAGAAATGTGGTAAAAATATGGCGACTTAAACCACCATTCAATTCGCCATTACATATTCTATTATAGACGGGGGCAATATGACCCAATACAGATTGATTACATACATTTGTACATGCTCTAACACTTGAGAACACGGATTCCATTCTTGCATATTAATGTAATAATCTTGTATATTAATGTAATAATATCCTCACTCCACTAATGGATATGATTATTAATGTATCTAAGCATTTATTCTACACTCGAATAAGGATATTAAAGTTAGAACATGGTATTTGGAATGAACATGAATATAATTGATATAATTATACCATATTAGATATGAATATACTTGCTTTAGAATGGGTCAGGCTATCGGGCTAACAGGTTTGGGCCTTCTCAAGCCCAAACCCGGCCCGATAATCAATATGGGCTCATTTTAGGGCCCACGGCCTGCCCATTAAATTTCGAGTTCGGGTTTGGGTCGGGTTATACGGGTCAGGTTTTGGGCCGGGTCGGGCCGGCCCAGCCCAATGCCCAACCCTACTTGAAGCTTTTAATGGTCTCTTTAATTGGACCTAGCATTTAATTGACTTGACATTAATTGTTCAAGTTATAACAACCAATTTCATCAGGAGATTACTTGTGTGTTTGTGCATCGTACTTTCTGTTGCACTATCATGATTGTTTCATCTCAGTATCTTTACATCTAAAAATCTCTTAAAAAGTCATGCATTGGATTCTGTTTGCATTCTCTTGACCTAGATCACCTATTGATCACTCAATTAAATATTTGACACCTAGATTAATTTCAATTAATTGTTCACATCCTTGTGTTCGACCCTGGACTTATCTAGGATAAACTAAATCAAGCCCTCTTCATAGAGCTCTTCTGAATCGATTCTGATTGATAGATACACGATTGTATTACAACATAGACATATTAACAATACGGTTTAACGAGTCATCAGATGACATCGTTGTCGGGGACATGACACATTAGTATTTAGGTTTAGATATTTATTTTTGTGATTTTAGTTTAATTTACGTTAAATTTTGTTGTATTATTTTTATCTACAGTTTGTTGATTTGAATTGTGTTATTTGTTTTGTTTGTTGTTGACTAGTTGTCTAGCTACATTATTTGATGATTATATCTAATCATTAAATTGTTTGTGGCAAGATCCGTAGAGTTGATGTGGACCAAAGTGATGTGGATATGATGAGTGTGGAGCTCAAGCTGAAGAGTCCACAATTTAGCTTAGATAAAGTAATTTTAGCTAGATTTAGTAGTCAAATTTTATGTAGTAACATTATTTATAGTAATTAGTTAATTGTACTTTTTACAATGGTTCACATTTGAGTCTTCGCGATTGTAAACAAAGGCCATTATTTATTCTTTTACTTGTGGTGTATCAAGAGTGGCTCTCGACTTGAGTGACATGATTAGGTTTAGGCACATTCGATTCAAATAGACAGATTTAGGTCCTTTAGCCTTGTGACAAATCGTAAATTAGGTCACACTTGATCTTTTAAGATTCACTATCTTAAGAAATTCATTAATATACACACTTTGATATGTTCTACTTAGCTTAATTAAATTAAACTTCCTTCCGGCTAATAGAACTCATGTTTAGATGTGGTTTTTCACCTTGCATTTCATGTAATGCAATTCTTTCAATTCTGTCATCTTGCATGTATAGAGCTAGGAATTACTGTGTCTTCTATATGGGCATCCATCAATATTTCATTGCTTGCATTACTATTTTTCCGATTCCTATTCTTGATTTATAACTTAAGGAATAAAAGGAACCAGGACTGATTGTTAGGCATTGTTTAACTGTGCTCACATTATGTCTTGAGTGATAACCTTTTTAAAAATGGGATCGTAAAATAAGGTGATTAAAAAATTAAATTAGAATAAAACCATTCTTTTATTATGGGTGAGCAAAGCCCTCACCCCTAAACAGAGTGGGTGAGGACGGATCCCTAAGGTTAGAGCCCAAATCCCTGGATTTCTACCCTAAGTCTCCAGGTCTAACTCTCGCGAATTTTGGGAGCTACAAGTGGTTGCCTCCGACCTTAGAAATACATTTTGGTTTTGTACACATTTGTGTTTCTTTTGGGGTGTGATATTGAACCAGGCAACCTAGGAAGATTGCCTCATTGATTGAGAGCATGCAGGAGCACCGCTGGGCGTAAAGCGAATCTATGTGTGTAATGCTTGGAAAGATTGATTTCTCACCAACTTAAAATCGACAAGATAATTTGGCCCAACTCTATGGCCCTCACATATTGAGTTGGTGAAATTTTCAAAGTGTTTGTGTTGCATTTGCATTGTGTGAGTTGATTCCCCACATTCAAGTGCACCATAGTGCCTAGGTCTCCTTGATTCAATCATACTCTTATTCATCTCATTTTGATTCAAAGATGGATAATCGGGGATAACTTTGTTTAAACATCGTGAACCTTTAGGTGAACTCTCCAAAGATCACGTCAACCAAAATCCATGGAACTTGACTTTATGGATCTACCTAGGCTCATGACTCTCTTGAGTCTAGGATCACTTTCACTTCCTTTTCTAATGCAAGACCTCTATTTTCTGAAGGAATCAAGAAGAATTTTATACGATGCTGCCAAAGAGAAAGAATGGTGAAGAGGAGGAACATGAAAACCCGATGCAAATGGTTTTGGTTAGGTTGGCACAGTCTGAGCAGCAGAATGCTTTATTTAGAGTACAACTAGGCCAGCTTAATGTGGGGGGTAGATGCGTCGATGGATATGACATATAATCTTGGGTAGTATAGAGTGTAGAATTGGTTGAGTCCAGCCAACCTGAGATTGAGTACGAGTTAACACCGCAATTCTTGAGTTTGTTGCCTCATTTTAATAGGAATGCACACGAAGAACCATATGCATTCCTTAGGGACTTTGAGTTGGTTTGTGATATCTTTAGGCATCTTAGGGTTAGTTAGGACTATATAAGGCTCAAAGCCCTGCCTTTTGTTTTGAGAGATAAGGCAGATTATTGGATGAAGAATCTGTGTGTAGTTGTAACTACCTATACTCATTTCAAGGACCTTTTCTTGAATACGTTCTACCCTTTAAGTAGAACTAAACAGATGCGATCTTGCATCTCAAGTTTCTCTCAGATGCTGACTAGGTCATTTTGTGATACATGGGAGAGATTCAACGACTTACTACAGAAGTGTCCCTGTCCTGGATTAGTGCCTACCATCCTGGTTTAATCTTTATACATCGATCATAACCCTGAGGTGCAGGGTTTTGTGGGCGTTACCTGTAGAGGCAGTTATGAATCACATGGTGCAGATACCATTTGGAAGGTCTTCGAGAAGATGGTCGATACGAATCGTTCACAGATCGCTAGCAGGGCATACATAGGGCCTGTTTGGTTGCAGGGTTGGGCAGGGTTGGGTTGAGCTGGGTTGAACTGGGTGAATAGTAATCTGTGAGGAGGAAGTACCCTTGTGAATAGTAACCAGAATTGGGCCAACCCTGCCCAACCCTGCAACCAAACAGGCCAATAGAGTCCCCCATCACACCCTTGTCAAGCGGGGGAAATAAAGTTGTAGTTGATATCTTCGGTGATTTGATTCCTAGCATGGGAATCATTGTAGATAAGTTGAAAATAGTGAAGAGAATCGACAGTAGGATGAAAGAACTTGACACTAGTTTGTACAAGTTACATAATCAGATGGAAGCCTTGGCTGAGAAGGTATCTAGGATGAAGATACATGTTGTGTCTGCATCGACTTCTCTTATTTATCACGTGCATCATATGCAGGAGCAACCAATGTCAGGGCAACTCCAACCATGGGTTGAGGACCATTCCATTACCCAACCTCAACAACAGTAGCTGTTAGCAGAGACCAATGTTGTAAAAGTCACCTGACTAGCCCGATTAGTCTAGTCAGTGGGGTGGCCGAGTGTGTACTGACTAATTCCGACTAGGCACACTAGTTGACCAATTTTTGCTTAGTTTTTCTATGTTTTCCTTTTTAAAAAACAAAATTATTATAATTAGCTTAATATTTTATTTAATTCAATTATTTCTTTAATTTCATAATTATAGTATAAAAATGTACAAAGCTTATGTAAATATACGTATAAAAATGAGTTTTATATTTAAAATAATAAAAAATTCAAAGGTGATTAAAGTATGACTAAATCTGATTAGTCACCTAACTACCAATTAATCCTTATCTAGTAACCTGGTCGACCATGTACAAACTACCAACTTTTGCAACCTTAGCAGAGACCGACTTGGAGGAGACTCCTCAGATGTGGGAGGTGAACGGTGTATGGTATTCACGGGATTTTGCCGGACATGCAAGTATGGGGGACCGTCCATCCTATCAGTATCCCTCTACTTTCTACAACACTGCTTTCACCCCCACAATTCTTCCTACATAGGAGAGTCCTAAAGCCTACCACTCCCAGCAACCAAGGCAACAACAACAGTACGTCCGTCAATAGACTTACCATTTGAGCCAGCAAGGTCCATCATTTCAGCATCACCCCCAACAATAGTTTCAGGGCCATCAAGTCCAGTCTTCACGCTACCCATCTTCTTCTTAGCAATAGACACCTTCATCAAGACCTACATATTTTCAAAGGTAGATCCTTGATTTTCAGAGGAGCTTCGTTCATAAAGGAATGAGATACAAGATATGCGTGTTGACATCAATCGCTTGTCCCGTTGGCAGGATGAGCAGTCTGCGCCATCTACCTCCATTCTCGCCCAGGTTCAGGCTACCTCAACAACCTGAACAAAAAACAACAGCATCAGTATGGTCAGGTATACTACTCGGTCATCTAGAGTTGAGCATGAGATTCTTTCGTTTGATTGTATTAATCATATGTCGCTTAGAAGCAGAAGGACAGCGACCGAACGAGGGGCATGGAGAGGGTTGTCTCTGAGGTTCTACTTGAGAAGTTTTTAGAGGACGAGAAGGACATGCATAAATAGAAGAAGCCCCTTCAAAAAGTGGAGAGATCCACCATGGACAGAGGGAGGAGGAGGATAATGAGAGCACAACAACATGGAGACACATATTTAGAGTCTACGCAGGACTTTGCACCTTCAGTTGAGAAGAATGTACCAGCAATAGAAATTCCCCAACCTTTAGTAGACACTCATGTTTTAGATTCCAAGTTTGATGTACAAGATTCACATATAAAGAACCTTGAATCTATGAATAAAAAGAAACATGTTTCAGTTTATGATTCAGATTCTTCATCATCTTCTTCTTCTGCTTGTTCAATTCCTTTTTCCCGTGCTCTTACACTTGGAAAGCTCATCGTAAAGAAGATTCAGAAAGACGATCCAAAATGGCATGGTTTTACAGATATAACGTTATAGTTAAGGTACCATTTGATGAGTAAGTGTCTAGTCATCCCGTAATTCAGAAATACCTTTAGAAGCGATGCACACCTACTAGGAAGAGAAGGAAGGAATCGAACAGTTATGTGAATACATACATCTTATCAGTTGCCACTACTTATTGTCTCAAGAACTAGCACTTGCTGACAAAGAAAGATTTGGGTGCACATTATGTGATGAGTCGTATAGATGACAACGTTTGCACAAACTCTCCTAGATAACGGATCTTCAATTAATCTATTACCCTTTGCCTTGAACGAAAAAATGGAGTTGGGACCACGATGCCGATCTCGAGCATTACTCCAGTTTGCATACGAATCTATGAAGAAGGCTAAGGGTGAGATCAAGAGCATTATCATATCGATTGAGGGACACGAATACAAAGTGGACTTCATTATCTTTGAAATGGATATTCCCAATCATCAGAGAGACTCACATATTATTCTAGGGCAGCCTTTCCTTAGGACCGCTGGAGCATTATTTGACTATCAAATCGGAGTGATGAAGTTTCGCTTTTCGGGCAAAGAAGTGGAACTTAAGATGAAGCATACGAAATAGCAGTAACTTGACTCAGAGTACAGTACATATTTCTCTTCATATTCAGAGGCAAATTGCAGAGTAGTTAGCACAACTGGGATATGGAAACAAACCCCGACATTACTGGGTGAGACCCTCTCCTCTAGAGAGGACAATATTCACAATGCAGTTTGCGAGGTATTGCTAGAGTTCTTGAGTTATGCATCTCCCTATTCCCTTGATGACTCAGAGATCCCTTCGGATCTATCAGTTCCATCTTCCTTCGAACAATCAAAGGGTATAGATGACGAGTCGTACGCAGCTTTGGTCGAACTACCATGTTTCTTTGACGATCCGAATCCTTACACAACCAAGTTGGCGGCAAGTACAACATAGATAGTTCCACCTTTATGTAACACAGAACCAGATTCAGAGACAATTTAGCCTGATTAGATCAATGACACAACATTGTCAGAGCTGAAGCTTCTCCCTCCTACATTCAAGTACATCTTTCTTACGGGACCCAAAGATAGATTCTATGTCATCATTAGTTATAAGTTGACTACAAAACATGAGTTTAGGTTGTTAGAATTCTTAAAGAAGAACCACAATTCTATAGGTTGGATTGTGTCTGATCTTGCTGGGATTAATCATGACATCTGTTCACACCATGTTTACGTAGAGGATAATGCTATACCTTCCCGTGAGTTTTAGAGAATATTAAACCCTAATCTATGAGAAGTAGTTAAGAAAAAGATTGATAAATAATGTGGAGCGAGTTTTATTTACCCCATCTCAGACTCCAAGTAGGTTTCCCCACTTCATGTAGTCTTGAGGAAGTCGAGCATTCGGATGGTCACCAATAAGGACGGGGTAGAGATTCACGACACGAGTAACCATGTAGTAGCACGTATGTGTCTACTACAGATACTTGAATGTCGTGATCAATAAAGATCACTTTCCCTTGCCTTCTATTGATCTGATTTTGGAGAGACTAGCAGGGAATGAGTTCTTCTATTTTTTGATGGGTACAAGTAGTCATCACCCCCGAGGATCAGGAAAAGACCACGTTTACATGTACATTTAGCACTTACGCGTTCAAACATGTTATTTGGACTTTGCAATGGCCCATGCACATTTCAGTGGTGCATGATCATCGTATTTGCCAAAATAGTGGGGGATTTCCTGGAGGTCTTCATGGATGAGTTCTTGATCCATGGTGATTCATTTGATTCATGTTTAACGCACTTGGACCAAGTTTTTCAAAGGAGAAAAGTCATTTCATAGTTAAGGAGGGTGTCATGTTGGGGCAAGTCATATCCAAAAAGGGAATGGAGGTTGATCATGCCAAGGTGGATGTGATCATGAAACTTGATTCACCAGCCAACATGAAGTCAGTTAGATCATTTCTGAGGTATGTTGGATTTTATAGAAGATTTATTCAGGATTTTTCTAAGATTGTGTGGCCTCTGACTGAGCTCTTAGGAAAGGACACTGAGTTCGTGGTAGATCATAAGTGTCTTGAGGATTTTGAGCTGTTAAAAAGGAAGATTTGTGACTTGCCTATCTTACAGGCTCCCGACTGGTCTCCTCCCTTTGAGATCATGACTGATGCGTTGATTTTACTATATGAGTTGTATTAGGTTATCGGCGAGACGGGGCACCATTTGTGATTCACTACGTGAGCAAAGTTTTAGATCAAGCATAGAAAAATATATGATTACTATGCTCATGCTAGTACGAACTTTGAATAGGTTAGGTCATATATTTTGGGATCCAAGGTGACAATATATACATATCATACATCCATACGATATTTAATGGAAAAGAAGGACATGGAGGCATGTCTTCTTAGGTGGATTTTGTTTCTTAAGGAATTTGATTTGGAGATTAAGGATAAACATGGTCTTAAGAATGTTGTGGTTGATCATATATCTAGTTTGGAGTTAAAGGATTCTTTTGACACATAGTTAATTAGAGAAACCTTTCCAGATGAGTCGATTTGTGTTATTGATCCATTCCCCTAGTAAGCCAACATGGTGAGCTATTTTGTCTCCAAGCAGGTTTCCCATGGTTGGACTAGAAGCAACACTGACCGAACTGAAGTCAAATTTGAGGAGATACCATGATATGTTTATTTTCTTTGAAGGATCAGATTGTGTTTGGAGGAGATGTATTCCTCAGGAGTAATACCAGAGCATCCTCACATATTGTCATTTTTTGGAAGCTAGAAGACATCATTCGGGAAAAAGAACTGCACACAAGGTACTTAAATGTGGATTAAATTGGTCGACCTTATTTAGAGATGCTATTGATTTTGTATGGTCATGTATGATTTGTCAAAGAGTAGGTGGGGCAGTTGGCATTAGAGATGATATGCCCAAGCAACCGGTGATTTCTGTGATGTTTTTGATGCATGTGGCATAGATTTTATGGGTCCTTTTCTCAATAACATAGATTTGATTACATCTTATTGGGTAATTGATTATTTATCAAGATGGGCGAAGGCTATCCAAATCCAAGCCGTAGACAACAAGACTATATGTAAGTTCATAAAGCATCATATTATTGCAAGGTTCAGGATTCCTAAGGTTTTGATTTCAGATGGGGGTAGCAACTTTGTGAACAGAAAGATGAAATCTTTAGTTAAGGATTATATGTTTGAGCACATAGTACTAGTCCTTACCACCTATAATCAAATGACATGGCAGAGGTTTCTAATAGAGAGGTGAAAGGTATTTTACAGAAGCTAGTTTGTCCAGATAGGAATAATTGGTCCCAACTATTGGACCAAGTTCGGTGGGCCTACAGAAGGCCTACAAAACTCCTCTTGGTACTTCATCTTTTGGGATGATTTATGATAAGCCATGCCATTTATCCGCTGAATTGATTCACAAGTCTGAGTAGGAAAATTAAAAGACTAACTGGAGTTGTCACTTAGGTAAGTTATGCCATGACTTGAACCTCAATGAGTTTGTGGAAATATGAAATATAGCGTATGACAACAGTTTGATCTATAAGGACAAAGTCAAGAAGTAGCATGACCTGCATATTAGATGCAAGAACTTTATTGTAGGACAAAAGATATGATTGTTTAAAGCTAAGTTAAAGATTTTTCACAGGAAACTAAAGTCAAAGTGGATGGGTCCCTACATAGTGAAGGAAGTGCACATTAATGGAAGTGTAGAGATAGCTAATCTCATAGATGGTGCATGTTCTTTCTTGGTAAATGGACAAGTATTTTGTAGAATCCAAAGAATGGTTGATCCAAGTTGATATGATTGACTTCATACTGAGTGAGTACCTTGCAGACACTTCAGATATGGCATGAAGTTGCAACTTGCATATTCAAATCATACAGATTCAACAGCTAGCAGATTCACTTTCTTCTTTCGCTTATCTTCATCGACACTTGATTTATTCTTTTAGGGTTTAGTTTCTCTCTTCTTTATATTTTTACTCCGTACTCAAGGTATTTAGAGCCTAAGTATAGGGGGAACCTAAACTCTACTTCTGTACGTTAATTTAGGTTCTCTTTAATTCCTCTTCTCAAACCTCGTGTCCATTTCTCTTCTTTATACTTATGCTACTTTCAACTTAAGTATGGGGGGGGTTTCCTGTTCTCTTGGTTATTCTGTTCTATTCTTTAGTAACTACCTCTTTGTATGTCCATCCTACACTTAGGCTATTTAAATCCTAAGTATCGTATTGATTTCACTTCTTTGTAGTGTTTGTTCCCTTTATGCTCAGTATGAGCTATGTCTTTCATTACAATTAGTGTCATGAAGACATAGCATAAGCTAACTATAGGGATGTATATATTTCATATATACTTCATTCATAGCTCGTACTTTCACATTTCTTGTATACTATTATTATGATCTATGGGTATGAGGACTTGAGAATGTGTAAAAATACTTTGTAAAATGTTTGGAAAATTTCTAAATATATTTGACATGGTTTGTACAAATGTTTTACAAATTTATTTGAAAAGGGTACACATTATTTTGTCATCATAACACATTGTTTTATGCATATACACTTACAATTTCTTTATTAAAAAACTCTAAAAATCAAAATAAAACAACAACTAACTAATAAGTGGAGGTTTCCCTGACACGTGCACATTCACTTGAGTTTCATAGCACTTGGTTTATAAGGTCTTAAATTTAGAATTAACATGTCTTGAACATTAGGGTCTTGGTTTGAAAGATATGTCTGTTATATTGCACGCTTAATCTCCACCTTAAGAAATATGACATGCACCTCACATGCACGAATGCACGTATGATGAGATAAGTTGAGGTTTCACTTGAGGGACTAGGACTTGGGGATTTGAGTTTGGACCCGATCTTATGGTGCTCGAGATGGGATAAAATTAATGGAGGATTCATGAACAAACATTGTTCTTATACTAATCTCTTGATATTAATCTAAATGCCAGGATGTGATTAAATTAAAATAAATGGTTGATCAGTGTGCGCAAACTTTTGATAAAAGCAGTAGAGCTAGCCAAATAGAAAAGACAAGAAAAATGAAAAGAAAAGCTCTTACATTACAAATTCAAAATCAAAAGATCTTCCACCAGTGGTGAGTGCTTCCAACCTTTAAGTGTCCATTTGGATTAAAATATTAGACTTTTATGAGTCGGGATAGTATCTCAAAAAGGGATCTGCATCAAATAATGATACAAGTCTGGGTGTAGCAAAGTTTGATAGACATTCAAGAGACAACCCGAAACATTCAAAGGAAAATAAGTACATACGACTCAACCTATTTTGATGGATATACTGATCAATAACCAAAAAATATATGTGTTGAGTTAATAATGCATCTGAGAAAACCCTTGTTCCAATGAGAAGAAGAAAAGAAAAGACAAAACCCTAATGCCCTCTATCGATTGGCTTTCCATCTACCCATTTACGTCTGACAACTAAAGAGACAATGGATTGAATGCAAGAATAGACTTATTCCCTAGTATTGAGGATTGGGTCCTGGCGATGTCTTGACTTGACTCTTGTGAATGCAGTCAACACTTAAATGGCATACTCTTATTATATATATGTACAAACAAAGAGTCTAATGATTAGAGAAGTTGGATTCCTTCTGATTAAGATTTGATTTAGCTTAGAATTTTAGGACCACTGTGTTCTGAATTGATAAAGTCTTGTTATGCACATGCACGGTCATGGAATCAGTTGACTCACTTATTCTTTATTTTCTCAAGGATGAGAAAATCTTAAGTATGAGAGGGTGATAAATCCATGATTTGTCATCATTATTTCGATTTATTAACCCTCTAGCTCAAGTAATTCACCAATAATAATTAACAACTAATCTTAGTCAACAAATAACAACTTGTAAATAATTAACCCTAAATATATGTGTGTAAGTAAATATATTATTGTCCATATATTTTATGTATTTCTTATTATTAAAAATCAAATAAAAATTAGATTAATATATATATATATCTAATTTAACATTAAACATAAAATAATAATAAAAAAGAATTAAAATAAGTTTTTTAATACTTTAAAAATGCTTACAAAAATATTACTATGAATATGATGTATTTATATCTTGAGTTCTACATGAAAGTCATATATCTCATCGAGAACTACAACTTTCATGTTGAACATTTTTTCTAATTTTGAGTCTAACTATTTATTCTTGACTTTGCTTTGTTTTTTATATATTTTATGAATGGGCCACACAGCCCAATTAGGTAATTCCTTGAGCCGGCCCTTTATTCTCTCGCGCCTATTATTCATGGATGTTGGATCACTTAATCCAACGACCCAAGTTCATTGTAAACCTCCACTTTCTACTTCCTCCAAGTGGTGCAAAGTACCAACCGCTCAACTTCTCCTATATCCTATGACGACTTCAACTATCTTCTTCCTTCGATTCCATCACCAACTCCTTCTCCTAATTACCCACATTTATTCCAACCATGTAACTTCTCCTAATCCTAACTCCTTCATCAAATGGTGGTGGTTGAAACCACCGCATGGTTGACAGGTCTGCTAAATACGTAATATAATTTGTACTCGTTGTAACATGCGTACTTAGAAAATTGTGCAGAACCGAGAAAAGATATCGGTGACGGGTGTCTCGGCTTAAATTTATATTCCGGGCAAGTCTAGGGTTGTACGTAGGGAAGCAAAGGAACAACTTTGTGTTAATTCGGAATAATTAGGTCTAGGTTTCCAATGTGGATTTTTTTGTATTTTTTAAAGAAAAAGAATGCGACTGCAAAATGCGGTTGAATTAAGTTAATAAGAAAACATACAACTTAGTCAAATTAATTTTAATATTAAATTAGTTTAATTTAACTAAATTATATTTTTCCTAGATACCTAATCCAGTAATAAATGCAAAACACATTTTTTTGGAATATTAGGTGTTAAAATGCAACAATGAAAAATGCACACTTTATTGGGTTTTACGCAGTTTTTCATACAAACAGAATGCAAAAATTATGAAAATTTTAGTGGAATTAAAACATGATGCAGTGAGGCTACAATAATTTTTTTGGAATTTTCTAACCAAATATGAATTTTTTATGGATTTTTTAATTAAAGCAATGTGATAGTGTGTATTTAATTCCTAATAAATCCACAACGTCAATTTATCCAGAGATCAAATTATCTCAAAAGAGTATTTTGATGAGCAATGCAGGATTTGGAATTTCACAAAAATAATGTGTATGGATTAATTAAAAATCAATTATGAAAATCACTCTACAATTTATTTAAGGCACATGACAACTCCAATTAAGATGAAATTTTGACAGTATGTCACACACTTCAAGGCATCATTTATAATTTTGAGGAATTTTTAGAGCAACCGTGAGTTAAATATAAATTTAAGATCACATATTGGGTAAAATATGCAATAATGCACTTAAATAATTTAAATAATTATCCAGAGCTCAAAAACTACAACTAAATATCCTGACAATAGATAATTAGTTGCTCAACATCATGACATTTTTTTATTAAATAAAATGATGTGAAATTGATGTCAAAATCAATGCGTGAATATGGGGTTATCCGTGCAATTTTAGAAATTAAAATTAAACAAAACAAGGCAAGCACATGGACTTGTTTGTAATTACAAAAATGTAACGAAATAAAAATACAATTTTTCCAAAAAAATAAAGAAAGAGAGACATTCTTCTTCCAGCTTCGACGATTAGGAGTCGATGGGGAGGAGGGCGATGGCTACAGCGCTGAGGCACGGCCTGTGCGGGGAGGCGTTGGTCAAGGCTGCACGGAGGTCAGCAGCGACTTTTGGAGGACGAGGGCGCACGAGCGGGAATGGCGGCGTTGGGTCTGGCACGGTAGGTGTCGTGTGCGGGGGATGAGGCATGGATCGATGGAGGAGGAGGGCGGCCAGCGGCAGAGGTTGGGAGCATCGGCGGTGAACCTATTGCAGGGCCAGGGCAAACGGCGGCGTGTCTGGTAGGCTGTGGTTGACGGCAGTGTAGAGGGAGGAGGTGGCAGCCAGGCCGCAGCTTTTTTTATTTTTTTATTTAGATTTGATTTTTTTCAATTTAATTTTTATTTTTTTCATTTTCCTAAATAGTGAGTAATGATAAAAAAAACAAATGCAATGAGGTGATGGTGACGGTGATGTGTTTAGAGAAAAAAAATAAAATAAACAAATGAAAGGTGTGTGGGTGGTGATGTGATAAAAAAATGAGAAAATAAAAATGATGTTGAATGGTAAAAGGAGGTAATTACCTACAATGGAAGCAGTCGCCTATGGTGTGCTCACGAGAGGCACGGTCCTCACTCGAATCGTCGGCGAGCCATGAGTTCGAGCAGCGCGCGGGTGTGGCTGCGATGTTGCCCGGGATGCCAACAGATCTCATCGAAGAGGAGGCTAGTCGTCGCTCTAATTCGCCGTTCACTGTCACCGAGATGAGTGGTCGGAGCTCTCAATTCTCTCTCACATAAAGGTGGATCAAAGACGAATATAAGGAGAATGAGATGTATGAAAAAGAGATGGAAAATGAAGGTTAGAAAGGTGATGGAGTTGAATAGGAGGTTAGATTAATGGTGGAGTTGAATGAGAAGTTAGATGAATTGTGGAGTTGAATGGAGGCTAATGGAATAAGAGAAGTTATTGTAGAGAATGAGAATTAAATTAAATTAAATAAATAAATAAAATAGGCTACTAAAATACAATAAAATAAAGAGAAGAAAAAGAGTGGAGAATTTACAAAACAAGATAAACAATATGTACATTTTTACTTTTCTAATTTTAAAATTTTTTATTTTTAATAAAATATATTTACAACAAAAAAAATAAAATACTAGGAATAAAATACAAGACAACAATGATTTTTTTTAGATTTTTTAGTAATTAGAAAATAAAAAATGAAGAAAGAATGAATATTTACATTATATACAATGTACACCTGGGTCCTAAAATACATATTTTGCAAACGAGCTCCGATTTTAATGAAACTACATTCATTGGATAGATAATTTTCTAGCTTGGATTTAAAAGTAAGTTTGGTGAATTTGGAGTTCATACGGAGCGAGAATTTGGTCAGGAAGTTGGACTTACGACCTTTTCTCTTTAGGATCTAAGAGTATTTATTTAAGATGAAATTTATTTTGTATTTTTGTATTTTTGTATTATTTTTATAAACAAGTTAGAGAAAGAATTAGCTAAAAAGGAGTTGAAATAAGTTTATTAAAAATACATCAAGTTTTGGGCTATTTACAGGTGAAAAACTCCTTTATATTATGAATTTTTATTATTAGTTTATTTTGTACAATATAATATACAGTAATTAGTGTATTTTATTTACAAGAGTCATTTTATTAATTTATTGATTTTATGGATATTTATTGATATTTTACTCGGGGATTTTTCTAAGATCAGTAGATTGAGATGATTCGCGGATTCATCAATGGGAACCACCCAACTACCTTCATTCTTCCATCAAAAAACCTCTCTGGTAAACCGTTCTCTGGATCCGCCATTTTCGTGAGATTTTTCACAGTCTCTTCTATCTTCTAGTGATAGTAGAAGTTGAGATTTGAGCGCGACGACATAGGATATATCCAATGAGATCTTGTCAGTACTGACGTGCTACAGACATCCATTTTATTCTCCGGCCCAGAAGCCTAAGCGGTGACCGGAGCAATTGAAGCTCCACCACAACTCCCTCTTCTTCCACCCTTCATCTTCTTTGTCCTCTTCTAAGTTTAAGGTAAACACCTTACCTTCTTTTCTTAGTATTTTCTCTATTTTATTCTCAAATATTCATGCACTATTTCCCCATTCTAAAATCATTCACACCATCGTTTTAGATCACTGATCTTCGTGCAACCATCATTCCAATCAATCTATCCACAGTTCACCACCTCCATTTCAATCCTTTCAACCTTCTAGCAAAGAAGGTTGAACCCATCAGGGCTTCATTCTTTATATTTCTCATTAGCCCCTCATTACGCTCAATTCCCATCTCCAAATACTCAACAATGCTTTGGCTATACTCTAACCCTTGCAGGTTGTCATTGAACGGAAAATACAAGCTTCTATGATCTCCTAATTCTTTCTCCGACTGCATTGAATGGCCAATCCAATCTTCTCCGGAGCATCCTCGAATCATCTCTCTCTACGTGAGAGGACCATGGAGGAGCACCTTTGACCTCTCCGGAGATTAAGAAAGCATTGCTGCTTGCGGAGGAGTTTTTGATAGAACGAAAAGCAGATACCGTCGGATTAAGCCCAATTTGGCATAATACTGGGCTTAATCCCGTGGTACAGAAGTTCCCACGTCTAGTAGTGTTTATTTAATATATTCAAATTCTATGAAATTGGTTTCAGTATAAAGATAACTTTATTCCCTTTAATGTGTACTATTAATTTATTGATTTGATTAATTTCTCATGTAGTAAATTTCAGAGAATAAAAATGGTCTCTTTTACCTTAATTTTGACTTTAAAAATTATACCTCTTAGTTATTATTAATCTACTTAACACCCTGATTAGTTTTGAAACTCTTGAACCAGATTATGAATATTAAACACTTTATTGATATTAATTTCACGATTAGACAATTAATTGGAGTATCATTGGAGTTTAGACCATTTTAGGTATTTAAAAAGAGACTTGATTTAATTTCATACTTGAATATTTTAATTGGCTCTTTAATTGGATGTAGCATTGAATTGACCTATCGTTAATTGTTCAAGTTATAAAAATCAATTTCATCAGGAGCTTATTTGTGTGTTTATGCATCGTACTTTGTGTTTAACTATAATGATTGTTTCATCTTAGTATCCTCGCATATAAAAATCTCTAAAAAATCATGCGTTGCATTCTATTTGTACTCTCTTGACCTAGATCACCTATTGACCACTCTATTAAATATTTGGCTCCTGGATTAATACAATTAATTGCTCGTGTCCTTGTGTTCGACCCTAGACTTATCTATGATAAATTAAGTCGAGTCCTCTTCACAGTGATCTTCTGACTCAATTCTAATTGATTAGAGGCAGAGAAGAAAATACACAAACCAATGCCTTCCATCAACTAGACTTTCATCTACATTTTCAAGTCTAATAGACTACTAAGACTGTAGATTGAATGCAAGAATTGATTTATTCTCTAATGTTGAGAATCGGTTCTTGAGGAGAGTCTCTTGGATCGGGACTTTGGGTGACGTTTCGACTCTACTCTCATGATTGCAGTACACACTAAATGCCATATCTCTTATGCTATATGTACAAAAGAGAGTATGATAATTAGAGAAGTTGGATTCCTTTTGACCAAAGCTTGGTTGAGCTTAGAAATTTAGGACCACTGAAACCTAGGATTCTTAATGAGACAAGTCCTGAAATTTGTGCCTACACACTCTGGGAGTCAACCTTCTAACTCACTAAAAATTGCTTGGGGACAAGCAAAGATCTAAATATAGGGGTGTGATGAATCCATGATTCATCTACTTTATGTAGAAATCTTAGCGAAATCCACTTAATAATTCACTAATTAATCCCTTAATTTGTATTAATTCAATCACTAACAATGTTGAAATTACGGTTAAAAGTACTGTAAATAAATAACCTTGTTTTTTCTGTAAATAAGTAAACTTCTTTTTGCTCAGTTTGAACCTATTATTTTATGTACAAAAATTACTTATTTTGACCGAATTCTTTCTCTAATTGATTCTTTACTTCATTAACTAACTTAACATAAATAATTAAAAAACATGTAGAAATTAGAAAATTAAAAGAAAATACAAAATATGATATCATATATTTTATGCATATTTTCTCTTTGTGATTTTTATTTCACCTTTTTCTAACCTATAAAAAATCTATAAAAATTGTATTAATTAGGTATATAAATTAATTCACAAACTAAAAGAAAATTAAAAATATAAAAAATCACAAAATACAAAAATACGGTATTTTATTATCTATAGAGTCCCTCCAAAAAATACTTTTTTATACAGTTGGCTCCTTTTTATTTTGATCCTTCATGAAAGTTGTAGATCTCGTCGGGACGAACAACTTTCATGTTGACCACTTTTTCATTTGACTTCATTTACTATTCCTTTTTATTTTTCTTTTTATTATTATTTATATGGTACTTTATTTTATTTTATTTATTATTATTATTATTTCATTTTAATTTCAATTTCAATTTTTTATTTTATTTTACTATTGATCATTTTATTTTATTTTCCCTCTTTCTTCACTTTTTCTTTTTCATCTCTCTTCTCTTATGTCTTCTCTCTCTCCATTTATCCTCCCCAGGTCACTTGTTCTACACGTGACCCCACCCTGCCTCCCTTCCTCTCTCGCAGGCATGTGCTATGCACATGCCTTCCACTCCCTCTCTCTACACACGTACCGCACATGCTCCCATCCCCTCACCCACCCCCATAACCGCTGCCTCCACCGTTACCCACAACGACTGCCGCCGCCTCCTTCCACAACCGTTACCACCTTCACCTTCTTGAAAACCAGCCACCTTCTCCTCACCGACATAATCCACCTCTAGCTCAAGCTAACCCTCCCCAGCTAATATGCATACTTCTAGTGACAATAGCAAGGGTCCTCGCCGGCGAGGATGAGAGGAGGAGCGAGGGGTGGTCCTCAGCCCATACCCACGCCAAGTAGCAGCTTCTTGGTTCCCAACTCGTGCTCATTCTCGGAGCACTCACAGCGACGACCCAGAGCTTAACGCTACATCCATCGATGAACCATTTGCAAGTAAAGTTTCTCACTCCCTTCCTCGTTCTCCTCCTTCTTTCCCTCTCCTATTTGTCTATTTTCCTTCTCCTTCTTCTCTGTCACAACTCCGTCCACCTCTACTGCACGCTACCTTCATCCCTTGTGCCCCTGATCTGCACCCACCTTGCTATTCGCCGCCACCTTCTCCTCGCACCACCAGCATTGACCTCCATCCACACCACCACTTCACCGAGCAGTAGCATACTACCCTCAGTCCCACTACCCTTGCCTCACGTCACCTTCGATTGTAGTATGTAGGCCTGCAAATCGACTTTTGCTTCTTTGCAGCTCCACGTCAACCCCTCCTCAGAACTTTGCATGCATAACAACTCTGCCAGCCGCCTCGCCTAAGCCCATGGGCTTCTTCATCTCCGCATCACCCGTCGATGACCAACCTCCACTCGCAGCCGACCTCAGCACCGGGTGTGCTGCCTACAGCTCCCTGGTCGTCGTCCTCGCATCGTGTGTCAGTCGAGAGATCTGCCTTTTCTTTGCCTTCCGCTCTCCATCGACTTCGACTATCTCTGCCCTTGACGGCTCCTTCCCCAACCAACGCCGCCTTCTAGCTGCCTCCTCTCCCAGCCACTGTTGGATCGAGGGCAATCCCTTGATCCAATGGCTACGAAGCCACCATGCGTCCCTCTACGGAGCCTACTTCCATGCCTAGAGGCTCGGGTTGGTCGAGCCTCTCTTTGCTGCCACGTAGAGGCTAGGCACTCAAAGCTCCACACGAACCTCAACGCGACCTACCGAACCTCCTTTGCATGTGCCTCACACATTTAGAAGGGGTAAATTTCAGGGGACCCCTGCCATTACTAAGAATTCCAAAATGCCCCGCCAACCGAGGCACGTGCAAGGCATGTGGCATCTTGGAATTACACAGGGACCCTTCAGGTTTTAATAATTGCATATAAGCCCCACCATGAACCTCTTTGAGATAAAAAAATATTATTTTTATTACATTTTAGTCCATGATATTTCATTTTAGCATATCTTTCTCATCTGAATTTTGATTTTTGCGCACAATATGTCATTTCGAAGCTTGTTGAGCGCCATATCATTTTTATATCTTGTGAACATATCTGAGGCTTGCAATTGATGATAATTATTTGATGAACGTCTTGATCTATGTAGAATGATTTTTGACATTTTATGCTATTTTACATTGAGAAAATTGTTTATCAAAGCAAAGATTCAATTGAGAAGATTCGAATTTGATTAATTTTTTTGATAATTGATCATACTCTTTGAAGAAATAATCTTTGCAAGGGCACAATTGAGGAGGAATTAATTTTAATTCTCTGGCATATTATGTGATTGAAATCCATTTAGTTGAGGATTGGAGTACATGGAAAATCAAGGGCCAAAGTATCTTGAGAAAATTATCGCAGGATAAAATTTTGATACATTGAGCTTTTTATCATGTACTTGAGATATTGAATTGAAAATTTTCTTGAAATCATCCTTGATCTGTGATTTAACTTAAGGATTAATTGATCATCTTATTTGAGGACTGAAATTATACATAATCACATATCCTATGCTTAATTACTCCCTCTGTTTAACTTGCTTTCTTTTGCTTGCATTTCCTTCATTTTTTTCGTTCACTTTATTTTCTGACAGTGAAATCAATATTGTAATTAATTAATTACTTTGATTAATTTAAAATCATGCAACCAAAAATACATTATTCCATGTGTTCGGCCTTGGTATACTTACCAAGTAAAAATTACTCCACAATATTCAAAATTTATGATTTTTGACGATCCGAATCTTGCCTCATATACCACAATTATCGACTATTAATGAGGTTGTAATTCATGTTCATCATTAGTCCCATGAAATAGAAGGGGGATGATAGTGGACTAACTTTTGTAGATTTCGCTAGTTGATGTCACCATATGTCCTGACGATGTTTTACTTTGTAGCATTGAACCCGCTTTGATACAACTTTTGAGTTTTAAAGATCGAGATGCTACTAGAGAGGGGTGGATAGTAGAATCGATGGTATAATAAAATTTTTGTTGGAATAGACTTGAACACAACACAATCAAGCAAGTACATTGCATAGGTTATTGCCATATAAACCCACTAGGTGAAAAACATGACTTTAATATTTTTACTCAGGATTTCCAATTAGCCAAGCCAACCAACTTCTTTATTATATCCTCAGATATTTACGTGGATATCTTAATTATTTACAATGTTGGCTAGCTTAACAATACATTAGATCAAGCACTAAAGTCAACATTACATATCTAGCACTATGATAACATCGAGGATCAATAAACTTCGACTATCCTCTGACTTCTTTGGATAGGACATACTCCGATAATCCAAGAACAACCTGCACACTTTCAAATCTAACATCGAAAGTTCCTTAGAAAGGAGTTGTGAAAATAATATGGAAATAATATTTTCACCATGTTTTTCACAACAATATCATAGTAATTCCAATAATTATGCATAGTGATTACACAATAAGCTACAACAGAGATATTCGTAGAACATATGCACAACAACAATATCAATAAGCATATGTGAATAATAATATATCAAAAGAATAATATAACCAAATTTGTCACCCGTCAAAAATGTTCTGACTGATGTCAGAACAATGAGAAAACTTGGAGGCAGTCAAACTCTGTTTTTTTGATAGCTTTTGTTGAAGAAACTATCTTGAAAACTATTCCCTCATAAACATAAAAAAACTAGAAGAACAATAGGGAGAATATAAGAAAAAGGTCTAAAAATATTTTTCTTCCCATGTAAAGAGAGAGTGCATTGTGTGTCTTCTAACATTTGGTATGGGATCCATTTTATTGGTTCCAGAAAACATGGTCATTGGAAACAAATTTAGAAAGAAATCAACAAAAAATTGCAACATATAATCCATCATAAAAAAGGTGATCGATCATCTCAAGTTGATCGATCATGTTGTTCAAGGTGACCGATCATCTGAAAATTGTTGGAGGTCATGGATTAAAATCATGATTGATCATGATAAGAATGTGGTTAATCAGTGTTAGGAAATCAGGTCAAACTGATGATTGATCATTTATGATTAAATAAGGCATGTTGATGGTCGATAATCTGGGAGTTCTTGAGCTGCTCTGATTTGAAATATTCTGATAATATACCTTAGGTTACAACTTTGCCAACTACAATATGACATACAATAATAAAAGTTTGATTCAACAAGAAAACTTTGAGCTTGCTATCTCAACAATTTGTAATATGTAATCTGTAATTTTTTATTTGTTATGCAGTCCTATAACAATTACACGAACGAGCAACTACGATATATGTGTGTCATCTTTAAAATAAACTCATGGATAAACAAATAGCTAACACCATGGAAATATTAATCTATCAAGAAGGAATGCTCAAATACATTAGAATTTTGGTGATCTATTGGAGAGTCCACCAAGTCTATGAAATGTCCATGGAGTCTCTCTTTTTTGGTACTATATTACTATAATTCTATTAGTTCAATTCAAGTACTACTTTGGCATGTTATCAGTAAAATGGGATTCAAGATAGGTCATACGATATGATGAAGAGGATTTTGAAAATTTAAACTTCAAAAAAGGGACAATAAGGTCCATCAGGCTAAGATATTGTGTGCGCAATGCCTTTTTTGGTGTGAAGCCCTTTTGTAGGTCCATAGGGAATGCTTTTGTAGGTCCATAAGGGTGTGTTTGGGTAGAGAGTTACCTCGGAGTAACTTGGATGACGATTACCTTTTTTGTTCTTTGGTGTTTGGATAGAGAGTTTGGAGTTGAGAGGGTTTGTTGTGATGTGATTCTATTGAAGTTTGGAAATGTGAGTAATTATTGTGATGTGATTCTATTAAAGTTTGAAAAGTGAGTATAAGTTGAGTATTTTATAATTTTTAGATGATAAGATGGTATAATATATTATTTTTATGTTAAAACACACGAAAGAGAAATAAATTATTTAGTGTATTAAATAAGAAAGAGAGAGGGTCCCACAAGAGAGAGAGATATGGGTTTTGAGAGAACCCCCCCCCCCCTCTTGTGGAGTTAACCCCCACCCGAACGGATCCTAGGGCTTCATAAGAATTTTGAAGCCCTTTTGTCAGGATGATGGAAACAATCAAAGACCCGATCCATCCAATTTAACAAGGGCTGCAATTCCAACCAAATTGTAACAAATGGAGTTATGTTCGAGTTCTATTCAACCAGAGAAATTGATAGCTTAAATTCGAGTTTAATTTAATATAAGTTCGATACATATGTTCAAATTCAAGTTTGTTTAGAAAACTACTCGAATTCGATTCAAAATAGTTGGTGAATGATCAAACTCAAGAAAAACTTGTCAAGTGAACAAGGTTGAAACTGGAGTTTGATATTTAGTTCTTTAGTTCGATAAGCATTTAAAAATAAGATATATTTCAAATTAAAAAATCGTCCCTCCCCATGGCTAAATCAAATTTTGAAAAAAAAAAACTTTTGTCAGTTATTTATTTTTTAACAAGATGAACATTTCAACTTTAGTATTGACTACAAGTTACATCTGTGCAAAAGGAATGGAGAGCATGCACCCATGGGTAGGTAACTTACCTACACCTACTCCTTTTCCTTATTTTTTTTGAAATAAATCTTAGAGAATTTAAGTGAAATATGTATTTCAATTTTCATGTAAAACAAGCATTTCTAACATGTACATTTGAAGGGGTCGATTTCAGCAAATCTGAGTCCGTTAAAATTTGATGTCGATTTCAGCAAATATGAGTCCATTAAAATTTGATTGTCTTGATGGATAAGTTAAAAGTCTAGGATTAGCTTGAAATTTGAAAGACGTCACGAACCCAATGATTCATTTAAAAATAATCAAAGAAATAGAGAGGAAAAGGGGATGGATGTAGATAAGTTATGTTACTACACATGGATATATGCTCCCATTACACTGTACAAATAAACTTTTGTGTATGTATAATCAAACCCACCAAACATATGTTATGTCCACCTTTGGTTTGTTAAGCTATAGAAGTAAAATTTGAAGTTCATGTTTGATTCATTTAAGGGAAAAAATATTTTTTTAACTACTACGGAAAGAACTGCTCAAATACCAACATGTTCAATTCAAATAGAGATCTACGTATAACATAACCATAAAGTTACAAGTATCACAACATAATAATCAGATGAGGTATAATTACAAGTAGTATACAGACCAGATGATACCTTGTGAGAACTGATTCACTTTTCCATAATTGCTTATTGATAAATTAGAGCCACCCGAAGATGATTATTTTTAAAACGAATTGAAAGCCTAGAGCTGAGCTATTAAGCTATTATTATTTAGGGTAAATTACAATTTGGGTCATCATCTGTGAGTCTAATCCCAAAATAGGTCCCAATTTTTAAATTATAACGATTCGGATCCCAGGACCATTTAGGAAATGAAA
This sequence comes from Ottelia alismoides, assembly GCA_037367405.1. Lineage (NCBI taxonomy): Eukaryota > Viridiplantae > Streptophyta > Magnoliopsida > Alismatales > Hydrocharitaceae > Ottelia > Ottelia alismoides. The sequence continues at coordinate 336,939 of JAZKJV010011636.1, forward strand.
ATTTTGGGGTTCATGACGAATATACCCTTGACGGGAAGGGAATGGGGGTTGGGTTCCAACTTTTAAACAAAGGCATACTTGTCATTAGCCCCAAAAAGTTCCTTACAATAATGGCCCTGGGACCCGAATCGTTACAATTTAAAGATCAGGACCTATTCTGAGATTGGACCCATAGATGGGAACCCCAATTGTAATTTACCCTATTATTTATTGAACTCAAGGGCCACTACTTTGGCAACGGGTGCTCCATATTAAAACATATCTTTTTATTACATTGCATTCAAACAGCAAAACCAACACAAGAATTAATGTATATGCTAAATGTGACGGGAGCTTTTTCTCCTAGCAAGTATCTAATTTAAAAACCATCAACGAGTTTAAATACAAGAATCCCTCAGTAACGAGTGAAAGCCCCAATAGTTCTGGGACTGGCATGGTAACAAGGTTAGGCTTAGACCAAAAAACCCAACAGGATGGCAAAAGCCCCGCCAAATCTGGGGAAACGTACATACAGACCAACAACAAAAGAGGACAACTAGCCAGGGCTTGCATCAAAAAATATACCAGAGGAGGTAAAGACATATATGATTGAGCTAGAGCCATCCAATATACCCTTTTCGGGTTACTAATGAACTTCTAGGTTAAAACTATAGAGCAATAACACCCTGATCATAAATCTCGCAATAATTAACTAGAACATTGTTTAAACCTTCTCAACATAGCCCACATATTAGCAAAGGCAATTCTCCCCACCCAGACTTTCATGTTCTCCACCAACCCCAACCTCCTCGTCGTCATCGCATTCCATGGAACTAAAGCCATTCGACTCGGTCAAATTGTGCATTGATGACGACTTCTCATGGTACAAGTTATCACATGTGGAATTGATCATGTCAGGTAACAATCATCCTGGAGTTTCCATCCCATTCTCTACCGGTGCAATTGAAACTTCATCTCCTTCCCTCAATGTCATATGTCCATAGAAAAAGGCTACGAGATATAAAGTTGTTTCACGAATCACACATCGGTTCCCATAATGAGGTAGATGCTGCTAAAAAACACACCAACAGCTCTACACCAATCTTCAGGATCGATAAGTCTTTTAATAAAAATGCCAACCAACTACAATTACAGAAGATACTGTAAGATTAATGTTATTGTGTTTGAGAACGTACCGCATAGTTAAGGGCTAAAAAACCTCATCAAACTTCTAGCAGAAACGTTGTAGAAAGCATAGTCAATGTTAGGATTGCACAGGCTTATCAGTTGATCCTCCTGTGGTCAGGGGAAGGTCAAGCATTTGCTGGATACACCTTCTTCTATTGGCCCAAGGAACCTTAGGCGTGTAAGGCATGTATGACTTGCTAAGTGGCGTGATTTCGTCAATAACTCGAAATACATGAACTCTAAAGGTGAATACATTGCCACCGATGTGCTCAAACACACAGGCATCTCCTTCCTCCAAGTTATTGTCCCAGACAAATGTAGACCAACCTTTACGTAATCCGGCATAGTCCTTTCTGAACGTGCAGTGCACCGGCCATTGACGTGAGTCGGACATTTCAAGGGTCATTTCTCGTGTCCTACTTGAAAGGTGAGCCCGCACAAAACTGGATGGGATGCTCTGCACATGGTTAAAATGCATTTTAGCCAAGCTTAAGAAACTCAACCAAGAAACTACATGCAATTTAATCACAAGACAATTAATGATAAAAGTCTTTAAGAAATGTAGATAACAATGACCAAGAAATTCTGACCAGCATGACAAAAGCCTCAATCACAACAATAAGGGGCCCCGAAAATAAAAAAATCAAAATTCATTGTGGAAAACGAATATATCATATTTTGAGTCCATATTTCAAATCCTAAAACAAAGTATAACAGAAAACAATCATATTTATCAATACGGGCAAACTACACTGGGAAAACTACACTGGGAAGATACGCCAAACCACTTTGAGATGATAAAAAATGACAGAATTATGTTCAAATCTCGCCAATTATTAAAAACAGACCCCCCCCCCCAAACCACAGCCAATGCTATCATGCAGGACGTAGTTTGTGATGCTAGTAATAAGCTAACCAGTTGGCTAGGCAGCATGGACTTCAGTGACACAGCAAAAAAACTCCTGTTATCTAGTTGTGTCATTCCACCCAACATCCTTGCATGACAAATTTCTCCAGCTTGAACCTTTCTACCATCTAATAACAACATTTCTATAAACACCCCCCCCCTGACTACAACGCAATCTTGGGCATCTATCTCAGCCTCAGTAAAAGGAGTCCCCGTGATAGCTCCTCAAGTATTATGGACCTGTACATTTCCCTTTGTGTTGGCAATTGCAGGGGCCACCACAATTTCTAGCTAAGCACCTGATGTTAGCCATGGGTATGTTTTGTTAAGAAACAAATCAAAAAGAAGTTTCATAATATATAATAACCAAGAAAGCAAAACGGAAATAATTTAAAAAATGAAAACTAAAGGGGCGAGAAGACAAATTGGACTAAAACCTGCAGGAGATGTGGTGATGCAGAAGAAGATATTGATCACTTTTTTTTAGAGCCCTGGGTCAAGGGAGGCGGGGAGGACTGCTGCTTTTCCAGGTTTTCAGTGGGGTGATGTGAACTCCTTGAATTCTTTTTACAAAGATTGGACAGGGTCAGTCAATTGAAAAAGAAATATTTAAGCGCTTATTTGGGCCATCAGGCTAGCTAGAAATTGTCATCGTCGAGGGTGGCGGGTTTTATTTTGATAATGTTCTTGAGCATGTCAAAACTCTAGATGAAATTTGGCACTTGTAAAATTGACTTTTTTACTTATTAATACATATTTTTTGGATGGATCTTTAATGGAGGTTCTTCCCATTATCTCAAGTTCGTCAAATCCAACATCTCTATCAACATATCTCCCACAAAGCAAAAAAAGGAGAGCCAGTGTTCATTCCACCCTCTCACATGGACGATTTGCCTCAAGAAGAGTGGCGTTGAAGTCACCACCCACAATCCAAGCCGGATTCGATCTAAGTTCGTTTCATATATCAGTCGACATTTGGGAACTCGTACGGTCATAAACTGGGGGAAAATAGCAACAGGAAACCATCCGAGATCCTCTGAAGCACAACAAACGGGACTTATGTATCAGAAACATAATCCACCAACTCCAACATATCATTGTTCCACCCAACAAGCATGCCACCTAAAGCACTGACCAGTGGCATCATTTTATACTGAAAGAAACGAGACATCACCTCATGCGAAAGGAAGTTGTCCCACTCTTATAGCTTCATCTCTTACAAGCAGACAATATATGCCCTCCAAGCTTCTAGAAAGCACCCAATCCCTCCATGAACACAAAAAATGCTGCCAAAGCTGTTGAATAAAGCGCATATGCAGCAAGCGTCAACGTCATCTTTTACGTGCAACAACCATACCATGGCGACCAGCCCCAATCTTAAGGCACGATGTCGCCAACAGCTTTTGAAAGTAGGAGGAACCCTAGCGGAAGTTATTGTTGACTTCATTGTGGAAGATAAATTTCCTCTAAAATTAGATGAGTTTATGGAAAAAGGCAAACCCTATCAAGGGTTCATCACCTGTTCCCGAACTGTTCTCTCCAAAAGAAGAGGCAAGTGGTTATCATGAAGATTTAAAACATATATCCTTTTCCAAAACCTTTTCAACCAGTCAACTGAGGACCTGGGCACTCCAGGAAACAATCTTCATTTGGCAATAGTGGGGAATACCCCACCAATACCACCTCTACATAGCTTGCTTTCACACCTAACTGCTCCAGAGCCCTCTCATGGCTCGCAGACCCCTCAGGGTTTTTACTTGCCCAACAATCCTCTATTAGTTGCACCACTGCGGGTACAGAATCAACAGCCACCTCCACAATTGAGGCTCTTGCCACATGCTACCAAGGCCCCAACAGTCATTGCCGCCATCGGCGGATAAATACCTCCCATCAATCAACCTTGCATATGGCAAGGGCATGAGGTGTTGGGCCTTGGGATCTAAAAGCATGTCTCTTACATTCTCTGAAATACAACTCTGGGAATCTCCGAGGGATATATCACAATCTCCATCAAAGTGTCACAAGACTCTTTGCTCGTCGGCAAAGTAGGGGAACCAAACAGAGAAGAACCTGAGTTGCACCGCTGATTAGAATCTGAAAGTAAGATTAGATCCATCAGGATCGTGCAACCCACGCAGTCAGACCTAAATAAAAGATCTACAAAAGTATGCGCATCCACAAGCACATGAGAAGTCATATCCATAAGATCATGTGACAGACTAGCAAAAGAATCCTCTTTTGGATCATTGTCCACCGGGAACCCAAAATGTGAGACTATAGGACGAACGGTAGCAGCAAGCATTCAACCAGTTGTAACCAAAACATTGTTCTACCAATCACATGCACCAATTCGAACAAATGATCAGCAAAACAACCCTCCACTGCAATCACAATGTGTATTATCTCCCGATCGCAAGCCATTCGAGGTGATCTCTACCCCCCTCACAATACAGCTAGCGCGCTCTAAAAACACTGCAAACAATCATGGATTGAAATTTTTGCGAAATTTCAGTTTCCAGAGGTCATGGGTATCAAAACTCTTATATATGTCGATTTCCCGGATTTCGACCGAAATTTCTTTGATATTTCGACAATATCGAACCATTTCAGTTGAAATTCATGGGTTTTAGTATAAAATTTCCGGGATTTCGACCGATGTCGGCGAAATTTCACCGATATCTATGTATATCAACGATATTATCTATTTGAGCTTGATTTTACTATTTATTTACCTATTCTTAATATTAAAACACATAATGATTTACGGCGATTATTTAACTTGGGGAGCTTTCTCCCCTTTGGGTTTAAGCAATGGAGATGAAACAACTTTATAGCTTCTATATATCTGATATAGCTTGTTCGTTTCATTTGTTTGTCATTTATCTTCGTAAATAGATGCATCTTTATTGTAAGTATGTAATTAATTATGTAATTCATTAGAACTTTATCCACGACAGTTATTTCTATGAACAAAATATCATTTAATCATTTCCATATTTTAGAATCAAAATGATCGTCTACTTTTATGAACAAAAGACGTCTTCCACGTGTTGTTAACTTAGTTATTTTGATTTTCGTTTCCAATATCTATCAATCAGCTCAATAATATGTATGATATGACCGATATAGTGTGATATAATGCGTACGGATGAGAGATGTGTGTGTGATATAAGTGTGCATTTGTAAGCTATTGTTGTTTTGAGATCTTGGATTGTATGATATCAATTTCTAGTATGCAAGGTTGCAGAAAGCGGTAGTCGGTACTCGGCCGGCAGGGTCACTGGCAAAGGATTAATCGGCAATCAAATGACTAATCGGATTTAGTTGGCCATTAATCGGTTTTGAATTTTTTTAATTATTTTAAATATATAAATCAATTTTTATACACATATTCTTATATATTTACATTGATTTGTACATTTTCTATACTATCATAATGAAATAAAAGAAGTAATTGTCTTTAAATATAACATTAATCATATTAGAATAAGTTTACTTTTAAAAAAACTAAAAAACTAAAAAATAAATCTCTATGCAAAAGTAGGCCTAGTAGTCGACCTGATTAGTCGAGTTGACCGACTAATGGTCGACTAGGCCTAGTCGAGTCAGCTACCCCCCCCCCCCCGACTCGACTAGTCAGGCCGACTAATCAGCCTAGTCGGCTGACTTTTACAACAGTGACAGTATGTATTGGCCAAGAGTCAACATTTACATCGATTTGGCCGATATGAACGATATGTGCGATATAAGGGGCATATATGAGCAATATGTGTGATATAAGTGTGTATTTGTTGGGAGATACTGCCTTAGTATATTCAATATTAAATATTAAGAAGGAGGTACATTAGCAAGATGCCCAAAAATTGTAAAGGGATTACAATGCGAAAGAACATTCTCCGAATAGAGCCTTTGGTTCTTGAAAACGTCATTTCTTCCCAGCCACATTGCCCACAGGACCGCGAAGGTCGGAGATACGTCATCTAAGGATCCGCACCCCACCCTTCGGATCGAAAGCCAGAATGTCGCGACATCGTCATGCACGAGCCACGTCAAACCCAGCTCTCTCCAAACCGTAGTCGAGAGCGAGCATTTGAAGAAGATATGAGTTGCATCTTCCTGTTGACACTGACACATGTCACACATCGTGTCTTGCGCCCCAAATAGGGCGAGCCCGCCTAACCTTGTCACATAGGCGGTCTCTCCTCAAGCACCATAGAAAAATCTTGACCTTACAAAGGATCTTGGCTGCCCAAATCACCCCTAAGTCTTGCACTAACTCCAAGTCCTAGTCCTCCGCTGGTTGCCGTAGCTCCTCGTATGCCTTTTTCGTAGAAAATTTCCCACCCATCCACGCGAAGTGATCAGCATGCTCAGCAGGGGTCGTCGAAAAAGTATCATCCTTTGCCGGCAATTCCGATTGCATCTTGAGAAATTCCTCTAGCCTCTGTTCGGAAAAGTCGTTGATGAACTCTGGCACCCACGTGCCGGACTCCAAGGCCTGCCAGAGCAAGACATCCCGCAAGGCCGCAAGAGCGAACAACCTTGAGAATCTATCACAAAGTTTCCCCTCCCCAGTCCAGTCGTTAACCCAAAATCGAAACAAACAACCATCGCCAACCTGAGGCCGAAATTTATTTGCGAGCACGAGGAAGATCTCCCGCACACCGGCCCAAAGCGGTGACTCCCACTGTCCCACCGCCCCCTCTCTCCCACCAGCTCGCCCCCAACACCATAGACCTTACGAATTAACCTAAGCATAGGAGAGGAAGGACCCCAGATCTGGGCCACCCACTTTGCCAGCAACACCTCATTCATGCACTCCACATCATGGATGCCGAGGCCACCTTCCCTTTTTTCTTTCGTCACCTCTTTCCAACTAACAAGGTGCATCCCTGATTTATGTTGCTTGTCATCTGACCAGAAGAAGGACTTCATAAGCAATTCAATCTTCCTACAAGCCCCAGCAGGAAGAATATGTGTAGAGTAGAAGAACAAAGGTATCGCCGATAACACGTGTTTTAACAAAGTGAGCTAATCCCCTGGATAGGGTGATAGCTTTCCATCTCGCTAATCTTTGTTCCATCTTATGGAGCACAACATTCCAGTCTGCTTTCTTCAACCTTCCATCTACCAACGGCAAGCCCAGGCACAACACCAGTAGCGCTCTCAGGGGGCAGTCGGTGACGGCCGTGACCCTCTCACGCTCGCCGTCGAGCATCCCAAAAGTGATAACAGCGGATTTGGTTAGAGATTACCGTATATTGTTGTTTCTTTATTTACCTCTATTTCCTTATGCATTGTTTCCCTATGTATCATTGTTTCCTTATGTATTGTTTCCCTATGTAACCCCACAGGGGTATTTGTGTAAGTTCTCCTCTGAGCACCCTAGGGTTTAGTCCTATATAAGGACCCCTAGACCTCACAAAATAAACACACAATATTCTTCTCTTCTTTTCTCCACATGGTATCAGAGCAGCGGTCCTAGACCGGTGTTCTGACCTAATTTTCCCTCCTACCACCGCACGTCCATTCTTCTTCTCTCCCATCCACGACACCCTGCGTTAGGCGTGCGCACCTCGTGCTCCTGCGCCTTGGGCTCTAAGCCCTAGGCACCTCGCGCCCGTTGTGCCCCTCGCGCACATACGCCCCGTGCCCTTTCGCACCTGCGCGCCCTGTGCCCCTGCGTGCCCCTCTGCCATTGTGCCACGCGCCTCGAGCCCTAGGCACTGCGCACCTCAAGCCCCTCTGCCACTGCGCCCTGCGCTCCGCGCCCCTGCGTGTCCCGCGCACCTGCGCGCACAGCGCCCCCGCGCACTCCCTGTCCCTGCGCGCCCCTGCACGCCCCTGCATCGAGCTTCTGCGCGCACCTCGCCGCTGCAGCCCTAGGCCCCTGTTCGGCTCTGGTTTAGGGCGTTCAGCCTCCACAACTCTCTACTAATGTGCAACTAAGGAGGCTCTATATATCAACTACAACTTCATCAAGATCACTTTTTCTTGACCTAGAGACGTTATCATGACGTCACCGAGACCAAGCCTATGTATCCGCCTTCTTCTCTAATGGTACGAGGCACATCTATCAAGTTGAAAGGCTCGGAAAACTATGTTCTATGGTCTCGATCCTTCAAGATATTTATTGGTGGCCAACGAAAGGCTGCCATCCTCACGAAGACTCCTCCTGCTATCACTGATGCAGAATATGAAACCTGATTTGTCGACAATTGCCAGGTAATTACTTGGATGACTAATAGTGTAGATCCAAATATTGCTGCAAATCTCTTATATAAAGATACTGCAAAAGCTATGTGGGAAAATCTCGAGCACACATATTCCCATAAAACAACCAAATCTCGTCTCTCTGATATATACACAAGAATCTGGTTTGCTAATCAAGAAGAGATCAGTCTAACTGAATACTACCGGACACTTACAAGCTTGTTTGAGGAACTTCTAATCTTTCAACCTGCATGCTGTGATAAACAAATAGGCGAACGTGCTGAGTAGCAGGTCTACAGGTTTCTGCCAGGACTTCTCGAAGTACAAAATTGCAAAAGATAAATTTCTTATGGCAGATAAATTGCCTACGATCGAAACCATATTCGGTCGACTGCAGGAACTGGAAGCTTCGGTTCAAAATTCTCTGGTTCATTCTTCCACAGAGACAACAGCCCACTATTCATCTGGGCAAATAGGACGACAGTCTTATCCTAGAGGCCGAGGTCGTGGCCGCGGACGTGACCTTGGACGAGGTCGTGGTCGTGATTTCTCCACTGGTCGTTATCCTGCATGCATACATTGTGGTCGCATGAATCATCCGTTTGAACGTTGCTGGGCAACATTTGGCAGGCAACCAAGTGCTCATAACACTTATGACGATGAATCACGTGATACGAACAATGATACAACTACTCAGAGTACAGATGGACAACATACTCCATTCACTGCTTCTGAATATACTCGTCTGCGATAACTTCTAAATGATTATGCTCCCTTAACAAAAGACACGACCGCATCTGCTGCTACTGCTAGCCTTGCCACTACATCAGGTACAGTAGCAAACTCATTTTCTGTTACCAAACATGCATGGATTATTGATTCTGGAGCCTCCACTCATCTAACGGGAGATGTAAGTCTACTCGCCTCATCTCAAACCTCTACCTCTATAAAGAGCGTTCGTGTTGCCAATGGGGATCATACTCCCGTTACTGTTGTTGGAACTATTGAATTCTCCAACAAACTTCGACTGACAGATGTGCATTGTGCTCCTGCTTTCCCGCTCAGTCTTTTATCTGTTCAGAAGCTATGTCGTGAGCTACATTGTCGTGTTATTTTTGATGAATTCTGCTGCTATTTTCAGGACATCCGGACAAGGCAGATTTTTGGTGGGGGACATGAGAGGAATGGTCTATATTACCGCAACAGCCCTACCACTTCCAACTTTGCTGGCGCTACCTCCATCACTGAAGATCCCCTTCTATGGCATCTTCGTCTGGGACATCCTTCTGCCAAAGCTCTCTCTATGATGTTCCCTGAACTGTCTACGCTAAAACCTTTTGAGTGTGAAGCATGTCAGTTCGGAAAACATCATAGAGTTTCCTTTCCTGCTAGAACTGAGCCTCGTCGCCCTACTCCTTTCTTCCTAATTCATTGTGATATTTGGGGACCCTGTCAGGTCAAAATCATTAGTAGTCATAAGTACTTTGTTGTTTTTGTGGATGATTACAGTCTCTTATCTTGGGTATTCTTGTTAAAAGAACGTTCAGAAATTAATATCGTTGTTAAGAACTTTCATTATGTCAAAAATTTCTTCGCTACTACTATTAAAATTTTTTTTCTGATAATGCTCTGGAATTTACTCAGAATGACTTGATAAGCTTTTTTGCCTCCCAGGGAACCATACATCAAACATTTTACCCATATACATCCCAACAAAACAGGGTTGTTGAAAGAAAACTGAGACACCTTCTTGATATTGCTCGATCCTTACTCACCCATATGAATGTTCCCAAGATATATTGGGGAATTTCTATCCTTACTGTTGTTCATCTTATAAACAGGGTCCCCTCTGCTTCTCTACATGGCTCCACTCCCTTCAACTTACTATATCCCAAGGAGAAACCTTTCCCTCTGCCCTTACGAATTTTTGGATGCACAACCTTTGTCCATAATTTCCATACCACGGATAAATTATCTGCTCGTGCTATCAAATGTGTTTTTCTAGGTTATTCTCAAACTCGAAAAGGATACATATGTTACGATCCTACAGGACATCGTTACTATGTTTCTCTTGATGTCACCTTTTTTGAACAAAACAACTTCGTTACTCAGACAATGTCTGATATTCCCCTAAAATTCCCCCCTCCACCAATTGTGTATAAAAGAAGAACTGTGTCTAATCTTGTTCAGGTTCCTTTACCTATTCCACTTTTGCAGGACACTACGCCATCCTCGAGTGCTCCCACCAATGCTACCCCGGATAGTCCTCAGGAGCTACCGATCGCACTACAAAGAACAAAGAGGCAATGTACACTTCACCCAATATCTCATTTCACCTCTACTAATGGGTTATCTTGCTCTGACAAAAGATATGCAGATGCCATAATGGCTATTTATGTTCCCAAACATCATCATAGTGCGTTACAAGATGAGGGATGGAGAATGGCAATGAATGAAGAAATGGAAGCATTACAGTCTCGAAAAACATGGGACCTTGTCAAATGCCCTCCTGGATGTAAACCAGTTGCATGTCGCTGGATCTTCACTACAAAGCAGTTCCCTGACGGTTCTATTGATCGTTTAGAAACAAGACTTGTAGCAAAGGGCTTTACTCAAACATACGGGGTAAACTACTTCGAAACATTCTCCCTTGTGGCTAGAATGGGATCCAAACGAACTATCATCTCTATGGTTGTGAACAAAGGGTCGCCTATGTTTCAGTTAGATGTCAAGAATGCGTTCCTATATGGAGAGCTTGACGAAGAAGTCTACATGATACAACCCCCAGGTTACGAAGTCGAGGGGGAGTATGTATGCCGACTTCACAAAGCTATATACGGACTAAAGCAGAGTCCAAGAGCTTGGTTTGATAGACCGAGTACAGAGATTGGCACCATGGGCTTCCAGAGGACTACAAATGACTATTCGGTTTTTGTCAGGAGGCGACAGATTGGTGTTGTAATTCTTGTTGTGTATGTAGATGATATGATTATTACTGGAGATGATGACCAAGGGATACTAGAAACCAAGGCTTTCTTGCAAAAAGTATTCGTCACCAAGGATCTTGGACAACTTCGCTATTTTCTAGGCATAGAAGCTCTACGTACTAAAAATGGCTTACATATGTCACAGAGGAAATACTGCCTTGACATACTAACTGAGGCATGACTACTTGGGTGCAAACCCTCAGGAATTCCAGTAGAGCCTAGAAAACATTCTGCATCCAATGATCCTCTCTTTGAAGACACTACACGATATAGGAGCCTGGTTGGCAAACTTCTATATCTTATTATTACTAGACCTGATATATCTTATGTTGTAAGTAGAGCCAGCCAATATATGGAGAAACCATGCTACAGCCATTGGCAAGATGTTCTTCAAATCCTTCGGTACCTAAAAGACTCGCCAAGACGAGGAATCTTCTATGGGGCAATGGTCACACAAATCTGCATATGCTGACGCCGATTATGCAAGCTCTCCTGAAGACCGACGATCTACAACTGGATATGCCATGATGGTAGGAGGAAACCTGCTTAGTTGGAGAAGCAAGAAACAAGCAGTTGTTTCAAGATCTAGTGCTGAAGCTGAATATAGAGCAATGGCTCAGGCTACATGTGAGATCACATGGCTGCTCACTTTTCTACAAGAACTAAATGATGCTACATCCACTCCTATTCCCTTGTACTGTGACAACAAATCAGCTACCTACATTGCTACCAATCCTGTGTTCCATGAGAGAACAAAACATATTGAGATTGATTATCACTTTAACGGAGATGTTGTACGAGGAGGGAAGATAACCACGCCGCACATTCCAACAGATCTTCAACTTGTTGATATCTTTACCAAGGAAGTGACTAAGAAGCGGCTTTCCTGGATAACTTCGAAGTTGAGCATGATTGATGAATATGCTCCAACTTGAGGAGGGGGGTTAGAGATTACCGTATATTGTTGTTTTTTTATTTACCTCTATTTCCTTATGCATTGTTTCCCTATGTATCATTGTTTCCTTATGTATTGTTTCCCTATGTAACCCCGCAGAGGTATTTGTGTAAGTTCTCCTCTGAGCACCCTAGGGTTTAGTCCTATATAAGGACCCCTAGACCTCACAGAATAAACACGCAATATTCTTCTCTTCTTTTCTCCACAACCATTATTAGACAGCAGACCCGACAGCTCACCAAATATATCAACCAACATTGCCGCATTCGTCGTTTGTTCTTCCAAACCCCCCAGCAGGAGCATCGTGTCATCAACATACTGTAAGATAGGAATGGAGATATCCTCTAGCCGAAATCCCTTGCACATGCCTACCTCCACTGCCTGGTTAAGCAAAACCGCCAAAGCATCGGCCGTAACAAGGAAGAGCATCAGTGCCAATAGATACCCCTGGCGCACCCCCTGCTGTGGCTGAAAAAAACCACCCTAAGGGCTACCATTAACAAGGACCGAATAAGAAGAGGTCGTAACACATCTTTTCATCCATCCGATCCACAACTCCGGGAAACCCTTCCGTCTCAGTGATGCCCACAAGAAGCGCCAATCAACGCAGTCATAAGCTTTGGAGAAGTCAAGCTTTCATAGTGCACTTTTCGCCTTCGACCTCTTCCACTGGAGACATATCTCCGTTGCCATCACCAAACCATCTACCATTTGCCGACTAGGAATAAAAGCAGACTGCCTCTGCATGATCATCGAGACGAGGACCAGCTTAAGCCGATTGGCAAGAGTTTTAGCGATAATAAGATGGATCGCATTAGATAGCGCGATCGGGCGATAGTCGTCAATTCTCTCCGGATTTTCTTTCTTCGGAAGCAAAAACAGTAATGCCCTGTTAATTCTATCAAAACCCCTGTTACCCTCCGCAAATTCGACCATGGCGTCCATAACCTCTCCTTTCAACAACTCTCAAAACTCCTTGTAAAAGAGGACCGGGAAGCCATCCGGGCCCAGAGCCTCTTCTGCATTCAACCTCCAGACCGCCCCATTCAGTTCCGCTTCCGAGAATGACGCCTGCAGCGCAACCACCTGTGAATCATTCAACCGCCTGACCCCTCTTCCCAACCACTAGCCGCTATGCATCTGCCGCCTCGAGGTAGCCACAAAGTGATCACGGATCGCGGAGCCCAGCCCCCCACGAGGAGGTCGTGGATAAAGTTTCTCAGTCGCCACCTCGACACCATGTTATGGAAGAATCGTGTGTTAGCATCACCTTCGCGCAGCCATCTCTGCCTGGATTTTTGCCTCCATTCAACTTCTTATTTATGGTCCTCCACCATAATCTCATCCATTAGATTCATCCTCTCATCCAACTCCTCCGGGTTGAGGCCTCTCACGTCGTCCAGCTCGTCCAAGCAAGCCACACCCGCCTATGCCTCCACTCTCTGGAGTTTTCGTCGTCGCTTTATCTCCCTGCCATACCGAGTAAGGTGCACCTTTAGAAGAGACAATTTTGCCAAGAAGCAGGCGACCGCCATCCCCACCAGATCCCACTCCCTCCAGCAGGCCATCACATCCTCGCGGAAGCCCTCCTCAAGTAACCAGCACTGCTCAAAACGAAATGTAAATCTGCTCCTCGCCTCCTCCCTCGAGGACCAAAGAATCGATGTGTGGTCAGAATGCGTGCATGGTAATGCCCATGCCCGCGATAAGGGGAAGGACTCCACCCCCTCGATCGATAAAAGGAATCTGTCCAGCCTCGAGCGAGATCTCTCATTGCGCCATGTATATGAGCAGCCAGTAGCATCGACAATCAAGAGGCCCAACACATCCAAAGACCTCCGCAGCAACTCGGAGGCTGGGGACTCTGCCCCCACCCTGTTGCGGGCCTGCGGCCGATCCCCTAGCAATAACGTTACATTCAGATCTCCCCCGATCAGCTAAACCCCTTCCTCGCGTGTTGCACCCAAAGCTTCCAAATCCGCAGCCAGCGGGCCCCGCTCTTGGCCCGTGGGGGCGTACATGTTAGTGACAAGGAAAGAAAAACCGTCCGCATGCCTCTTAAGCACCATTGATAGAGATGACTGCGAGCGAGAAACTGTGATAATCTCAAAGCAGGAGTCCTTCCAGCCCGTAATCAAGCCACCTAAGGCACCAGTAGCCTCCAGTTCAACCACACCAAACCGCCCTCTCCTGTCGTGGTCTCTCGAAAGCTCCTCCGCCCCTCTCGAAGCATTCGTTTCTTGAATCATAAAGATATCAACCTTCACCTCATCTACAAGGTTCTTTATTGCCAGGCGCTTCTCGGGTCGGCTTGCACCCCGCACATTCCAGGAGATGATTTTCATTTGGTACCACAGGAGGCCATCACCTTCGAGGGCACCACCCCCAGACGTTCCGCCATGGTTATGTCAAGAAGACTGAACCTGTTCGCCAGTGTTGTCTGCCCCTGCTCAGCCGACGCGTCCACCCATGCTCCACAATCTTCAGATGCTAGCGTCTGCAATTTTGCCCACATCAATTTCCTTCTCAAGGGCCTTGGGAGGTCCCTTCTGGAGTGAAAAGCCCCAAACCGAGGGCGTTCCTACGACCTGGGACCAATCGTATCACCGTCAAGATCCGCAAGCCCCCCAAGCTCTCCCAACGAGCCCCCGCTCGTGGCCATGCAGACAATCGTGTCGATCCCTTCCTGCCTCTGCAGGAGGGTGGCCGAACCGCCCTCCACCTCCTCCACCAACGCATCACATGTCGTGCTTTCCGCGTATGCACCACTCGGCTCCTCCTGGCCCAAGAACCCACCTTCCGCACCACAGGTCAGAGCCGCCGAGATATGCCCCTCCCCCTGAGTAGATGCCTTGTCTATCGGGCAAGGGGTGAGTTGTTCGCAGGGTCGTACCAGGTCATCGGGAAGCTCCAAATGAGGACCCGGACCCACATTCGGGTCATCCAAAAAGAGATTACTTCCAGGCCTATTAAGGAAGACGTGAGAAGCCCCATCTTCCACCAAATCGACAGACGGGTCCACATCCCTAACCGAAATGCCTTTCCCCGGGAAGTGAACCATCGCATCTCCCATTTTGAAAACACCGCAAAACGCCCTGGATTAAATGCTTTGTGGAAGACGAACGGTCGTCGCTAGAGCCCTCGCCGAACACCCCCCCCCCCGGGGATGCTCCTCTGTCCGGCCCGATCCACAATCTGCCTCCGTCGGGCCTCCCTCAAGCCCGGAGGGCATCGTTCCCGACAACCCGCGTCGATGGTAGTTGTCAAATCGCCTGGTCTAACTCAGAGACGAGAGCTCCAGAAAGAGAGTCTTCCTCTGCGATGAAACCTTCCATCAGCCAAGCTTCGACGGGTTCAGACGCCGCATCAACGGGATGGGATCAAGCGGTTCCCCAAGCAGGCAACCACTGCACCCGAGACCCAAGACCTCTACGATCCCTCCAAGCAGAGACAGAATGGCTTGTAGAGAGCACATAGAATACGGCAACCCCTTGACGCTAATTCTATCGAGGAGATTGAAACCCATGGTGCCATCCCATGAGTTGACCTGACGCCATCGAAGAATTGACTTGCCTCAACAGATCTCCGAAAAAGGCCCCCTTCCTCCTCCTCCAACAGAGCTCTCGCCACAACTCTCCATGGGCTGACTTCAATCACGTCCCCTCGAAACTTCCCATTTGTGATGATTCTCACATCCGAAGATGCGAGAAAAAGGGCCTCTGAACCACCGCCCTCCCCAATCAACACACCGGAGCGGGTAGAATGCACCTTCCGCCTAGAGCAGACCCGACCCCTATGCCCGGAACCACAGCACACGAAACACCTTATTGGTTCCCTGCAAGATCTCACCCAATGTTGCGAGGAACCACAACGGAACCACCCCCACCCGAAGGGGTTAGCACGCTGCTCCGCTAGCCTTGAGGTTCCTCCAGAGTGGTGGCGGCGTGCCCTCCGTCGTTGCACCTCAACCCAAGGCCCTAAATGTCGGTTTCGGTCACCATTTCGGTATGACCAAAACTGAATTTTGGTGGATTTTTGGTGGAATTCCGATCGGAATTTCGGTCATTTCGATCATTTTTTGTACTAGGACCCCCATATTTCGGTCATTTCGGTCGAATTTCGATTTCGACTGGATATCGATATTCGACAGAAATTCGATCGAATTTTGCTGAAATTTGAGGCCATGCCTCAACCCACCCCCCCTGACGCCCCGTTCATTTCCGCCCCCATGAAGACATTCAAGTTATTTATTGTTGTAATAACTTGGAAGATCTTAAATTGCGAAAAATGGCCGAAAAATAGCTTTTTGAGCCATTTTTGACATTTCCACCGAAACGATCGAAATTTCCTAAAATTTCATCGAAATTTCGATTTTGGAGGAGACGGAAACCAAAATCGAGATTTTGAACCTTGCAAACAACAAGACATAAATGACATGCCAGTAACACGGATATCCAATGAGGACCGCATGCCACCACATTGTACTTGAAAAGAGGACGTCTCTAAATCATGCGTTTAAAAACACGCTTCGAGGCGCCGAGGCATAATCCTCGCGGTTGTTTTCCATGAAAACCGCCTCGAGGCTATAGCCGCAGTCTGGAAACCCGTGGCGTAAGCCTCAAAGACCTGAGGTGTTACCAAGGCGGCGATGAGGTCCCGAGGCGCAGCCTCGGTCTATTGTGCATTTTTTTGGGCAAGTACATAAAAAACTATATAAAGATATACTTTTATAATAGTATTAAAGTTATAAAGCATATATTAATCATAAACATACAAGTCACAATCACAGTATTGTATTATGGTATCATTGTATGTTACTTCCGAAATATAATATTCATAAATATATAATTATACATGTATATTACAATCACCATTGCCTCAAGAAAATCATGCAAGTATATAATGATTGTTCTAATTAGTACGAACAGATTTATATCAACAAATGATAGTCAATTGCTTGTATTGCTTTAATGATTATAATATATGTTTAAAAGACTATATGTTTTTGTAAGAATATTAGGAATTCACATATTTACAATATTAATATTAAATAATCGCAAATTAAAACTAACCTATATGGTTAATATTCAAATTTAGGATTTATGATCATATATTATGTAAATATTTGAAGTTTACGATTTTACATCAATATAATTATGTTTAATAATAGTTTTAACATGTATTTTTGCTTTAAATCGAGGCATACACCTCGACTGCCTCGAAGCTTACGTCTCGACAGCCTAGAAGCTTACGCCTCGCTTCGATAACAGGAAACCGCCTCGATCTGCCTCGTGTTTTTTTAAAAGTCGTGCCGTAAATAACACCAAACTCTAGTATATCAATTTCCAGCAAGGCCTCAAATTTCGATTTCAATTACCATTTCGGTGACCCCAAAACAAAAATTCACAAAAATTCGATCGAAATTCGGTGGAAATTCGACCGAAATTTCGATAAGAAATAAAACTGGGTCCCCCAAATTTTATTGATATAGGCCATTTTGGCTGAATTTCTTTCACCTGTCGAAACCAAAATTCGATCGAAATTCGGCGAAATTCGATCCCATGGCTTTCGGTAAAATGGTCTCCTGAGAGATGGTAAGATTGAGCACACAAAAAGATGAAAAATCCAACCATAACACATCTCCAACAAAATCATCTAGGAAGAAATGTCTAAGGCTCCTCCCAACAACCTCCATCAAATCAACAAAGAAACCACATAAGCAATCAAAATAGCAGGGCAACACATCAACAGTTTCCTGCTGACACGAACGAATCTCTTTGGTAGAGTGCAACTTTTAAGGGGTCCTCAATGTAGCATTCGGAATGTCTAACTGTTGCACAGTGATCCGCTCTGCCCTCAAGTTGGGAATCACTCAAGGCCACCACAATATGTGAAGCTTGCAATCTCTATGCATGTGGCCCCATCGTAACAATTAAAACATCGGATCTCTGGGATCAGAGGCGCCGCAGGCTCCCATTGAGACCCACGGTGACACACCAAATCCCAATCATCACCATCATCATCAGCCTGCCATGAGATCCATATTTATGATCTCCTCCATTAATGAGAGATGAAGCCTCTCACTTAGTCTGAGAAGGGGTCCAACGAAGGAGCAAAAGCAACCTCATGCAAGCATTACAGGGAGGGGCCTTAAAAGGTAATCAAAGATGCATGTATCATTCCATTCGGGTTTGATTTAGAGGTACACGTCAACTTCAAGGATCTGATTGTACTCGGAGTGGAACATTATATAAATGAGGTGCCAATGATACAGATGGAAAATTCATCGATATCATGCAAAATCTGAGACTATATTCGCCTTTAGCGATCAAATTTCACAGCATCACATAAAATTCTTCAATATGTCACCAATATATGGAAATATCCTAAAAATGAATAACTACATTTTATAGAGATAGAAAATATAACTTAATACCACTATATGTAATATTTGTTCCCATGGTTGGGCCTCTTTGTTTTCAGAAATTGTTGAGCTCGAACGCTTCTTTTGGATAAAATTTGGCCATACAAAAGTCTTGCAATTTGGTCATTTTCCTCACTCTCTTCATAGAAGAGATATTCCTCCATGTACAAAGATCCCAATCTTGTTGCATATCACTTTCCATCCCCCAATACCATAAATGCATGGAAACCTTAACCAGCTATGGGTTTGCCTAAAAACGAACACAGTGGCAACATTTGCATAGGAACCGTATATGATATCCCTGAATGTGATCAGCATTTTGCAACTGTTCTCACGATATGGCACAAGGTAGACAGTAGTACAGGGAGCCCTTGCAACCCAAGGTTGAGAAGCAGCAAATGGGCGATGCATGCAAAGATGTTCCTGTTGAATAAGTCACGTGCATAGGGGTGTTGAAGTGGCAATGAGGATGATCCGATGGTCGGTTTGGGTGACATAACTCAATGGCTCACGATTACAATGAGGCCTAGAGCTATGAACATAAAATTGACAAAAAAGAAGATTAAAGCAAATTAAGCAACTAACATTGGAGTTATAGTCATGAAATAATGTCAAGATAAACAGAATATAGAAGCCCAATCTATGGACCATTTCCCAAGTAGCAGGACGATAGGAGGAAACAGTTACCATGTAAAATGCCCTATAGACATGTGTCGGACGCATTACAACTGTGAAAGAAGGATTGCTTGAGTTAACTGCTATAGCTGCTTGAAACGCTCTATCCTTTTCCTCTTTACTCACAGATCGCCTCCTCGAGATAAAAATCTTGGTGTAGACGCACTTCTCATTTGATTGCCCCTTGGAAAGAAACGGCTCCATCAAGGATTCCTCTTTAACTTTCTTGATTCCTTTATCTGTTTGAAGATTATGCTCAACTCCCTCTGAAGAAGCAGCCACCGGCTTCTCTGACAGTCGCGGATATACGGATTTAGGCACACCCTCGGCCAATACTGGACAATCTTCAAGTTTCGCACTGGACTCCATGCTGAAATCGATAAATTGGGAAAAGCCTCCGCAGACTTCTTCTGAGGGACCGCTGATGAACTGAACGTGCGAACAGGCAGAATCATCACCCCTGCCTTTGATCTTGATGTTCTGCCACTTCATACTCAACTCTTTGTCGTGGAGCGACCTAATGCGAGAAGAGATCTTGCTTTCAGAGAAGTCCCCTCCCTTGTGAAAAATTCCAGATTTGACATCATCCACGATCCCCGACTTTGACATCAGGATGAGAGATCAACCTTGAGTGCAAGCGAAAGGTCTAAACTAGGAATATCCGGGTCTAGATTTCGGAGAAAGCCTGTGCTTCTGGGTGTGAATCCCACCAAGTATCAAGCTTTCTCAAGGGAAAATAAGGCAATCCTTGTAAAACACTCTTTATCTTACCAATATATCTCTTGACCTCGAGTTTCATCAGTAGACTAGGACATAGCAGCATGATAAATGGAAGACAGTGCTCACAGCACATGATTCGGGTCGAGATAGAGAAGAACTAGGGACGATCATCGAGGATATTTCGGGACGTCGAGAGCTGGTGGACGGATAGTCCTCGGAGGTAAAAAGAAGGATCATCCACGGCAGGGGTAGGGCGGTCGCTGGCGGCCGAGGCGGAGTTGGGGCGGAGATCGCCGGAATTAGGGCGTCAGGGGTGAGACTCGCGACGGATCTCGCATGGTATGAAAATGCTTCTTTTGTTTATGTGAGGTTTGCGAAGATTAGTACGTGCTAAGTAACAAGTAACAAGGGATTTGGAAGAATCCAACTTTTTTTTATCCCGGCGTGGAGCTCGTGCAAAGCTAATGGAATTTTATCATAATATATCCAACTTTTTGTAAACGTATTTAGGGGTGTAAGAAAATTCTCAATTCGATAGTCGCTCAGGTTCGGCCCGCTAAAAGTTCGATTCAGATTCGGTTCGGAAATAAACGAACTGAACTTGAACACAAGTTTAGGCTCGATTAAATAAACGAATCGAACCTAAAAATCATAGGTTCGCTCAGGTTCGATTCGTTAAAAGCTCGATAAACATACACACATATATATTTACAAATCCTTATCCGTAGAAGTGGACTTATTTTGAGATGAATGATTTTTATCCCAAGGTAAGTGAATTTTGTCTAGAGATAACTAGATATTTACGGGATAACTAGGTTTTATCTCGATATAAACTATCCAAAAATAAATAGTCACATCGTGTTTACAACATCTATCATCTATGGTCTAGTACTTTCCCTTCTTTATCTTCAAATCAACAGAACAAATACAAGCATTACTTATCGAATATCTCCGTATTATTCTTATTCCTTATCCCCATCTGAATAGATATAAAATATATTATAATTATACTTTTTCAAAGAGACGAATCCTTATTAATCTAATTTTTTCAAAAGATGAAGATGAGTTGGATAAAGAAAAAAACTAAATGAATATTTATTCTAACTGTAATTACACGCATATATTTCCATTTCTCTTCTTTTCACTCCCTCTTATTAGAGAATTCTTAAGTTCGATATTCGCTTAGTTTCGATTCGTTTAAAAAGAGTTTCGATTCGGATTCGGTTCGAAAATAAACGAACCGAACCTGAACACAAGTTTAGGCTCGATGAAATAAACGAACCGAAACTAAAAAAAAATATAGGTTCGCTCAGGTTCGGTCCATTTACACCCCTAAACGTATTTGTGCATATTTCAAATTGGGTGATGTTTTTAAGTTTGCGTAATTATGTTAAAACTTTTATATATTTTATTGGAATATATTTCCTTTCGTACGGTTGATATTAGTATTTGAGGGGCACGTAGTGAATTTAAATTAAGCCCAATATAACAAACTGATGCGTACTAAAAAGTTAATACACATGTAGATGAAAGAACTATGATAAATAAAAGTTTCTACAAAACAATTTTAACAATCTTAAGAATTAGCTTTCTCCCTTGTTAATTTGTGTCACTTATTGTATAGGTTTGACAGAAATTTGCTGAACAACAATTAATAAAATATGTGATGGTTTATTTGTGAATAGAGTGGTCACTTTTTATTTTACATTGCCATATACCAAGGTCAAACTTGTGGAGGTGATGAATTTTTAGTTAATGACTCATTCAATTTAGTGTATTATTTTTTTACGTGGATAGATGCAATGTATGG
Source organism: Ottelia alismoides (assembly GCA_037367405.1). NCBI lineage: Eukaryota > Viridiplantae > Streptophyta > Magnoliopsida > Alismatales > Hydrocharitaceae > Ottelia > Ottelia alismoides. The sequence goes on from JAZKJV010011636.1 coordinate 358,797, forward strand.
TGCAAATGCAATGAATGCAATATGTAGTGTATGTTAATGGGAATGCAGATGCAATACGCAATGCAAAATTTTTTTATGTTTTTTATTTCATTTTTTAAAATTTTTAAAATTTGTAAATTTTAACTGATTTAAATGATTAAAAGAAAAGAAAAACAAAAGATGATACTTAAAGTAAAATATTAATCAAGTGAAGATTTTCGTTATATTAAATGATAATAAAAATAAAATAGAAATAGGAAAATATATGTTTTGGGCTTTTATGTTTCGTAATTTTTGGGCACTTTAAAAAGTATAAGAATAAAACTAAAACAAATCAGACAATAAAAAAATTAAAAATGATTTTAAAAGTTAAATATATTTGATTCGAAAAAAAAGAACTAGTGCAAATGGGCCCTAAAAAATTTTATTTTTCTTGATTAGAAATTTAGATGATGACTCCAGATTTGTCTATTTTTGGAATAAATATGAATACATAAGATGTGAGATGTTTTTTGGATTTTAACAATGATAGTGCGATATTTTCAAAATAAAAACATAAGATAATGTTCGATGAAAATGCTATCAAGGAACTTTTGGAATCAATATGAATATAGTAAAAATGCAATAGGATTTTAATTTGAGTTCTTTTATTTTAAAATTTGCAAACCAAGAAATTGAAACCTCTATAAATCACAAAAGATTGAGCACAATGCAGGGCACCTTTTTGAAATATTGCATTAAACTCTCTAGAAAACTCAAACAAGCAAATACTTAATCAATTTTCACATGGCATGATACTTAATCAATTCAAGTAATCCATGTGCCAAAAAGTTCCTTGTCAAAAACACTACGACATGTCCAAATTGCATGTTTTCTTAGGTTCTTGATTTAACATTGACAAGCATGAAATCTATTTTTCAACAAAAAATTATAGATGATCCAATTAGCATCAAACTATTTATCACAATAGATTGATTTAAAGAGGGTAAAATGAGATTTAAAATGAAACAAACATCATTAAATTAAGAACCATATTTGCAAGATATTTAGGTTACAAAAAAATTGAATCTAAAAAAGGCTCCATATGGGCATATTTGCAAATAAGTATAAGCAACTAGGCATACATGTAAAAGGCCTTGGAGGCGGGCATGCGTGGAGATCAAAAAACTCCCAATGGTCTCCCCCAAATATCTTATCCTACAAGGTGGGTCATGTATGTGAGTTCTTAGATCGCAACACCACTAGAGGGGGTGAATAGTGGTTCGAGGTAGTTTGAATATTTTTTGCAGAATTAATAACAAGTAGAGAGTATTTAACTAACCAAGGAAATCGGCACAATGCACGGTATTTTTACGTGGAAATTCATCTGGGTAAAAATTAGGACATGAGTCTCCTGACTCAGAATTTCCCGATTAATCGAGCCAATAAAGAACTTCACTATAAATTCTATGATATTTACGCAGATATCTCAAGCATTTGTAAAGTGTATAACTTCACAACCTTGAATCAAAAACTAAATTCAACATTACCTATTAGACACTGTATCAACTGCAGAGGACTGAGAAACTTCAGCTTTCCTCTGACTTACCCGGAATGTCATGAACATGTTGGACTTGTATGCCCTTAGCGACCCATTAATGCAATAAAAGTTATTGTGTTCTCATGTCCATCTAAAATGAATGTTTGTGATAGCATTTAAAATAAGTCTCTTTATAAATATAGGTGATGAATAGTCATTCATTCACCTTTATTCTTCCATTTGGCTTTAAATCACAAGTAAAGTACATGTAAATACAACTAACTTGCATGAATTAACATCTACATTATTTTATAATTAATGTGTAAATACATGGATATAAATCTAAAATCAAAGAATAAAGAAAAAGAAAAGAAAAATAAAGGAAGTACCAAAGATAGTAGCCGACCCTAAATCCAGAGACCAAGTCAAATATTGACTTGGTCGGTAAGGAACAAAGTAGGGGTGATAGGGCGAATCATTGTACAAATTGATTCAAGAAACCCTAATTCTTTATACAATGTACATAGCTCAAAATTATAGCATTTTATTCATGATCATACACACCTCAAACAATAAAGTGTTCAGCACAAAACTTGTACATGTTAATATATATATATATACATATAATAAGAAAAATATTAGCAAATATAAATAGTGCACAAGTCACTCAGTACACTTAGTTGAAAAAGCTACAAACCGAAGTTCATTGATCAAAATATTCTCCATATGAAATCAAAATGAATCAAACTAATATTTATTATTTAAATTTAAATTATCTATCAAATGGAGGTGGTTTCATTGGAATTAGAGTTAATGTGCAAAAGCTGACTTTTCAAGGTACTATTTGTACTTGGGCATTTGTACATACAGCCAACTATTTTATTCTTTATCATTTTTAATCTATTTATATTTTTGAATTATTTTATATGTTATATGGTACATATTAAAGATATAAATACCTATAAACATATTTTAAAAACTCCCAAAATCATTAATATGTTTAAATACATAGGTATAATGTACCTATAATATAGATATATGTAATTATTTACACACATAAAAAATCATAAAAAACCTATAAAAAATATGTAAATACATATCAAATAATGGTGCACACATGTAAAATATGTAATATAGTATTATATATCAAAATAATAAAATAAAATAAAATATTATACATGTATATATACATATATAATAACATGTAATTATTAATACCTGATGTAAATAAAATCATCATGAAGTAGTTTATAACATAACAAACATTTTTCATGTTTTGAGATTTAAAATTAAATCATTTATTATTTATTTTTGATTATATTTGTTTATGTGTGTTTGTCTTCTAGTGGGCCTACGTAGCTCAATCAACTTCTAGTGAATGTTGATCCCCGTCAACACCCCCTCTCCGCGAAGAGCAGCCTCGGAAACAAGTCATCCCTCGCTTTATCCAAGTTTTACTCCATCTTCCTGATGAATGTGCCTCGGTGGGTACATTAATCATACTTATTGTAGCACTGCACTCGACCAATTAATCAGAACCGAGAAAAGAACTTCGTGAAGAGTGTCTCGGCTTAAATTTGTATCCCGAGCAAGTCCGGGGTCGAATACTGGAAGGTAATGGAAAATCTTTGGGTCAAATCAGAAAACTAAAGGATAGGTTTCTAATGCGGATTTTTGTATTTCTATATGCAAAAATAACATGAATGCAAAATGCAGGTGAATTAAGTTAATAAGAAAACAAACAATATAGCCAAATTAATTTTAATGTGAAATCAATCCAATTTAGCTAAATTATGTTTTTTCCCCTAGAAACCTAATCCAGTGAGGAATGCAAAACATATTTTTTGGAATTTTAAGGGTTAAAATGCAATAGTGAAAATGCATATTTCTATGTGTTTTTACGTATTTTTTCACATAAACATAATGCAAAAATTATGAAATTTCTACTGAAATTTAAAAATGATGAGATGAAGCTACATTTTTTTGGGAGTTTTTGACAATGTATGATTTTTTATGATTTTTTAACAAAGATAGAGTGTCTGTAAGTATTTAATTCCTAATAAACCCACATTATCAATTTATCCAAAGATCGAATTTCTCAAAAAGGTCTTTTAATATGCAATCCATAAGAGTTGAAAATTTGCAAAAATAATGCATGTGGATTTAATAACAATCATTTACTAAAATCACTCTACAATTTATTTAAGACACAAAACAACTCAAATTTAGATCAGAATTGGACAGTAATTAAAGCACGTTTCAAGGCACCATTTTAAATTTTTGAGGAATTTTTGGAGCAACAATGAGTTAAATATGAATTTAAGACCACAAATTGGGTATAAATATGAAAATTTTCACTAAAATAATTTTAATTAATAACCCAAAGATCATAAAAAATCCAAATGATATGGTATTAGTTGCTCAACATCATGACATTTTTCATTAAAATAAATGATGCAAGATGGATGTTCAAATTAACACGTGAATATAGGGGTGTTATTGCAAAATATAATTTAACTTGAATAGGACTAAAATATACACAAGGACTTTTTTACAATAATTAAAACATGCTGGATAATTTATGTATTTTTTACAATAAAAAATGAAATAAAAGTAAAATCACGTTAGTTTTCCGATGTGGCTAGGGCACGACAAAGGAGGATGGGTGTTTACGGCTAGCCGAGTAGCAGGGGCACGACCATGCGACCAGCGAGGGCGCGGCCACACGGGCAGCGGGGCAGGCACTGCTCGCTTGGCGTTGGAAGTTGGAGGGCAAGACTTGCGAGCGATGGCAGTCGGTGTTGCAGGTGATTGCAGCGATGTGGGGGAATGCACCCGAGGAAGGTGAAGGGTCGCGTTGTGGGCGGCGGTTGACTGGGTGCAGTGGTGCGTGTAGACGGGTGACTGGAGCAGCTGGGCTAGAGGCGGAGATGGATGGTCGTGGGCAACGCCGCTCACCGCATGCAGGGGTAGCTGGGAACGGAGACACGCATGGAGGAAGGCAGTAGTTGTTGCGATGGTCGGCAGGAGGCGGCTGCAGGCGGGGCGGTGACCCGGAGGGAGGAGATGCAGGCGACAAAAAGGGGGGAGCGGCCGCCTCTTGTCGCAAATTTTTTTTGTTTTTATTTTTTTTCATTTTTTGCGATTTGATTTTTTTTAATTTTTTTAAAAATAAGGGATTAGAATTGAAGATGAAAATGAAGGGGAGGTGATGTGGTGAACGATGATGATGATGGAGTGGGGTGAGTCTAGAAGACCTAAAGTGCCTCAATTCTAGTTCCTATAACATTCCCGTGATTGAGTAGATTTATGGTCCGACCAAGCTCCAATCATCAGACTATACTTAGACTAGTTCAATTATCAAACTCAATCCGAAAAATGAAAGTCCTATGCAGTTAGCAAGGAAAATATTTTTGTGATGCAATTTCCTGATTTTAATCTTTTTTGGATTTTTGAAAAAGTTTTGCAATTTTTTATGCAAGTTTTTTTGAAAGTTTACGCAACTGTCCTGGGATTCTTGGTTTTGATATTTTTTAGGGATTTTATAAAACAAAACTTTTTTAGAAAAGAAATAGGTGCGAATATTTACATGGGAGCGTGTCTTTTTATTTGCAAGAGTTGGGATTTTAGGAATTTACAGGATTGTATATACAAGGTTTGTAAAGGATGTACATAGTTTTCAAAATAATTTTAAAATAATCTTTTAAAATCTTGAAAACTTTATTTTGCAAACTAATTAGACAAATAATTTTTACAAACATATTACAAAATTTGGTATTCATTTTGCAAGGATTTTTCAAACAGTTTGTGTAGAATTTTCAAACTAATTTTGCAATCATTTTCTAAAATTTTGCAGATAGATTTTCAAAACATTTTATTTCACACAAAGGAACATATTTTTACAAACAAAAAAATACAAAGGTTGAAAAGATTCTACAAAATATTTGCCAAATAGTTTTTAAAATATTTTTTCAAAGAATTTTTCAAATCATTTTCCAAACATTTTACAAAACACTTTTACCTGACTTATTAATCAATATATAAAAGAAATTTAAAGAATTTTATACAAGTATGTTCTTTACACTTAATTTATTGTACTTAGCCACACTTATTGAAAATACAAAAGTACGAGTTATGACTAAAGTATATACATGGTATATACGAACCCTATACTTAGCATGAGCTATGCCCTCATAGGTCGGAAAGAAAATAAAAGACATAAATTTTACTAGATATAAAAGAGACTTTACTAAAACGAATAAACAATAACAAATCAAGGAATGAGAAGTTAATTGTCCCCCCTGTACTTAGGATGAAATAATCCTGAGTATAAACGGATGTATCTACATGCAGGGAGGGTTGAGGGTAGGAAAGAACAGATCACCAACTCATCATGTCTTCTCTTATACTTGGAGTAAAATATCCCTAAGTATATACGGGAATATTAATGAGAGAGGAGATAGATGAGGGATCAAGGAGTGAACGGTGGAATTCACTCATCCCCTTATAATTAGGATGAAGTATATCCTAAGTATGGCAGTGATGACTGAGAGAAAAAGTAAAATTGAAAATAAGAAAATACAAGAGAAAATAATAAAAGAAGAATAAAATTAAAGAAAAAGTTTTTGAGGAGCATTATCTAGATCTTTTGACGTGGCTAAGGTTATGGAGGCTTCATCATTGAAGATCACTTAAACTAAGTCGATAATGGTCAAGAAAGTGTCATGCTCAAGGTATGGCTACAGTAATTGATCATTGACGAAGAACGGTTGTGCGTCAGGAAACAAATATGATATAAAGATTCTTCCAATGTGACACACTTCTTTTACTCTGAATGGCCATGTCCTTTTACTCTTCAACTTGGCCGGGAATATCTTCAACTTTGCGTCAAATAGCCACACTTTATATCCAGTCTCGAAGGTCTTTAGTATGATGTTTTGGTCATGTCAGCGTTTAACCTGTTAGACATGTGAGCCCTTGGTGAATCATTCTTACAATAAACGTTATTGTAATATATATATTTACCAATACAAGTTATTGATGTTTCGCTCCCTTTCTGAAATTAAATGAATGAATGCACTATAAGGTCCCTCTGTACAATTAGGGTTATGTACCATGGCCATCTTGATGATCATATAGTTGTTGATTCATTAAATGAATCATAGAGGCTGGTGTTTTGGATGAATATCTAAGGAGTTAGATAGAGCACTCATCAAGCAACGTTAAATGATCGTTAAGAGATGATCTCCAGACTGAGTAGGAGATGGCAATCCTTTCTCACATAGGCTGATATCTGACTGACCTCTTGATGCAGTTCCTCTGCATAGGAATAGTGATTCGGAGTTGTCAGATTAGTTAGGTCAATGGGTTGACTTAACGAGATCGAGTCCTATGTTGAATGTTGTCACAGCATAGGCACGCATCCTCTGACCGAAGACAGATGTATTACTATATGTCTGAGTATGTACATTTGGCAGACCGATAGGTTGATGGCCTAACCAAGGTCTATACACCGGCGAGCTGGTGTGCATATAAGGGCATATGAGCAATACGATCTCTCAAAGGGATCATACAGGTTCACTTATGAACCGGAAGACATGAGCTCACTCATGAAGTATTGGGATCGATCAAATTCCATGCATGGTCGTCGTGCTTTGGAAGCATGACATGAATTTGAAGGTATGATATATGTTTTGGGAAAGCATGTGATCAATACCAACTCCCAATGACCAAGATTGAGAAACTCGGTGATTAAACTCTGAAGAAGACAGTGTAAAATTGATCTTAATCTTTAGATTGATCATGGGTCTTCCAGTATGCAGGATGTATAGGTATTGGGAATACATGAGGGTGATGTGATCAAAAACGATTGTATAACCATGATGCTTCCATTCCGAGGGAGTGACGAAACAGGTCTGGATTTTAGTGACTCCTCTCAGTAGAGAAGCAATCTGATCTTGGTCCAAGTGTTGGACATCGGTCGGAATGCGATTCAGATGCAATGAGAAGATTAGATTTGCGGTCTTGATTTAATCAAGCATTTGTGGGTGGTTCGTATGATCTGGATTTGAGATAAGATCTCAATGTCCAAGTCACTATACGTGGAACAATACAATCGCCCTGTCCTTATCTCCAAGCATCTGCGGAGAAAGAACATTATTCTGGAAGGGGTTCGAGAATAATTCATTTGATGAACTACATATCCAAGCAAGAAGGACTTGATGATTAAATGAGATTTAATTGTCAAGCATAATGTGAATAAGATTCATATTGTGAGAATAATTACCCAAGATAATTAAATAGGATTTAATTATCAAGGATTGGAGAATGTGGATAATACTATCCATAATATTTGTGTATTATAAATATGATTTATAATATACATATATATTGAAGAGAGAGATATTTTATAAATAACATTTTTTAATTATTAATGTAGATTGCATTCACATTAATTAATTAATTGAAAATGTAATTTACAAATTAGTTTGGGTTGTGAATATGATTCACATTTTTTTTCAATGGCATGTTTGAAATATTCACAAATTAATTTGGTGAATAATTTTGTGATAGTGGTTGTTACAAAATTAGATTAAGAAGTAATAAATTAAATAAAAAAGGGAGATAAAAATCACCACAAAAAAGGTGGCGTCACCTATTGGTGACTGCCCCTAAATTTATGGGTGATTTAGTTATCACTTTTTTATTTTATGTTATTATCTCTTGATGATTAATTTGTGTTAAATTAAATTGTGTTGATAATATTGCAACATATATTTAATTTAAATATAAATTAATGTTGTTGGTTTTAACCAAGAACAATCATAGCCATTGATTATTACGTAGAATCCCATGGCCGTCGGATCTATGTGTCCCATGGATTGAGATCCATTGGATCCCAAACTAATATAAAAGGAGGGCTAACATAGCCTTTCATGATACATTATTTTAGAGTTGTAGAAGCCTACTCCTCTCTCTCTCTCGTTCTCGTCTACAGTCTCTCTCTTAATTTCAAGTGGCCGTCCATCTTGAATATTGAGGAGGAGAGTATATCGCCTTCGCCTTCGACGACTCGAGGATCTCCTTCTTCTTTGGGACTGCTTGCTCTAAAGGAAGACGACGGATTTCGTTTGACGAAATCAGGAGATTCATTGCTTGGATCTTCATCGAGGATTGCGGGAGGAACGCGACTCATCATCGCGCTCGCAAGTGCGTTCTTCGTGGATCGGACTTAATACAGGAGGATCTCTTGTTTGGGATCTCACGATTACAACCACACTCCAAGAGGTATTCCTTGTACTTTGTGGTTTGATGAAATGATCCGAGAAGTGTTCTCGTGATCATGTGGTTTCATCTTTAGATTTAAAAAAATTTAATTTTCGCCGCATCTAGCGACTAGTGCGACTAGTTGCTCCGATTGCATATGATGCGATCGACATGCTTCCGTGATGCGCTTAAGGATTCTCAATATCCTTCAAGTGGTATCAGAGCTTTAGGTCGAATATGGTTTTGGATATGATTCATAGACCTAGGACGACTTGGGTTTGAAAGGTTGGCAAAAGTTTTGTCGCATTTCAATTTTTGCACCTCTGTCTAATTGAAATTTTCAGTATTGTTTAAATTGTTTAAACACGAAATTTGCAATTGAAATTTGTTCCCCATTAAATAAGGAAACCATAGGATCTGAGTTTATGTAATTTGGACTTCATTTGCTCAAGATATGGCCTTTTGAATATGCATGTATTCACTGTTGCGGGAACTGCGGATCTAATCGTGATTAATGAGTTAATTAATGTTCTGATCCACCTCGAAATGCATGAATTATCACTTGGTTTCTTTAATAAATCAAATTGGCAATATTAGGAAACTGATTTTGCAATTTTTGGATTTAAATTGATCAAGACAAGTTAATTTTGGTGATTGGAGGTCACTGCTGGAAATTGACATCTTTTGATCATGAACCTCGCGATAAGTCATTCAAATACGTAGATGAAAATTAATTGTTAATTTTCTAAAATAATTAGTGATAAATATTTGTGAAATATTTAAAGAGATAATTATTTCATTGAATGACATTTGCCTAAACCATAATGATAAGATTGTTGATCTTGATCATTGGTTGACATGAAATCATCAACAAACATTTTTCATGAAAAACCTTAGTTTATCTTACAATAGTTGTAGGATAACTTTTACATGAAAAACCCTTTTGCTTGAATAGGATTGGGAATTAGTTTAGCAAATCTCCTTATAATATAATCAAAATTGATTTGATATATATTATATGATATAATTTCGGTTGAAAAACCAATTAGCATCTAAAAGTACATGATAATCTATCTGGCATTATCCTTTCCTGAGGTGGATATGGTGCCTGGTCGGAGAGCATTGGGGTCACGTGTTGCAACGGATGTGGTCCGTCCCACTCTCGTCGGTACTGGCCATGACAGCGGGTAGGGACTCGATAATGCCGGAGAAAGTCAAAGTGTATTTTTCTAATTATTAAAATTCGAATAATACGTACTTTGATATTATACCTACTATTCAAGTAATAATCAAGTTTGTTTATTGATGATTGGATTAATGATTAATTTAATGTGATTAAATTGATTATATCCAATAAGCACTCTATTATGAATAGATGTGTATTTCTCTTGGAAGAATTAATTACGTGAATATGATTCACAATAATTAATTGTAAAATTTGAATAAGAAGATGGAGGATCACATAAGTGACATCCATGGTCTCCCGTCAAGGCAAAGGGTTCCGTCGTCAGGGATTGTATATAGGAGACACATGTCCGAAGTGACAGATCCGATATGCAAGTGCATCTGGATCGGGCTCTTTGCTTCTCGAAAAAGTAAGGCAGTATGCGTAGTGACCCTAATATCGAGTCCTCATATTATTGGGGCGATATTGGATTGCGCATAGCGAGTTCTAATCCTGTTGATGGTTGGTTCAATTAGCAATGGGTCAACATCATCTTACGGGGTGGTGGGTCCGGGTGTGAAAGACCGAATTGGGAAATGCAAGTTTGACTTGCAAGGCGGAATGAGTTCCCGCTTCTTTTTATCGGAGTCACGAGTTCTCATATTATTGGGATGTGACAAAGATAGGAAAGGAGATCCCAGATCTTGCTTGAGATATAGCGGTAAGTATATCTCTTATTTTGAAAGACAATTAGGGGACAATCTTTCAAAGTTGACACAGCAAGACAAATTTGATTTAAAATGCCTTAATCAAATTATTCTTAAAATGAATATATAATTATTTATATATTCTAATACAGTGCATTCCTAATTTCAGAAAATGAAGTCCATGAACCCATTTAGCAGGCTCCTAGAGGTCAACCAGTTGACCAGGCCAAATTATTCGGATTGGATCCAAAATTTGGATCTTGTCCTATCCGCGGAGTGCGTCTCTTATGTGCTGACCAAGGACAAGATAGCAAACCCTAAGACTGCGAAAGATAAATCATATAATGAGAAATATGATGAAGACCATAATCTGGCAAGGTGCTACATCCTTGGGTCATTGTCTAATGTGCTTCAGAAGCAACATGTGGAAATGAACCATTGCCAAGAGATTATGTTGAATCTGAAGGAAATGTTTGGTAACATAAACCGCACACAACTTTACAACGTGATGAAATATCTTATTCGCTGCAAGATGCGGGAAGGGACCTTTGTCAGAGAACACGTACTCAAAGTGTTTGAGTACCTCTCTGAATTGGAAACCCTGGGAGCCTACTTGGATTCTGAAATGCAATCTGATTTCATTCTCCTGTCACTCCCTAAGTCTTTCAACAATTTTGTCGTGTCTTACCACATGAGCAAAGGCGACTTCACTAACGCTGGGTTGTTAGCTGAATTGAAGTCTGCGGAAGACGTCATGAAGAAGGACGACCCCTCTGCTAGTGCAATGGTTGCAATTGATCTTAATCTTCAGATTGATCATGGGTCTTCCAGTATGCAGGATGTACAGGTATTGGGAATACCTGAGGGTGATGTGATCAAAAACGATTGTATAACCATGACGCTTCCATTCCGAGGGAGTGAAGAAATAGGTCTAGATTTTAGTGACTCCTCTCAGTAGAGAAGCAATCTGATCTTGGTCCAAGTGGTAAACATTGGTCTGAATGTGATTCAGATGCAATGAGAAGATTAGATTTACGGTCTTGATTTAATCAAGCATCTGTGGGAGGTTCGTACGATCTGGATTTGAGATAAGATCTCAATGTCCAAGTCACTATACATGAAACAATACAATCGCTTTGTACTTATCTCCAAGCATCTGCGGAGAAAGCACATTATTCTTGAAGGGGTTCAAGAATAATTCATTTGATGAACTACATATCCAAGCAAGAAGGACTTGATGATTAAATGAGATTTAATTGTCAAGCATAATATGAATAAGATTCATATTGTGAGAATAATTACCCAAGATAATTAAATATGATTTAATTATCAAGGATTGGAGAATGTGGATAATATTATCCATAATATTTGTGTATTATAAATATGATTTATAATATACATATATATTAAAGAGAGAGAGATTTTATAAATAACATTTGTTAATTATTAATGTGGATTGGATTCACATTAGTTAATTAATTGGAAATGCAATTTACAAATTAGTTTGGAGTGTGAATATGATTCATATTTTTTTCAATGGCATGATTGAAATATTCACAAATTAATTTGGAATTAATTTGGTGAATAATTTTGTGATAATGGTTGTTACAAAATTAGATTAAGAAATAATAAATAGAATAAAAAAGGGAGATAAAAATCACCACATAGGTGACGCCCCCTAAATTTGCGGGTGATTTAGTCATCACTTTTTATTTTATGTTATTATCTCTTGATGATTATTTTGTGTTAAATTAAATTGTATTGATAATATTGCAACATATATTTAATTTAAATATAAATTAATGTCGTTGGTTTTAACCAACAACAATCATAGCCATTGATTATTACATAGAATCCCATGTCCGCTGGATCTATTCCCATGGAGTGAGATCCATTGGATCCCAAACTAATATAAAAGGAGGGCTAACCTAGCCTTTCATGGTACATTATTTTTGAGTTGTAGAATCCTACTTCTCTCTCTCTCTCATTCTCGTCTGCCATCTCTCTCTCAATTTCAAGTGGCCGCCCACCTTGAATATTGTGGAGGAGAGTATATCGCCTTCGCCTTCGACGACTCGAGGATCTCCTTCTTCTTTGGGACTGCTTGATCTAAAGGAAGACGACGGATGTTGTTTGACGAAATCAGGGGATTCATTGCTTGGATCTTTATCGAGGATTGCGGGAGGAACGCGACTCATCATCGCGCCCGCAAGTGCATTCTTCGTGGATCGGACTTAAGACAGGAGGATCTCTTGTTTGGGATCTCACGATTACAACCACGCTCCAAGAGGTATTCCTTATACTTTGTGGTTTGATGAAACGATCCGAGAAGTGTTCTCGTGATCATGTGGTTTCGTCTTTAGATTTAAAAAAATTTAATTTCAGCTGCATCTACTGACTAGTGTGACTAGTTGCTCCGATTGCATATGATGCGATCGACACGCTTCCGTGATGCGCTTAAGGATTCTCAATATCCTTCATAACCATCACCTTGTACATCAAAGTATTATCATAAGCATAGTCTCAGAATTCCAGGATTCTGTTCAGAACTACTTCTCTTTGCTGACTACCTTTCTATGTGCCCAAGTTGCAAATATTTATTGCCAATAGTGATTTATGAACTAATTCGATGGGTAGAGGCACATTTTTTCATATACAAGATGATAGGACGACATGTCCAAGGGAGACTTTGTAGGCAGTTCTGTATGCCCAAACGTCAGAGTCAAGGAGTTGGAACCAATTCTTTCTATCCGTCTTCACAAGCTTCTGCAAAATTATCTTGATTTCTCTATTTGATAATTCTATCATGCCATTGGTCTAAGGGTGATAAGGAGAAGAGATTCGGTGCTCGATGTTGTACTCACACGCCAATTTTCTGACCTCTTTGATTATGAAGTGATTACCCCCATATGATATGAGGATCTTAGGTATCCTGAACCGTGAAATGATGCTCTCTCTCAAAAACTGACAAACTGTACCGCTATCTATAACTCGTGTGGGAATAGCTTCAACCTAACGACTCACATGATCAATGGCAAGAAGGATGTGCTCAAATTCATGACTGTTGGGAAAGGGACCCATGAAATCGATACCCCAAGCATCGAATACACATGAAATTTAAATGAATTTGGGGGGCATCGATTCTTTTGTTGTAAGGGTTCCTCCCATTTTCTGACAGTTAGCGCAGTCTTTTAACATATGTTGTTGCATCCTTAAATAGTTTAGGCCACAAGAGGACTCACTATGGTACCTAGCTATCGTTCTGGCTCCAGATTGGTGTCCACCAGATTCGATCGAGTGACAATGTTCGAGGACACTATGATGCTCCTCCTAAGGGAGAAACCGACACCAAATGCAATCGCCTTATTCCCTAAATCGGAGTGGATCTTCCCATTGGTATAAATGGATAATGGATAAGAACTTGTCCTTCTTGATTTTCGCCCAACCTTGTGGGACTACACCATAAATGAGATAGTTAACAATACCGACATACCAAGGGAGATAGTCCACGGCCAGAATCAATTCGTCTAGAAAACTGTATGCGATGAGTGCACTGCTCAGAGGAGGTTCTTGATGCTCAATTTTGGAGAGGTGGTCTGCTACCGCGTTTTGAACTTTAGGATTGTCTTTGATTTCTAAGTTATACTCTTAAAGGAAAGAGATTCGTCTAATCAATCTGGGCTCCGCATCCTTCTTATGTTGCAGATACCGTGTAACAGAGTGGTCAGTGTAAATTGAGACTTTAGATCCAAGCAAAAAGGATCTTAACTTATTGAGGGCGAAAACCACGATCATCAGCTCTTCCTCAGTGACAATATAGTTGCATTGTACTTCATCTAGTTTCTTGTTGGTGTAGTGAATGACGTAGTATGCTCTGTCCTTTCTCGGTCCTAAAAAGCCCCAACTGCAAAATCTAATGCATCTATCATGATATCAAAGAGTATATACCAATCCGACGGTTGTAGGACTGTAGTTTGAGTGATTAGCTACTTCAGTTGATTAAATGAAAGCAGAACCTACTGATCAACATGATACTCAGTCTCCTTACACAACAATTTAGTGAGAGGTCGGGCGATGCATCATAAATCTCAGATGAATCTTCTATAGAAACCCACATGCCTCAGGAATGACGTCACATTTCTGACATTCTGAGGTGGATCAAGATTGGCGATCATATCCACCTTTGCTAGGTCAACTCCCATGCCACACTTGGAAATGAAGTGGCCCAGCACAATCCCTTCAGTGACCATGAAATGGCTCTTTTCCCGAGATAATAAGAGATTGACTTCTTAACCTTTCTGAAGTACTCTATCTAGGTGTCGAAGACAGGAATCAAAGCCGTCATCGTAGACAGAGAAGTCATACATAAATGCCTCGAGAAAACTGCCAACCATATCAGCAAAACTACAAGCGTGCATCTGTGGATTGTGGTAGGTGCATTGCACAGACCAAAGGGCATTCCCCTAAAAGCGTAGGAGTCGAATGAGTAAGTGAAGGATATCTTCCCTTGGTACCCTTGAGCGATTGCCACCTGGCTGTACTCGGAATACCCATACAAAAAGTAGAAAAACTCCTTGTCGGCTAGTTTTTCCAGAACTTTATCAATAAATGGCAAGGGGAAGTGGTCCTTCTTCATTGCAGGATTGAGGCGACATTAATCAAAACACACATATGCCGGGACGTAGGTACTCGACCAAAAATCTCCTCTCCTCTTTCAATAGTAACCACAGTGAACCCGTATTTCTTTGGAACTATATGGAAAGGCTCACTCATTTTGAGTCGGAGATGGGATAAATAAACCCCGTCTCACATTATTTCATGATTTCTTCCATGACGATATTTTGCAAGTTAGGGTTCAATCTTTTTTGAAATTCTTGAGATGGCTTGGCATCTTCTTCTGGATAAATGTGATGTAAACACATATCATGATTTATCCCACGGAGGTATGTTATGTGACGACCAAGTAACTTGCGATTTTTCTCTATAATCTCGAGTAGTCAAAATTCCTAATCCGGATCGGTTGGTTGTTGTTGATGACCAAACACATGTTTGCTGCAATTGTAAGGAAAGCGTACTTGAGGGTTATCGGAAGTGACTTTAGTTTTGGTTCTAATCGAGCATGTTTCTCAGTTACTCTAGACACCGAATTGGTAGGTGGATGATCTACCAAAAATTTGGAGTTACTTCTTACCTCAGCAACTAGTGATTTTTTCAATAATGTGACAAATAAATCATAAATAATTCATTATTATCTGGTTGGCACGAATCTTCGGAATCTAAAAGATGCAACAGTAAATTGGAATTTGTCTCCTGACCGACATCAGAGCATGAGAATACTATGCTTTCCAGGTCCTCCTTGATGAATCCCCATTCATCACTATTTATTCTTTTATTTTAGCTAAATATCTTGGCAAAACATCATGTATATAGTTGTAAATATAATAAGTTACCAATAAGCATGCATTTGTTATAATTAATAATTAGCATGTATTTGTGCAAAAATAAAAGAATAAAGAATAAAAGAAAAGGAGGGAAATATTTAGAATAAATATTGAGTGACATGAACTCAAGAGAGGGTCCAAAATGGACTTGATCGTCAAATAAAATAAGTAGAGAGAGATAGGGTCACTCAACCTTGTACATACTCCTTCTTGTGTATATATGTATTATTTTTACAAAAATAGAAATAAAAAAGGTATCTTTATCCCCTTCCACATGTTCCTAAAAATAAAATTAAAAATAGAAAAATAAAATTAAAAATAACTTTCTCTCTCTATCACCTTGTATATAATACATGTACATATGTATCATAAATATATTTATTATACACTTGAAAATAACTCATAAAAATAAAATAAAAATTATTTTATACTTCAAATAATATGATGTAAAGAAATAAAATATAAAATTGGGGTATTTGTACAAAAAATAATGAAATAATAATAAAATAATAATAAATAAGTATTTTATACATGTATATAATGTAATATAATGTACATACCTTAATTTATTTTTCATAAAAATAAATAAAAATTACAAGAAAATAGTTCAGAAAATAGGGAATATTTTTAATTTTGAACATTTTTTAAAATAAAACCATCTTCTGTTTTTAATTTATTTTTCAAACATTTTTGACCCATCCTTTTTCTGATTGGTCAAGGAGGGATGTTGACCCCGGTCAACTCCCCCTCCCGGACCCTTTCTTCACGAATCCGTCTCACGCGCCCGAGTTCTCCGAATTCTTTGGAGCGGATCTCGCCATCTCTTGCCTCGATTCATTTGCCCACACCTTCCCCTTGGATGCAAGATCCTCGCGGATCCCTAGGGAAGGGCGGATGCTTCTCGGTTCGCGTGCCCACACCTGATCTCTCCAGCCACCTGGAACTGCCTATATATTCTTCATTTGATTCCCTAGGTTGATAGCTCGCGCCGCACACCCTGTTGATACCCTAGAGAGTTTCCCCTTGGTGACAACAATCGGAAGCCGCCTTCGATCGTCGACTTGGTGCCGTGTAGCTGACGCTCCTCCTTCGTGGCCGGAGAACCGCCGCGAGAAGCCTCCCTTGCCCGCCACAACTCGATTGAGGCCATAACCCCTTCAACAGTACCATCGGAGCTTAGGATTCAGATAGGACCCTCAGGTAGCATCCATTTCAATCCTAGCTCAGTTATCTTTTGAATCTTCCATTTTCTCTTTGTCGCACCTCCGCCAGCTCCGACCCGACGGTCGGAGCTTCATCGGTCACCCTTATCCGCTCTGATCGACTACCCAGTTCATCTCACCCTTCTTACACGACCTGGTCATCCAAATCTTGGTTGTACGAGCCAAGATTAGGACCTATGTTCCTTCTGTCACATCGCCGGAACCCCCATCTCCATTCGTCGCCGCCTTCTTTTAATTTAGATCCAATAACATTGACCAGAGCCATTCTCCGAGTGAGAGATTTACCCCACAGGTCTTGGCGCGCGTAGACACACCCCCTTTCGCCTTCCACCCACTCCGCTGGAGCTCGTCCAGGTCTCCTCCCCTTTCCTGGAGATCCAACCGTCGATGACCTAATCGGACCCGTCCACCCGACGCGGAGGAGCCACACGAGCCTGTTGCCGTTGTCCGATCGTTCATCGGAGCCGCCGATCTCCTTCGGTGCTCCGGTGAACTTTGCCCAGGCGGAGTTCTTCCAGACCTTCCCTCGACCGTTGGATTACACCCCGCGCCCAGATTTCATCAAAGTTGTCCAGAGCCTACACCTGTCACGTTGTTAGATCTGTCATCTAACGATATCCGTATGCCCATGTTCGCTCAACCTGACGACCGTTGGATTCGCCAGTTGTACGCGACAGAGCCGCACGTCGTCATCTAATGAGAGCGCGCCGCCTATCACCCCACGCGCGTCGCACGAGTGGCTTGGGAAATTTGCTCCGCGACCACTGTAGTTACTTCCTTCTATTATTTAGTCTGTAAAATAATAAGTACACAGTGGGAACTTTTTGCATCTGTACCCCTGCAGATTTCTATAATTACAGTTTAGTCCTCCTTGAGTGGTTGCACGTTCGTCGTCACGTGAATTTGTGGGTTATTAGCGTGTGATGTCTTGGATTTAATTGATGTTATATTTTGACGTTATAATTTTCATATTTGCAATTATACCTCTGTGCATACTTATTTTGGACATGTGCTAGAATTCACGTGAAAATTGCAGATAAGACTTCGCACTTTCTATGCGTGTTATCATTTAGGTCCTGAAACATGTTTTCTTTGCAAATAAGTCCCCATGTGCTATGTGCTTGACTTTTATTTTAATAAATAGCAATTTCGTCCAAAATACATGATACTTTGACACATGGCACCTGCCATGGTGTAGAAATTTATGTGAATTTCTTGTTGCATTTTGTTTCCATTTAGTATTTTAAAAAATTCAAAAACCTTAAAAATTACTATTGTTTGTTTTGAAAATCAATTAAAAATATTAAAAATCCTTTAAAAATTCCAAAAAATTATTGATTGCTTGTTTCGAGTTGCTTTTGCTTTAATCCAAATTTTGTTATATTTGCCTTTATAAAATCATAGAAATTAAAAAAAACACTGAAAACCTTAGAAAAATCATTAAAAATTCATAAAAAAATCAAAAAATGTGTTTTCTTCTTATGTAGTTATCTTTTAGTTTATGGTTTATCATAAAATTACTACTCGAATTTTATAGGCATTTTAAGTATTTTTAACTTTCCTTTAGATTCGAGTTGTACACTGTTTAGCATTTTTTACCTTATTTCATTTACTTACAAAATTCGAGCAGCAATTTTATGATAAATATAAACTAAAGGCTAACTACAAAAGAAGAAAACACGTTTTTTTGATTTTTTTATGAATTTTTAATGATTTTCTAAGGTTTTCAATGTTTTTCAATTTTTATGGTTTTTTTAAATGCAAATACAACAAAATTTGGAGTAAAGAAATCAATAATATTTTTGGAATTTTTAAAGGATTTTCAATATTTTTAATTGATTTTCAAAAACAAATAGTAGTAAATTTTAAGGTTTTTGAATTTTTAAAAATACTAAATGGAAACAAAATACAACCAAAAATTCACATAAATTTCATGTGTCAAAATTTCATGAATTTTGGACAAAATTTACTATTTATTAAAATAAAAGTAAGCACACAACACATAGGGACTTATATGCAAAGAAAACATGTTTCAGGACGTAAATGATAACACGCATAGAAAGTGCGAGGTCTTATCTACAACTTTCACACGAATTCTAACACATGTCTAAAATAAGTACGCATAGGGGTATAATTGCAAATATGAAAATTATAACTTCAAAACATAACATCAACTAAATCTAGGACATCACATGCAAATAACCCATAATTCACGTGACGTCGCACGTGCAACCACTCAAGGAGAACTAAACTGTAAATATAGAAAACTGCAAGGGCACAGATGCAAAAAGTTTTCACTGTGTACTTTTATTTTACAAACTAAATAATAAAAGGAAGTTACTGCAGGGGTCGCGGAGCAAATTATCCAAGCCACACATGCGACGCGCGAGGGCTGACAGGATGACGACGTGCGGCATTGGCGCGTACAGCTGGTGAATCCAACGGCCGTCAGGATGAGCAAACGCGGGCGTACGGAGATTGTTAGATGACATATCTAACGGCCTGACAGGTGCAGGCTGTGGACAGCTCTGATGAAATCTGGGCGCGGGGCGTAATCCAACGGTCGAGGGTAGGTCTGGAAGAACTCCGCCTGGGCAAAGTTCCTCGGAGCACTGAAGGAGATCGGCGGCTCCTATGAACGATCGGACAGCAGCAACAGGTTCATCTGGCTCCACCGCGTCGGGTGGACGGTTCCGATTTGGTCATCGACGGTTGGATCTACTGGAAGGGGGATGAGACCTGGACGAGCTCCGGCAGAGTGGGTGGAAGGCGAAAGGGGGTGTGTCTACGCGCGCCAAGACCTGCGGGGTAAATCTCTCGCTCGGAGCATGGCTCCGGCCAATGTTATTAGACCTAAATTAAAAGAAGGCAGCGACGAATGGAGATGGGGGTTCCGACGATGCGACAGAAGGAACCCATGTCCTAATCTTGGCTCGTACAACCAAGATTTGGATGATCAGGTCGTGTAAGAAGGGTGACAGTGAACTGGGTAGTCGATCAGAGCTGATAAGGGTGACTGAAGGAGCTCCGACCGTCGGTTCGAAGCTGGCGGAGGTGCGGCGGAGCGAAAATGGAAGATTCGAAAGATAATTGAGCTAGGATTGAAATGGATGCTACCTGAGGGTCCTATCTGAATCCTAAGCTCCAGGGGTGCTGTCGAAGGGGTTATGGCCTCAACCGAGTTGCGGTGGACAAGGGAGGCTTCTCACGGTGGTTCTCCGGCCACGAAGGAGGAGCGTCAGCTACACGACACCAAATCGACGACCGAAGGCGTCTTCCAATTGTTGTCAAGGGAATCAAACGAAGAATATATAGGCAGACTCAGGTGGCTAGAGAGATCGGAAGTGGGCGCGTGAATCGAGAAGCATCCGCCCTTCCCTAAGGATCCGTGAAGATCTTGGATCTAAGGGAAAGATATGGGCGAAGGAATCAAGGCAAGAGAAGGCGAGCTCCGCTCCAAGGAATTCGGAGAAGTCGGGCGCGTGAGACAGATCCGTGAAGAAAGGGTCCGGGAGGGGGAGTTGACCGGGGTCAACATCCCTCCTAGACCAATTAGAAAAAGGTCGAATCAAAAATATTTGAAAAATAAATTTAAATAGAAGATGATTTTATTTTAAAAATCATTCAAAATGAAAAATATCCCTTATTTTCTGAACTATTTTTTGTGATTTTTAATTATTTTTGTGAAAAATAAATTATGGTATGCACATTATATTACATTATATACATGTATAAAATACTTATGTTTTTTTATTTTCTTAATTTTGTACAAATACCCCAATTTTATATTTTATTTATTTACATCATATTATTTAAATATAAAAGAATTTTTATTTTATTTTTATGAGTTATTTACAAGTGTATAATAAATAGGTTTATGATACACATGTACATATATTATAAACAAGGTGATAGAGAGAGAAAGTTATTTTTAATTTTATTTTTTCTATTTTTTTTTATTTTTAGGAATATATACAAGGGGATAAAGATACCTTTTTTATTTCTATTTTCGTAAAAATAATACATATATACATAAGAAGGAGTATGTACAAGGTAGAGTGGCCCTATCTCTCTACCTATTTTATTTGGCGATCAAGTCCATTTTGGACCCTCTCTTGGGTTCCGGTCACTCAATATTTATTATAAATATATATTTCCCTCCTTTTCTTTTATTATTTATTCTTTTATTTTTGCACAAATACGTGCTAATTATTAATTATAACAAATGCATGCTTATTGGTAACTTATTGTATTTACAACTATATACATGATGTTTTGCCAAGATATTTAGCGAAAATGAAAGAATAAAGAGTGATGGATGGGGATTCATCACCCTCCTATACTTTACTTTTGCTAGTCCCTTAGCAAACACTTATTTGAAAAAGAAGTGAAAAGAAAAGGAAAAAGAAAAAGAAGGGAAGTCAATGTTGATTATTAAACTTGCCCTCATTAAATTGAAGTATGGAGCTCAGTCAGACCTTTAGATTATTAATTTATCGGAACCTTATTTGGACTTAAGCTTAAAACTCAACAGCCTCTAAGTTCCACCTATCTATGGTCAAGACTCCTCAATAATCCAGATCAGGAACAAGTCTACATACACAAACTCTAATGACCATGAATCTTTCCTTGTATTGTGTAAGTGATATGCAGCTCCACACCTCAGAATGACAAAGTGACAACCCCTCTTAACAAGGTAACTCTAATGCCCTAGTCGGGCATCTCTTTCCTCGAGGAGCGGGGTATTCCCTTCTAAGTTCAAGTTCTACCGTCTCAAGAAGAGGAGGAAGGAGAGAATGGACCATGACCAGTGTAGTCATGTATCCTTGGGAGCCCAACCAGTGTAGCTAAGTCTCCCGCTGCAAGCTACATGAGATGAGCATGTGTAACATAAGCTTTGCTTCCTTTGACTATGTACACTCCGGTAGGTATTTTATTTTCAATCGGACCCATCACCTTTTTTTGGAGTTTTTCTTTCTTTGCACATTTTTTTCGATGTTTATATGTACAACGTATCTACATGGTGCAACATATATATATATATAAGGAATTTTTCCTCTTGAGCCAATTGACTATCCCTCATTTGAAGTTTTATTGCAACCCACAACTCATGTCTTAATACCTCAACACCACCGGACCAAGTTGAGACGTACTTCCTTCACTAAAAGAAGAAGAGAGGTTCCGCCTAGAAGTACTACCCTCATATGCTTCCCTAAGCCAAAGGAAAATGCCTCCTCACCACCTCATCCGTGGAGAGTTATGTGTAATGTGCAGGTGCAAGTAAAGCCATTGTCTCTGAGAGTCATGTGTGCATTGCTAAGTGTTCTACTTAGGCTCATCAAGATGACATATGATCATAGCCTAGTGGACTCCAAGAATTAAGTCCCAAATGGACCTGAAAAGTCTTAACCCTAAGCCCTATAAGGTCCCTCTGAGAATTAGATGGATTAAGGTCTTAACCAAGCTCCTTTTTTCTATTTAATTCCAGGCCAGTTTAAATGTCAACAATGATTTAGAAAAACTGTACAAATATATACAAAAATGTTTTTATGCATGTTTTGGAAATGTGCAAAAATTTCGAAAAATGTTTGAATGAATGAGTGCATGAAGTTTTGCAGATATTTACAAACATTTACACAGGGGTTTTTGCAAACTTTTGTTTTTTTAAACATTTTACAAAAATTTTGTATTGTATACATAATTTTGATATCCAAATATTTACAAACTCTTTACATAAAACATTTTTACAATCATTTGTACAAAAATAATTTGTATAAATAGCTATGTATGTGCAATAAAGAATTTTTATGTACAAGGAAATTTTTAAAATTTTTATGGTTTCTTAGATAAAAGGATTTTAGTCATTTTATTTATTAACACACTCACACAAAGTATGAGTTATGGCTAAAGTATATATGAAATATATACGACACCCCCTATACTTAGCTCGAACGATGTCCTCAGAGTGGATCGAGAGCGATGAAGAAGACATAACTCATGCTTAGTATAGGGAAGTGAAAAGGAACGATATAGTACAATGACAAATCAAAGAATTGAATGAAGAGAGCTCGGTGTTTCCCCTATACTTAGGATTAAGTAATCCTAAGTACAGTAAGTTGTACATGAAGGGAACTCCGAGTGATAGGATGTACAGGGTTTACCTCCCCTATACTTAGGACGAAAGGTCCCTAAGTATAGGCAGCAAAACAGAGGTAAAAAGAATCAAAGGAGTACACAAAAGTCCTACACCCCCCTATACTTAGGGTAAAGTACACCCTTAGTATAGCATAATCATAGGATGAAGATGGGGTGTGGAACTAAAGAATGGAATGATATGGACATCTGGATCCATACAAGGCGTAAGACAGTGATAATCAGGCATTAGATGCACTAGCTGTGAGTCAAAGACCACATCTCACGCAAAATGAATAGGGGCGACGTCAACGACCAGTGGCTCATGATCTAGATGTGGTTTGAGCCGCTGCTCGTTAACACGGAAGGTAGACTCAGATGACATCTCAGATATGTTAATACTCCCATTATCGTGTACCTTTCGGACCAGGTATGGTCCCTTCCACTTGCTCTGCAACTTCCCTGGAAATAGTCTAAGCCTGGCATTAAACAACCATACTCTCTGTCCTGGTTCAAACTGCTTATGGCTGATATGAGAATCATTCCACTCCTTCACTCATTCCTTATAATGTAGGCTGCTTGAAAAGGCTTCATCTCTAAGCTCCTCCAGGGCTGCTAATTCTGCCCTCCTCTGATCTCCTATACTCGCTGGATCTAAAAGTATCTCTGTGACAGCCCAAAGTGACTTATGCCTAATCTCAACAGGTAAATGGTAGGGCTTGCCATAAACGAGGTGAAAGGGAGATGTATCCAACAGGGTCTTGAAGGACGTCCGATATGCCCACAAGACCGAGTCCAAAAGCTGTGACCAATCCTTTCGGTATGAGCGTACAACCTTCTGCAATATAGTCTTGATCTCCCTGTTCGACACTTCAGCAAGACCATTGGTCTGAGGGTGGTATGGAGTGGCTACTCGATGGTCAATGCCAAACTCGCTAGCAAAGACCTTTACCTTGTCGTTGACAAAAGGAGACCCCCCGTCAGATATCAAAACTCGAGGTACCCCGAACTGTGAAATGATGTTCTTCCTCAAAAATCTGTATATAGTCCTAGCATCTGCGGTTCAGGCGGGGATGGCCTCAACCAAACGACTCACATAATCAACGGCTAACAGAATGTACTCGAATCCCTAGCTCTTAGGGAATGGACCCATGAAGTCGATACCCCATGCGTCAAAAACCTTACAGAAGTGAATGGGTTGCATCGGCATCATATCACGTTGTCCACAAGTGTCCATCCTCTGACAGTATACATCTCTTCATGAATTCATTAGAATCCTTGAAGAGAGTAGGCCACCATAGGCCGGATTGGAGCACTTTATTTGTCGTTCTCCTCCCAAAGTGATGTCCTCCTGCCTCCAGCTTGTGGAAGTAGGTGAGGACGCTACGGTGCTCCTCCTGAGGAATGCACCGTTGCCAGACACTATCCCCTCCAAAGGGACATGTGAATGTGGTCTTGTCCTGGTCTTCTGGCGCAATGGCCACTGATGAACTTCCATTTCATCATCTTTATTCTATCATTTTGGCCTCAAAAATCCCAACAAATGCATGTAAATACCCTTAATTCCCGCATTTTAGCATCCATGCACATGTGTGTAAATAGTGTATAAAATACAACTTTTAAAATCCAAAATAATAGAATAAAGAAAAGAAAAGAAAAGAAAAGAAAAAGAAAAAAATATTGTAAACATTTTATGACCCGAAACCCCGAGTCCTAGGCATCTACATAAATAGATCGACATGGAATAAAGTAGGAGGGAGATAAGGGTCAGAACACAATAAAAATTCCTCTTTTATTTTTTCATTCTTTATTCATTTTGGGACCTATTTTGAGTTTCACTTTTTATACTTCAAATAAAGAAATATTATACATGAAAGTTGTAGATAATAGAATATAGAAAATACAAAATTTATTTCACACAAAATATCGTACAGATAAAAAGTTATGATCTGAATAAGATTCCAGAATCCCAACTTCCCAGACATGTATCTCTCAAATAAAAACTCGATACGCATCAAAATCACCTTTAATTTATATAACTTTTAAATAAGCTATTTAATAAAGGTGGTTTCACATTTTGCGGAGCTACGGGTTGAAAGTTAGGTTTTGGCTCTTATTGTATACTTATACAGATTAAAATATTCATTTTATTTATTACTCATTATTTTTAGAATTTTATATTTTTATAATTTTGTAAGTATTATTTATAGTATGTACATTAAATCTGTAATAAAGACATAAATAAAACTCAAAAATAAAATACTTGTATATAACTCTTAAATGAAACACCTATAAATATACCTATATAATTATTACTTATATTTTATTAAGTGGACAATACACATCAGAAAAAATAAAATAAAATATATTTAAGAATATAAACATAAGTTATAAATTTATAAAATAATAAACAAAAAATAAAATTAAATACACAAAATAAAAATAAAATTATAAGATACATAGATGAATATACACGTGTATAAGCTATAAAAAATGTAACTTGTAATTTTGAACATCAAAAAAACAAATGAAAATCATATTAAAATACCTCAGAAAATAACAAACATTTTTATTTTACAACCACAAAATAATAAAATCAATTACTATTTTAAAATGATTTTTTAACTATTTTTGCCAGGGTATTTTCTGGTTGGTCCGCGTGGACCAACCAGAAGGCTTTGTTGGTTGACCTCGGTCAACTCTCTGACCGAGGTCTGGTCCGTGTCAGACGTCATTTTTGACCCACCTTCTCGATTTTTTCGAGGCCCCATCTTGCACCATTCCGCGAAACACCCTTCTTGACTTTAGATCCTCGTTCAATGGGCATGCACGTCCAGGTGAAACCTCGGACTTTGGATAGATGTGTCGCCAGTTGCGCCTCATTTTTCCCGCCCACTTCGTCAACCCTTCTTATAGCCCCTCGATTTTCACTCTCGAATTTGAACCGCATTTTGTCCCGTTCTTCTCCCACCTTCGTGTGCTCTGGATAGCTGGAGGTGACAGCTTCATATCCAGCCAACGCGGGCGGAGCTTCCACGGGGATTCAGGCGCGTTCCACAACCTCCGGTGAGCCCCGCGGTCGAGGTCTTCCTCAGGTGAACTCCACCTTCGAGGCATCTCTATCCTCCCTATGTTCTCGCATTTTATTGTTCCCCGTAGTTGTAGGTTCAACGTCCAATCGTGAGCTCAGGGTTTCATCCATCAGATCACCCAATCATATCCTTCGCCGGAGTGGCTCCAGCCATCTTCGACTTTGCAGCCACCAACACCCATTCCCTCCGCAAACCATTGAGGCATTTTCCCTCGACGGTGTCATTATTTTTTGCAGGTCTTGAAGCCTAACGTCGAGCCTGGGGCTCGTTTTGGGATCTCGCGGGGGTACTTGGAGCCCTCCAGCTCCGCCGCACCCTCATGGGAGCTTCGGCCATCGCCGAGGCCCTTTGAAGTCCCCAGCAACAAGAGGAAGACCCCATGAAGCTGCCCGACCATCCTTGAGCTCGAAAGAACGCCGGAGTGTTGAGATAGAGGGCGGGGAAGATCACCACGCCAGTGGTTCTTCCCTGTTCTTGCTCCTCTTTCCCCCGTCGTCCGATCGGGGGGGGTCTCCCAGTTCGTCCACTAGCCGTCGGATCGAGCCCTCCAGCAGCCGTTGATCATCAAGGGAGGATCTGATCTGGGCTATCGAACGCAAACCGTCATCGGTCGTCCGTTGCTCGCCACGTGTCATGTGGGAAGGCCTCAGCAGTCGGATTGCCTTGGCGTGGGTATTTTGCTAGCTAACCCTCGCCACTTTTTGTATTAATTATTTAGCCCTAAAAATTTTATTTGTTGTTTTAAAAGTTTTGTAATCTTTGCAAACAACCCCTCATACTTTCTTTATTTGCACTTAGGTCCTTGTCTGCGTCACCTCACGTGTCTCTACACGTGAGGGGACTGGGTATTTTGCGAGGGACCCCCTGCGGGTCTCGTGATATCATTTTAGTGCAGGAAAAGTTTTCTTAAGTGTAATATTTTTGGATATTTTTCCAAGTAGCTCCCCCAAAATTTTGGTAATTGCTTTTAGGTCCTCCACAAGCGCGTGAGAACCACGTGCATAGGTGGGTCTTTTGCACTTGTATCCTTGCATGTTTGGCTATTTACATTTGGTCTTGGAATTTTGTTAAATAGTTATATATTTTGCGGAGAAATTGCACTGTGGCCCCCAAAGTTCTGGATATTTACATAAATGCCCTTGCTTGTGTTGATTTTTCTCTTTGTTGTTTACATTTACTCCATGCATCTATAAAATCCTAAAAATCACAAAAAAATTAACTTAAGCTCCTGTCTTGTTGCTCTTCCACAACATATTTTTATTTTACATTTTTGTTGCATCTTATTTTTTATAAAAATTCAAAAACATGCATTTTCCTTACAGTTTGCATTAGAAAATACATAAAAATTATAAATTTTTTTGAAAAATTCCAAAAAATATATTTTGTTTCCTTTCATTTGTTTTAACCTCATTCCAAAAACCACTAAAAATTTCAAAAGAAAACTCCTAAAAATTACAAAACCCCTAAAATCTTCATAAAAATCTTAAAAATTCCACAAAATCATAAGAATTTAAATTTTGTCTCTGAATTTGCTCTGATCTATTATCTTTATTTTGAAGGTAAGTTGAGGAATTTTGGACTCTGTTTGATATTTTTCATCCTCATTTTAGTTTCAGCCTTCAATTTTGAGCATTGTTTTTAGTATTTTTGACATTAAAAATACCAAAAAATCTAGGAAAAACTTAGAAAAATCACAAAAATATTAGAAAATATAAAAAGCACAAAAATATTTTATTTCCTAAATTTTAAATATATTTTAACTATATATATCCCTCTCTTATCTCTCTTGTGCATGTATATATTCTATATAGTTGTATTACTTTATTTAAAAGAAAAATAAAATATAAAAATACAAAATATAAAAAGAAAATACAAAATCGGTAAATTGAAAACCAAAATACAAAAATATAAAATCAAATAAATAAATAAATATAAAATAAAAAACCCACAAAAATAGCACATTTATAGGCATTTGATCACATTCACTCTTGAGTACTCATTTTTGATCTATCATGCTTGTTCCATGTGTTCGACACTCTACACATACTAGCACCATACACACTATTGTTGTAGAGTTATAATAAATTTTAACTACGTACATTTACTTCCATTGATTGATTTATCTGTTGTGGGTTGATTGTTGACTTAATCAGGATTTCCGAGCGGTTACCACAGCGACTCTGTCTTCCCCTTGTGTGAGACATATTTTGACCGCTAGATTTTCATGTTAATCAGCCACCTGATTGTATCCGGAGTACCCATCAAGAAAGCAGTAATGACTCTTCCCTGCTAGCCTCACTATAATCTGATCAATAAAAGGTAGTGGGAAATGATCCTTCTTGGTGGCATGTTCACTCGTCTGTAGTCCATACAGACCCTTCAAGAAGTGGGTACCCAAGTAGCGATCTCCTCTCCAGACTCACTCACAACTGTAGTGATGCCCATCTTCTTAGGCACCACATGTAACGGACTGGCCCACTTGGAGTCAGAGATGGGGTAGATAAAATCGGCGCTCCACCATTTCGAGATTTCCTTCATGACAACCTCTCGAATGTTCGGATTCAACCGCTGCTGGAACTCATGCGACGTCTTAGCGTCCTCTTCGAGATAGATATGATGGGAGCACAGGGCCGGACTTATCCCCTGGAGATCGACTACACTCCATCCTATTGCCTTGCGATTCTTTTCAAGAACCTCCATCCAACGAGATTCTTGCTATCCAGTCAAATATGTTGAGATAATGACTGGGTGCATCTCATGCTCGCCCGCAAGGAACCTATACTTCAGCGACTGCGGCAAGGGCTTCCGCTATGGACAACTGGGAACTGGAGGATCTGGTCTCTGAAAGGTCTGAGTGAAAGCAACCTAATCTGCATGGGAGAACTCTCGCTGAACGGGAAAATCTGGTGAAGACTACTCTGCTGGTGTATCTGTGCTCTGAATGGGATCAATCTCCATCCTAGCTGCTAACTCTGTGGAAATCAGACATGGAATCATATCATCGAACTCTGCCCAATCAATATCTGACTCCGAGGGATCTGAATCTGAATCAAAAGACAAATCAATTGCCTCGCTATCCGGAACGCGATATGCTGCCTCAAATGTATCATCTGCTAGGAATGCGCTCTCCAAGATCTCCTCTACTGAAATCTGTGCATCAACGAGATCTGAGGGTGAGAGGATGGCTCGTGAAACCGGGTCTGCCCAAACTGTCTCATCGTCTGTGATCACAAAATCACATTCCTGATGGATGTCTCGATCCGCCTCTATCATCAGCTATGAATCTGTAAGCGGCTCTGAGCATGATGAATCTCGCGCTCTCATCTCATTGATCGTCTTTATTTGTATACTTTCACCCTCAACGTGAAAGTATACCTTCCCGCTATCATGATCGAACATTTCCTTGGCTGTGGCCAAGAATGGGCGTCCTAAAATAATGGGGGTATCGATCACAGACTCAGGGATCTCCATGTCCAACACAACCAAATCCACGGGGAATTCCATGCACTGAATTGTGACGACCGCGTCCTTCAGAAACCCCTTCGGCCTCTTGACAGATCGATCAACAAACTGAAGGACCGTCCTGCTCAGTCGAAGAGGGCCAAACTCGAAGCGGTCGAGTAAGGCTGCCAGAAGTAGGTTGATAGAAGAACCGTTGTCTAATAGAGTCCGATGGAACCTCTGCTCATGTATATGACATCTGACATAGGGGGCTCCTGTATCTGGCCTCTTGGCTAGCAGACGGTTCTGGATGGAGAAGCAGGTGGCACGAGTGAGCACATGAATATCTGAATGGTGGTTCCTCCTCTTCCTACGAATGATGGTCCTCTCTCTAAGGTTCCTCTGAAATAGGGGGATGTGCTCCAAGGCCTCCTGCAGAGTCAGTTTTATCTGGAATCTGTCTATCATCTGCTGATTGAACTCTAGCTGCTGCGATTTTTTGGGTTTTCTTTTTTGATCCACTTAGCCAAGCGGAGTGCTTGAGGAAAGGGGATGGTTGGGCCCTCCTCAGATGGAGGGCTAGGATCGGGTCGTTGCTACTGTGACAAAATATAATCCATACAAGCATCTCCAAGCAACACAGATGGACTCACAAATGTAGAACCCTTTCCTTTATTTCTAGAATAGTACTGAGATACAGTAACCGATGGAATGCAACATGAATAGAAATGGTGGACTCAGCACCACCCTCGGCATCTGGACCTGCGGCATCAGTACCGCACTCTGGCTCAGCATCGAATCTGGTGGCATCAGCACCACCTCCTCCTGAATTCGGTGAAGCGACGGCCTTAGTACCGTCAGTTGGATCAACATCCTTGGTGGCATCAGCACCACCTTCATCATCATCATCATCATCATGAGCGACATCAACACCGCTCTCCTCCTCATCTGGCGCTCCTGAATCTGCATGTGGTCATCACTCAGATGAGGCACCGTCGGCTGGCATCCTATCGCTCTTAAGTGTAACAAAGTCAGCATTAAAATGATATGTAGAAATATCACCAGGTGAATCACTAACCTCTGTAAACTCTACATGCTCAGATTTCCTCTTCAGGTTGTTCAGACTCGGCTCGATATGTGCAGGTATGGCAGCCTTCCCTCTCACAAACTCTCTCATCTCCTGTCTGAACTCGTCCATCTCCCGTCTAAAGGTGGCATGCTGCTCAGAAAGGAGGTGGGCTAGATCATTCAAGGCCGGGTTCTCATAGGAGGGCCCATGAGAACCTGACGTGTGGCCACCCTAAAACTGAGGATGTTGCTGCTGAGAGTAAGAGAGGTACTAAGTATGATACTGCTGAGGCTACCTCCAAGATTGTCCCTGCTGATAGGGACGAGAACCATGCTGCTGGTGGGGCTGTTGTTGTGGATGTGGCTGCTGTTATGGGAACTGGGGCTGCTGGTTTGATTGCTAATTGTACTGGCCATCCTGAACTAAAGGTTGCTGCTAGGAACTGGTACCTCCGATCGACCAACGGAATCTGAGATGGTCTCGTCGGATCCCAGGCTGAGGTCGATCATACCAGATCCAGTTGATGTCCATCAACGGCTCCTGCTCGTAAGTAGGTGGAGGGAGAACTTCCATGGGTTGATCCAACTGGTAGACCACCATCTGAGTGCCTTGAGATGGTGGTGGATGGTAGTATTGTTGTGACTGCTAGTACGACTCCGCCTGAACATGGTGAACCTATCTGGACTGCCTATAGTGCCGGGACGAGCTGTCGCTGCTGCTGGGATCTGCCTGTGACCTGAGACGGGGCTGAGAAGCCGTCTGTGCCTCCTATAGACACATGATCTGGGTCTTCAGGTCACTCAGTGTCTGTGCCATCTGATCTTCTGGGGCATGCCCTGGCACTGCTTCTTCTCAATCAACTCAATCCGGTCCAACTTCTCGTTGATAATCGCCATATCAACAGCCGTCGACTCTGTCTGTGATGCGGCTCCTGATGATGTCGAAGGATTGGCATCGACCCGTGCTATCCTCTGATAGGACACGGCCTGTGGCTGGGGCTTCCCCTGAGTGCACAATCGGGTCTGAGACATCACAGTGTAGTTTTCTGTCATCTCCTCGTAGATGGACCAGACCTAATCCACATCTTTGATGAAGTAGGAACCCCCACATGATGCATTGACTAGCCCTTGCAATTCCGGTGTATGCCCGCAGAACAAACTCTAGACGATATTGGGCTTGGATATATCATGGTGGGGACACCGGTCTATGACCTTCCTGAATCTGTCCCATGCCTCGTGAAATTGCTCATTGGGGAGCATGGAAAAGTTGCTAATCAGGGTCCTGGTTGCATTGGTCCGACCGAGTAGATAGTACTTGTTCAAGTACTCGTTCCAGAGATGTTCCCATGTAGTGACGAATCTCCCTAGGTACTTCAGCCAGTTGGCTGCTCTGTCTACGAGGGATAAAGGGAAGGCCATCATCTGAATGGTATCCTCGTCCACAAGGCGATCGTGGACAATACTGCAGATCATCTCAAACTCCTAGAGATGGATATGAGGGTCCTCAGTTACGAGTCCGTGGAAGTGGGGAAGAAGCCGAATCGTCTGAGGTGGGAACTTGAAGTCTCCCGCAATGACCGACAACACTATCTATCTGTAGGTCAGAGTTGTACCATGGTTGTGCAACTCCCTCATCGGTCGTGCTGGTGTTGCTGGCTGTGCTGGCTGCTCAGGGTCTCCACCCTCAAGCATATCTGGTCCTTTGCCACCACCGGCTCTGCGATCCTCTCTATCGGCTCTCATCTGCTCCATCTCTCGGTTCATGTCCACCATGAAAGCCCCATGGTCTCTGATCTGATGTTGCATGGTCTCCAGAGAGGCTAACAAGGCATAGTTCATGGCACCCTGATCCAATACATATGTCTGCATCCCACTGGGTCCATCGTTGCGCTCCTCGCTGCTGGTCATGGTCTCTGCAAAGGCAAAAGACCCAAACTCAGTGTCGATAAATCAACTGACTACTGTGGTCTCTGCTCGGGCGCCTCAGGACTGTTAGAAGGGTGGTCGAGGGGGAACAATGGCGGAATTAAACTCGGGTTCGGATAGCGGGCCTTGGCTTTCACGAACTAACCTAGATGAACGGCCTGGAGTACTCGAAAGCGGTACAGCTAGAGGATGCCTAAGGGATCTCCTGCCCATCATCCTGATGTGGTGAGTGAGGCGGATTAGATCTGGAAACACACGAGATCAGAAAGCAAACTCCTAATTCACCTACTCGGCATGGAGTTGATGACCGTAAGTGCTCGATTTTATTAGGTGATAAAATAGTCTTTCAGAGCGATTAAGCGAGCTGGTAGGAACCCATTGCTCATGACAGACTGTCCCGTATAAAAGGTCGGTAGGCTACCAAGAGTTCAGGCGTGACTCTACCTAGTGTGCGGGTCACTCTCTCGCTCATCCAAACCATACAATGAGGGTATTACTCTCCAAAGACAAATTTTTAAGTGAGGTATCTTTTAAGATCAAGTGAGTTTAGCAGTCCCAATTTTATAGTTTTTCTTTTTAGGTATTTTTCAAGCAAACAACGCCTAATGAATTTTTCGATTCTCCTGATTATTTTAAGTCCAAAAACAGGGGGAGAAAGCGAAAAAGCCGATGCGCGATCAAACACGATGATGCATGTAGAGTAAGAAATGCGTACCTGACTCCAGCTCTATACATGCAGGGTGATCCACGCATAAAATAAAGACTGAAATTAAACTTCCTATATGATGCAAGAAGAAATCGGCCTTAGACGAAGCAATTTCTACACGATAAGCATAGTAGCTATCTAATTAGACCAAGTCCTGACTCCGATCTTGGGAACTACTCGGTGTCCGCCACAACGGATCCTACACGCGTTGTATGTGGTTCCTCATAGCACGTGGACTCAAGCCTCGTTAAACTAACTTTTTCTTTGTGAGTTAATTAATTAAGTCCAATTATTGATATATAGGAACATGCAGATAATTAGGGTTGGGCCTTAATTAATCACGTCACAGTCACGAAAAATCTTAAATCTAAGGGCCAAAACCTTCGAAAATCAGATAAGCGGTAAAAGCGATAGAAAATCAAAACCGGCGAGAAAATCGTGATGAGATCCCCCGAGCACACCGATGCTCGGCGAAACAAACCCCGAAGCAATCACTGAGTCCGAGAGTGTCTGTTATGTATTATTACAATAATGACGCAAAAATATAGTCTAAACTAATCTAAACTACACCTAAGGATCTCGAACTTCTGCTCCTCCTCTCCTACGCTCTCCTGCGGCTTGATGCAGAAACAAACCGCCTCCAAGTCATGTGGGACCTCGGCTCTACGAAGATAGCCGCCCTCGCTCGTCGGGCCCTCACAAGAAAGAGAAAACCAGAAGTTGTGTCAGTCCAC
Organism: Ottelia alismoides; assembly: GCA_037367405.1. Classification (NCBI taxonomy): domain Eukaryota; kingdom Viridiplantae; phylum Streptophyta; class Magnoliopsida; order Alismatales; family Hydrocharitaceae; genus Ottelia; species Ottelia alismoides. The sequence continues at coordinate 393,196 of JAZKJV010011636.1, forward strand.
AGTTATTATAAAAATGTATAAGATATAAAAGACAAGAAAACACATAAGGGAAACTGAATACCAATCGTGCTCCCCGGCAACGACGTCATTCTGATCAGCCAAAAAACCGAGCAATTAAGGCAAGAATGGTATCACTCCTCTAGAAAGAGGATTTTCTAAACACACGTGTCATTCAAAGAAAATTATGTATCTCTGGTCTCTGCAATGAAGTCATACTCTGTTTCAGACGGTTCTTCTTGACCTTGATCAGATACAACCCTTGGTTCACCAACCATATCCATTGTGATTTTGTTGTTGCTCGAGCAGAATGTTATCTTCCATGACCCATAGTCAACCACATCCTCTACGATGCGCAGGAATGACAGGACAAGTATAATCAGGGTCAGGAGTAAGTATGCAGAAAAGTCCATATCTAGGACTAGAAAATGGGGTGGAAACTGCATGTCTTGCATTGTTACGACAATGTCCTCCAGTATACCTTCGGGTCGCTTGATTGATCGATCAGAGAACTAAAGGATCATGTATGTTGTCTTGAGAAGTCCCAACCCAAATTCTTTTAACAATGTGGAGGGCATAAGGTCGATTGAAGAGTCATTGTCAAGAAAATTTTGCTCGAAGACTTGGTCGAAAATCTTGCATCGGATCAAATGAGATCCTTAGCCAGGATTCTTTTTTGGGAGATTCCTGATGGCTGCAACTATAGCCATGGTAAGGACGTGCTTCTCAACTCGCTAGAGTCTATTGTTGCGGTTTGATCGATGCTTGTTTGTACCTGCTTCCTTCAAGCACTTCTTTACAACGAGCATGTATTCCACGGCTTTTAGCAAAGGCAATTTGACAGTCAATTTCTCAAGAATATCCTCAACATTTGGGTCAAATAATGTAGTTTTTTTTCATTTTTCAAAATTTTAGAATTTTCCATTACACAAGGAAAAGGAAAATTTACATAACTAAAATTAGAAATATTATTCTTATTTACATCCAAATTCTTGTCCACAATATTTTGTATAACCTGACCACAAGAAGGTGTACATTCTGAAAATGATGGTATTGTTGTTGGTGGTGGTGGACATGCAAAAACTGCGGTCTCTGCTCCATCTAGAAGCTGGATCAGCTGTTGCGGTTAGTTACTCCATGGCTGGCACGGCTTCACTTCTGCTACGAGTCATCTTTATGGTCCTTTTTTTCTTATTTTTTATTCTTTTTATTGGATATGGTGGAGGCTGATAGCCTGGTATGGCTCCTCCTCCTCCTTCTTCCTCGTCCGAACATGTGGTTGACATGACTGATGCAGAAGACGATGATTCACTAGATGAAGCTTTATTCTTCCCTGATAGTGGCAAACGGAGGCAAGGTCTTACCATGTATAAGAGTAACAACATTAGACAAAACAAAATCATGATCATCTGACTCTATAGGCATAAACTGGACTTCACATTCGACCTTCTCTTTGCGCTTAAAGTTATCGGGGTTGGCTTCGATTTGGGTCGGAATCAGAGTTTTGTGGCCATGAGGTTGTCCAGCTTCTGAGTCGTATCTACTAGGCCATTTACTAACTAGGTCAGACAATCAAGGCTCGGGTTCATACAAACCGCTTCGGAGGGGTCAGTAAGCTACCTACGTCGTGGTTGATGATGCAGAAGATGAGAAGGGTGTTGTCAGTACTGTTGTTGAGGTGGAGGAAGTTGATACTGGCGCTTGTAATGAAAAGGACGAGGATACTGCTGGTGAGATGCATCCGTATATGGATGATATGGCGAGTACGTGTAGTACGACGGTTGCACGTATTATTGAGCATGTCTCCAATTATTATGGAATTGTGGGGATTGGTGGTACCAAGGCTCTTGAAGCTAGGCAAATTTCCCTACTTGCTATTGAGGGAATGAGCGTGAGTTGTAGATCGGCCCAGTTGAGATCCACTTGGAGGGGCCAACTGTGTGTCATTAGACCAGACATGGTTCACCTCTTGAATGATAGGCAGTGGAGGAGAGAATGGATCGTAAGGAGACATGAATTATGGTTGTTAAACCACCAACTAATGCTGCTGCAGTGCCTGGTCGGAAGTCTGCACATAGTACACATGATGGACTGTCGACTGCTTCTGATTGGATTGAGGTTGATGCAACATTGTTGGCTCATCTTCTTATTATTAGGAGTCTCGGGTGTTGGAGTTGCATACTGACAGGTGATGATTGTACTTGCTAGAAACTCCAGTTGCTTGGTGATTTGATCCAATTTTCAAATTGTGTGTTCTTTGTTCTATCACAGTGAGTTTTTCTAGATCTTGTGACCGCTTCTCGATGGTGTCTACATTAGAGAGATGTCCCCAATGATGGTGAGTTTGGAGCTCTCATCTCTCTCTTCCTTGTGAGACGTTGCCATGTGCATTAGCTTTTGGAGGACATGGGGTTGTCTCTTATAAGCATAGGATGAAGAGTGGATGCCCTCTCCTTCGGTCATTTCTTCCAAAATCCGCCAAACTACATCTTCATCCTTGTTAAAGTGGGATCCCCCATATGCAGTGTCAATAATCTATGACTTTCGACATTCAGCCCCCCCAAAGAAATGTTTAACCATACTGGTCCTCGGGATCTCATTGTAGGGGCATTTCTTCTGGAAATCAGTGAATCGCTCCTAGGCTTCATGGATGGATTCGTGGCCAATCTGTGAGAAGTTGCTAATCTTGGCTCGCATCCGGTTGAGCTGAACAAGGGGATAAAACTTGTGAAGGGACACAGACTTAAGTTCCGCTCAACTAGTCATGACCTTCCCAAAATGGTTGACCCAATACAGTTCCTTGTCGTGGAGACTGAAGAGGAATGCAGTCATCTTGGCTACACTTAACGAGATGTTAGGGTAGTGGGTAGCTCTACATATGCGAGAGAACTGCTGCAGGTGTATGTACAATTCATCATTGGTATTCCTTGTGGAATAAGGGTAGAAGAGCAAGGGACTAAGGCTTAAGCTCAGAGTGAGCATGCGTGAGAGGGGTGCAAATCCACTCGATTATCGGATTGTCTCTAGGATTGCAGGTTTCTTTCAACGTATGTTTGGGATTTTCATTCCTTGGCTCCTCCTAGTATGTATCATCACAGGGTCTTTCACCATCTCCTCCTCCTCCGGGTCTATTCCTTGTATCATTCAACTTGTCTTGAAATGCAGTTTGCATGAGTGCCTGCATAGTCAGTTGTTATTGGATGGCTTGGATGGAAGCCATAAAATGAGCATTCACCTGGTTCTAATCTGGCATTGAGCCTTGCTCTGGATGGTACAGCCGTTGTCCTTTTGCCTTTCCCTGACGAGCCATCTCTAGGTTTGAATTTAAAGAAATGAATTCTGGATTTGGATCCAAGACTGAATTCTATATGTAATATACGAGGGTATCACAATCAGACCATTGTGAAACTGAATACCAACTGAAAGGATGAACTGAGATTAGGGTCGATCCAGGATAATTATGAATGGAGTAAAAGATGTAGACTGAAATCGATATCCACTTGCAATGGGCAGAAGTGGGACAAGAGTGGTCCTGGTTATTATAAAATAAAGTGGAAGAAGATGACGAGTTTGGAGATCGGTTCGCAAGATCCGAACCAAGTTCACGAGAATTTCCTCGAATGATTGACGATGTCGAGTCCATAGAATCGATGTAGGTGTCGGTTGAGTCCCTACTGGATCATCCACAGATCGACATTGTGGAGCAAGAGAGGATCGATGTAGAAGGAATGATACGATGGGCAAGGAGTAATAAAAGGAGTGTAAAACAGTAGAAAGGCTCGAAACGAGCAGGGGGACAAAGAGGAAACACATATAACAAAATGTATGTAAGTGCGTGAGCCTTGATCTTTGAACCTTAATCTAGATCCACACAATACAAAATTGGGTTCAACAACTCTACACACGTGAAGCCGTATAGGATTGATTATTTTTATCTTTTTAGTTTTAGTGTTGTTATTTCAGGCATATCCTTTAACAAGTCCTTAGACACTAACCCTATAAGAGCGATCTCCTCCTTTGTAACATGTATTCTGCACTTTTTTGAGGTCCTTATACCCCTTACCGGATCCCTACTTATCCAACGAATAAGAGTGAGTAAGCTGATAGGTAAAACAACTACTTTAGACCTAACTCGTAATGGAATCCCCCATAAGCGAGCAAGAACCTACTCCGACTCAAAGCAATGAGATAGATACACCCGTGCGGGTGTGGCCTAAGTTCAGTACTTCGGACCAAGTCGATTTTCCACACAATGTTGGAAGACCATGGATGACAAAGCTCTACCAGGTCATGTACGATAGAAGCGTCAATACTTTAGAAATCCATGCGATACGCAAGGCAATTACATATTGATTTTTTGCTCTAATCCTTAGCGGGTTGTGCCTCGCTCGTGGGAGGGGTTTTGGTCCCCTCCTAAGGTACATGAAATCAATGAGGGCTTTATGAGCCTCAAGCAATGATAACCATTACAGATTTTAACTAAGATCGGAGTTTATTTAGCAATCCCCTAGTTTTAGATTTTTTTGGGTTTTCATTTTTTTTGGATATTTTGCATCAAGCACCTACTAATTTTGTAAATTCTTATTTAATCCCTGTGTGCTGAGAATCAGTGGGAGATAGTGAAAAAATCATGCAAGCCGATTCGATAGTTGAAATCGCGCCATTGAATCTACTGATGCATGCAGAGTCGGAGGACTTACAATGCTTTCTAGCTCTCTCCATGTGGTATGCAAAACAGAATTTTTAAACCATCTACATGGCGGTGTGCAATCGACAAAATCTCCCTAAACAATAGATGTTATTAATCGTGAAGAACCATATATCAACTACTCAAAAATGAACCCGAGAGTTCGGTCTTGGAGACACCTCGATGCCTGCCACAAGAAGTCATGCTAGCATTGCAAGGTGCCTCTCTCGATGTGTGTTTTCAATTCTAAATATCCACTAATTATTGATTTGACTAGATCCAAACATAATAGATAATAGGAACATAATTCTTATCAGGGTTTGTACCTAGACACGCGGTCCTAAAATCCGGGAGCTCCATGCGCATAAAACAAATAAAAAGAAAAGCAGAAAAATCAAAACGTTGTGAGACAAATAAAAATAAGGCAATAAGAAATCGAAAAAAAACCATGGCAAGGCCCCCAGGTTAAAAATCACTCGGGCAATGGACCTCCTTAAGTAAATTAGTGTCCAAGTTATTATTATTACAAGTAATATTACATAAATTAATCATTCTTCCACCAAATAAGAAAAATCTAACTAAAATATATACTAAGTGTCCTCCTTATGGTGCATGCTGCCTCTCCAACTGGCCAATGTAATAAAGCTTGTCTTCACCGTGCTTGGTGATGAATCTGTGATTCATCACTTCAAAAGTCAAAAATAGAGCCTTGTTCCCGAGAAAATAGAGGCATATTTCCCCTTATATTGCATAAATAGCATTCATGCATGTATTCATAACTCATGCAGTTTAGCAGCTCATTTGCATTTAAATAAGAAGCCAAAAATCCCCTGTAAAATACCCATGCACAAAAATAACCTCTTCTCTATAATATGTACTCCTTAGTTAATAATATAAGGAAAAAGGCCAAAAATCCCCTTTGTAAAATAGCCAATAAAGCCTGAGAACCCCTGTACATTAGAATGCAAATAAAGCCCTCATGCAAACTCCGAATTAGGTCTACTTACTCTTAGAATACTACACATTAAAAGACCTTTAAAATGAGACTAATTTCATTGAATTTGGAGCTTGTATGAGAAAGATGGGTTTTTGGGCCACTTTGTATACTATCTATGTATATCTATGTATCCTTGTATTTATGCATCATATTTGACCTCATCTCCGTCTTTGGTCAACATGAAACTTGTAGATCTCATCGAGATCTACAACTTTCATGTTTTGAGTTTTTCCAAATTCGGTCCCCTCTTCTCTCTACACGTGCATCTTATTCCAGCCACTCACAGCAGGCCACGTGGCGCCCTCTGGTTGCGCCACGCGGCCCGCTTCCCCTCGCCTCATCCGCCTGCGTCCTCGGCCGCTGGATCTCGCTTCAGATCCAACGGCCTAGCCTTTTCCACGCACGCCCCTTGCCTGGACCATCCGATCACCTCCTGCTTTGATCTACGCCGCACATTAGCGCCCTCACCAGAGCCCGCCACGTGGCGCGCTCTCGGCCCATCATCAGCGCGCCTCGATCTCATCCTACTCGTCCCCTACGGTTCGATCGCCACCGTTGGATCTTGGGATCCAACGGTAGAGACCTCGTCTCCTACCTCCAGGCGCCCCTCTCTCCCACGTCTCTTGCCTTGCGGGAGGGGCGCCCCCTTCCTATTCTTGGATGCACGTCAGCCACCCTCTCCCACCGCTGACACCCCCACGACGTCACCCACTCGTCCCTCATCCTCGCCGTCTACCTCACGCTCCACCACTCCCACCAGAGTCGCCCCACGTCGACCCCCAACCTCGCCTCGTCACCAGCCAACCCACCACCTTCACCTTATAAATACGTCACCACCGGCAACATTTACCCCCATCCGCCACTCCAGAGAGCTTCCCTGAGCTCCGACCCACCAGCTGGTGACAACAATTAGTGGAATCGTTGAGCGAAGAAGGGGATTCGACTCCGGCGAGATCCACGGCCGCCACCGCCGTGCTGCAGCCTCCATCCGCGAGCTGTGTGAGCTCAGGCCACCTACCGACCTTCGAGCGACGACCTGGAGCTCAAAACTGAGCTCCATTTCCCAGGTAGATCCCTCCATTTCTCCTCCGATCGTCCTTTGTTTTTATCTTCGATTTCTCCGATTTTATTCGCCGCCACCAGTCACTCTCTCGCTTCCCTTTCATCTCGCTGAGCTTCGCATCGAAGCTCTCATCCTCGCGACACCATTCACGACGACCGACGACGCACTACACCAACCATCGACCTCCAGCTCCGCCATTTGGCCGGAGCTCCATCTCCAGATATCCTCCGTTGCCCTTAGGCCTCTCCGACCACCTTCACCTCTTCACACAAGCACGCACGATGCTTCGGCTAGCTTCTGACCCTTGCAGGTACTGCCTTCGCCACTGATCGGAGCTTCATCGAAGACGACTTCGAGCTTCGTCGACAGCAACTCCCGACGGCCCTCTCTCACTTCTGAGGCCACCGGAGCCTTCATCGACCATCCGCGAATCTTCTGCGATCCCTCCGACTCGCCATCGACCTCCACTGACGACGGGAGGGAGGGGCGGAGCAGCAGCCCGATCGTCGGAGCCCCGCCTTCTCCTCCGCAGGAGGCGGAGGGCCGTCGAGGAAGAAGAGCAGCTGCCGTTCGATCGATCGATCGAACGGCTCTCACATCGCCACGTCGCTCGCCACCGGACTCGCCTTCGACCGTAGGATCATCACTGATCCCACGCCTGGGAGAACGCCACGCGTCTTCACCGCCACCCTTTGGATCGATCTTGATCCAAAGGCCCGCAGCCCGCCACGTCGACGAAGACCGAGCCTTGGCCCCAAGCCTAGGCTCGGACAACCCGAGCCTACTCCGAGCCTCACTCCGGACCTCCAGAGCGCCCGAACCTCGCTCCGAGCCGCCGCAGCCCCCCCGAATCTAGGCCGCCCACGTAAGGAGCACGTGCGGCCTGGGTAAATTGCACCGAGGCCCCTGGGGCTTTCCAAAATTGCAAAGAGGTCCCGGGGAAGCATACCCCACGTGAGGAGCACGTGCCCTGTGGAGAATTTGCACAAGAGTCCCCCACATTATAGGTAATTGCATTTTAGTCCCTGTCTGCATATTTGCTTACTGTAATTTTAATTTCCTGTATTGCATTTACACCCCTGTGTTTGCACGCATCCCTAGATTGCATTTTACATCATTTTGAAATTCTAAAAATTGCATTTTGTTGGAAATTTTGTCCTCTGTCTATTGGTCCACGTGTCATCTTTTTGTAAGTTCATTTGAATTATTAATGAATTAATTGGTGAATTGTTGACATATTTTGCCCAGTGACACCTTTTGATTCATAGTTAATTCTTTGTGCTTCCAAAATTCATCAAAAATTCACAGTAGCTTAAGGACACCATTTTTAACATACCATAAAAATTTCATAGCATTTGCACGCATATCGAGGCCTAAATAAATTGTTGAGTGATTTTCTTAGATTAATTTTAATTAATTCTTTTCACAGTGAAATTAAGTTCTGTTAATTTTTCTAAGTCCTTTATCATTAGAGCCACCTAGGATAATTTTAGTTCTTGAAAAAATTGTGGTTTGATATTTATTAAAAATTAAATACTGAAAATAACTCTGTCTGTTCATTTAATTCACAGTAAATTTATTTAGTGTCGAAAAATTCCAAAAAATTAGTGTAGGTCATTTTCATCATCATTAACCATCTGGCCAATTTTCATAATTTTTGGACTTCATTTGATACCATAATTAAATTGAACATCAATTTGGCCTGCATTGTCTACATAAGTCTGCATAAAAAATTCAAAAAGACCAAAAAAATTACTCCTTGAAAATCACACACTTGGATCCTTGCTTAAATTCATCTAAGGAGACAGATGCCTCCCTGAGATCGACCTTGGACTTCCACCAAGTAAAAAAAAATATTGTCGCTTAAAATTAACTTCACATTAATCGATAAGTGGTTTTTGATTAACCCCTCGTATCCGACTGCAACGAATCACATTAATTAATTTGGACATTAAGTTGACCGAATTAACATAGGGTGCGGGAGCGTTATCAAATGGCGCCGTTGCCGGGGAGGCACGGCTTAGGTTAACTTTTAGCAAATTTTTCAGTGTTTGATTTTCCTTCCCCGGGTAGTCTGACTCCCGGTTTTCTTGTAATTATTTTCTCCCATTTATTTTTGCATTATTTTATTTTTGTGTAACTCTCTGACCTCCAATTATTTTTTGTGCGAGGACCGCGAGGAGTCGGCGACGCTTCGAGGACTTAGCATTTAAAATTTTTGAGTGAAAGAGAGGCTTTGTAATTACATTTTATTTTATTTCTTTTTCTTTCGCATCATTTCCAGCGGTTCCCGTTTGGGATCTCGCGTGTGTAAAGATAGTGAAACTGTGTCCCGTGTGCTGTGTGGGTGAATTGTAACTTAGCTTGCACTAGCGGCTCCTCGAGCCACTCTAGGACTTGTTTGTGCTCGTAATCAATAAGACCACACAATACACTTAAAAGACGCACCTAGACCGCAGTACTTAGTCAAAATTAAACTGTTCTTCACGCTAATAGAACTGCCTGTCTAGGAGCGGCTTTTCATCGCTTGCATTTGCATGTAGAGTAAAGTTTTCAATTCCGTTTTGCATCCTGCATAAAGAAAGCGAAGGGATCACTGTAAGTACTCTCTACTCAGCATACACATCATCGATTTCAACTTGCATCGGCTTTTCTCGATTTCCCCCTCCTATTTTCTCACTTAAATTAAACAGGAAATTGGGACTGTCCGATAGGCGTGCTTTGTGGTGGACTAATTAAAGTGATAACTTAACTTTAAAAATCGGGACTGCTAACAGTATTGACCAAAAAAAGAGAATAAAATCTGAAAATTGTTTGTGGGAGATTAATCCCCGACCTTGTTTTCAGGCTGAGTGAGGGTACTTGAGTGTGTGTGAACACCTTAAGGCAGAGCCCAAATCCCCGCCTTCCATATCACGGGCCAACTGATCCTAGCAAAAATCACGAGTTGGATACTTTTAGCTCATTGACAAGTACCAAGTAGCCTCCGCCTTCGCGGGTAGATAGGGGCGAACCAGCGGTACTCTGCGACAAGGCCTAGCTTTGTCAGCCTCCGCCTGCTTGCAGGTAGATAGGGGCACGTCTTTGAGTCCCCAACTCCGGATAGGAGCGAAGAAAGGGAGGATCGGCGGTATCTTAGGCGACAGGTTAAACAGGGAAGACGCATCTGGCTCTGAGCCGACTTCCCTATAGGCCGCATAAATCCTTGCTATCTTGCTTGAAAAATCACACTTAAAATTAACAAGATTAATTGACTCGGTTTCGGGTCCTTCACCGTGTTGAGTGTGAATTCAGGGTTTGCTCTTGCGTTTGTCTTCGTGTCTGTCCGTGTGTGTTATCCTGCGTAAGTGCGCATTTTCTACCTCGCTCTACTTACATTCATTATCTTCTCTTCAAGATGTCGGGATATTGGTCCCCATACCCTGAGACCTCTGGTCATTCTTCATCGATCATATACCGATCATCTTCACCTTCTCATTCTTCCATGTATCCTCCGCCGCCCACGGGAGACCCTTACCTGTGGTCAGCTCCACCTCAATCCGATTATGAAGTCAGAACTTCGACTGACTTCTCCATTTCTTCGCATTTCTCACCTACTCCATATTCTAGCACCACGGATCCACTTCCACCTTGGGCTGACTGTCCTTACTCCCGAGAGCTTGCAGGAATCAAAGACTCGAATGAAGAGCAAGCCACTGCTGAGACAGATGATTGGCAAAAATTATAAGCCCCCACATACTTCACCCCAAGTCGGGACCATACCACAACTCATATATACACATCCCGACTTGAACTTAGGGCATAACACGGTCGATCGAACAAGCCGAATGGAGAGGCCTGAACATCATGATTTCCCAGACTTGATTGACTTTAGTGATCAAGCCTCCATTAACCAGCCTTCATTTGGAGAGCCTATGCATTCACAAGATTGGACTCATGAGCTAGACTTATCAGTCTCGTTTCATCATATGTGGCTTCGACCAATATTTGCCATCTAGATGGTCCATACTCAACCCAGCATTACATGCCAGAGTCAAGTATGTTGAGTATGAGACCCCAATATCTCAGCAGTATCCTCCACTTGAGCAGAACTCTCCCATGATTTGTCATGAGAATTTTGTGGAGGATGACATCTCTAGACTTATTAAGAAAAATGAATCATTTGGTAACGAGTTGAGAGATGTCATGGGAATATTACAATCAATTTCTGCCAGCCTGGGTATAAAAGTGAGAAAAGACATGAGTAGTTTTGAGGTTGAAAACAAAGCAAACATCAGGAACCCACACCGTCTGTACAGCTGGAGTCCATTCTATCTCCCTCTTCTACTAACCACTTGCCCTCCAATCAAGAGTCTGATCATTCATCCATCAAAAAACACCAAAAAATTGAAAAACCAAAAATTCACATAAAAATTGAAATGAAAATGATTTAAAAAATTGGATTCCACCCTAAGGGAAGCACTTGATGATGAATTGATCTTTAAACTTCCCTTAATAAAGGCCATAGATCACTTCCCCGTCCTCAAGAGATTTGTAAAGAGTAAATTGATGCCCAAGAGGTCGGGTAAGAAGAGAACAAGGACTGAAAGACACATAGTGTCTATGGCCACCTCCTTGGTGATGGGGAGAAAAACCAAGAGCCGCAGAGTGAAGCGGTTGCCCCGAGTTGAATGTGAAATCAAAGACACCATCTTTACCCATGCAAGAATCGATGATGACTCTCCAATAAATATCCTCCCGACCTATTGTGTTTGACAAACCAAACTCAGGCCAATCAGAAAGTCAAGAGAGATCGTTCAGTTGGCTGATCGATCCATTAAACGGTCTAGAGGAAACATTTCAGTCATCGTTACTTTCAAGGTGCTCTACTTCAGGTGGACTTCACGATCATTGACATCGAGCATCGAGGAGAGTTTACCCAGTCTCCGATTATTCTCGGGAAGCTGTTCTTAGCCTCAGCTAAAGCGTTTATAGATTGCAAGACTCGGGAGATCGATTTCTCAGCATTGGGAGCACTCCGACCTCACCCATTCTTTGATACACTTTACTCTAAGGTAACCCGCACATCCGCTGACAGTCGTGACCATCGAGAGGTAGATGAGTCCCACCTCTCTGCTACACTGGAGAGACCGACTGCCCGGACGGATA